>JAQPPZ010001615.1:0-385241 GCA_028583015.1 Wollemia nobilis | reverse complement strand
CCACGAGTCATACTCAGTGGTAGTCCCGATGTCATCCACATCCAGGACCTCAATCACTACGTCGGACTCCTCACCCAATGGCGTGGTGACTGGTGGCTCCAGATCCCTCTCATCTCCCGGTCGTCGATAGACCACGAGCTCACCAGGCAACCCCTGGCGCACCCCAAACTGTCGTGTAACCCGATGGTACGGAAAGAACTCATGCTCCGTCCCGTGTCGCCCAGTCAACCATCGCTCCCTACGTACCCGTCAGAGCCACTCTCCGACCCTCGAAGCCGGCTGGACAGTCCCGATAGGGACGCCAAAACACCTCCCCTGGAGTGAGCTGAGAAAAGGCATCAGTGTAGTGCTCAATGGCACTTGCCCATCGCCGCTCTGCCCCTGCTCTGCAGACCACCGCCACAAAACTACATAACCAATATCCTCATCCTCCGTCGTCACCTGAGTCATCCACGGTAACCCGGTAGGCCTCTCAACAGATATGTGCTGCCAACCCCAGCACTACAACAAAAAATTGCAACTGACACCCTTTCGTTGTCGACAGCGGACCCCGTACAGCTCCCCGTAGAGCTACGCCAACAAAGTCTGTCCCCATCTTAGAATCAATGGTGCCTCTATCGAGAACTCTGCCAACTGCCACACCAAATCCAGCAGGTTCCAAGGGAACCTCGTGCCTGATGAATTAGGGAGAAGAATGTTAGAAATGAGGCCCATCAAGAATGCGTGCCTCACTCCTAACACCCCCTCTCCTCGCCACCAGCTAACCAAAATCCCGCCAGCCTGGCAATCCACCTCGGCTGTCTCCACTGGGTTTGCTACACCCAGCTGCCCCCATGCCCAAAACATCTCGTAAGTATAGCAGTTCGCTGATCAAACGGCGATGTCCTAATAGGCAGACCATCTATCGGAATCCGGAGCAACCGATAGACGTCCTCAAGAGTAACGGTCATCTCCCCTGTCGGGAGATGGAAAGTATTGGTCTACGGATCCCAAAGCTTGATTAGGGCCGTCAGATAGGCCTGATCCGAAACCACAGGCTCCAGTCGAGCCACATGCTTGAGCCCAAGGGCATCAAGCCATTCCCAGTCATCATCGGTCAATGCCAACCGCGCCTCAGTAAATGCAGTGGGTACACGGTACCGGCTCCTAACAACCTGTAAAGCAAAAAAAAATCAACACAAACACAACCAATATATATATATATATATAACAGATCAAATTTTTAGTTCTAGGGTTTCTAACCTTAACTGTTAAACAAAAACATCACAAAAAATCTTAAAGTTTTGAAAAGCGTCAACACAAAAACAATACATCAAATAAAAGCAAAATAAACTCTAGGAACACTTACAGGTTTCGCTTCGGCTCCGCCGCTCGAACCAGTGTGTGCACTCATGATGGCAGAGAGAATTCCAGTAGCGCTTCACTTCGCAGAATTACCTCCTCCTCCCAGAGCTCCAAAATCGCAAGAAAAAAATGACACAAATGAGCCCAAAGAATCATTGACAAAGACATGCATTCAAAGAATCATTGACAAAGACAATCACGCTCCTGCTTGGGGCAGTAAAAAAGCAACAATCAAATCAATCAAACACTTGGCATTTTGTGAATCATGAACACAAGGTTCCCCCTGAGGATAAAAATGCCCTTTTCCTGTTCATGACTGATCAATGTCTAAGTTCAAGTCACACCTCAACAAAACAGGTTAATACTTGAAATCAAATTCCTTAGCTCGTCGAAAGCAAGGATTCAAGAATGCATGCCCTTTCCATACTTAGGGCATCAAAAGCTGGTTAGGTTACCAAGAAACCCTAATCATTAGTGCTTTGGTTATCTATTTTTGCTCAAAGACTGCGTCACCCGTAGCGCTTCTCAAAAAGGGGCATCCGTAGACACCAAAACAAGCACCAATCCGATTATGTGATCTGCAAACACCGATCGCTTTGACAAACACAGCCCCCGGGGCAGCCCTCGGAGGTTAAACAGTGGTCTTAACCACTTTCATAGCAATTTTGTAAGGTCAAGAAGCAATTTGGCACACTTGGACACTTTGCCCGAGTATTCGTCTCACCCGGGGACGAATTCAAAATAGAATCCGTCCCACCCCAGGACGAATTCCGAATCCGTCCCTGGGTGGGACGAATTCTAAGCTTAACGGGCAAAAAGACAAATGGCGCCAAGTGGCAGCCCAGAACAGTCAGTTGATGACTCCTGCCTCACACGCGTGTGTAGGTGGACAGAGGGGCCGTTAGAAGACTTTCACAAAAGGCATTTATCAAAGCCCAAGTCAACGGAGGACTCCCCTCCCTCATGGGAAGACAAGACTGCCACATGGCGCCTATGACCAACACATGGCATTTGTGCTTCCCTCCCAAAAGAGACCCCATGGGTCTATAAAAGGTGGGACTTTTCTCACCCAAAATAGACAGGTTGAAGGAGTTTTCAAGCAACAAAGTGCTGTCGAGTTGAAGACCCACTTGCATCCCTTTTGGTTCACCTTCCCACATCCACCAATATCTTTTGCAAGGGAGGTTGTTGGGTGGCTTTTGGAAGCTTGAACCCGACCCAAATCCAACACATGGACACCTGAACCAACCAATTCGCCGACCCCCCAATCCTAAGAGGTTTTGGGCCCATCCCTAGTGGATTGGCACCAAAATCAAGTGCCAACGGTGGGAGGCCCACTTGGGCACCCCCGCACTTCCTCTAGGTTTTAGAGCATTCTAGATTACTTTTTCAGGTTGCATTTTGTGTTATTATGTTTGGTTAACTCATAGCTGCAATTTCGTAACTTTTGGTCAGATTCTAGTATGTTTTGTGTCGCTTTGTTGTTTCACTGACTTGCAGGTGGCGAGATCAAATTCCCGAGGGTCGTCCCAAAATGGCCCCAATTACATAAACCCCTTGTTTGCAGGCGTTTTGTAGGTCTCGGGAATCGACATTGGAGCAGCAGCAGGTCGGCTTCTTCAACACAGAAGAATTCGTCCCACCCAGGGACGAATTGCGATCGAGATCGTCCCACCCAGGGACGAATTCTAGAATTCGTCCAACCGGGGACGAATTGCGCTCAAAAATCGTCCCACCCGGGGATGAATTCCGATTGAAGGCAGATTGGCTAGCTGTCTCAGTGGCAATGGCCTTCTGGTAACATTTTCTGTCTTCTAGCAAGTTTTCGAGCCATTTAGAATCATTTCGTTTACTATTTTAGATAAATGTTTGCATGCATATTTCGTTAATTTTAAAGAACAAACACTTTTCACTTGCAGCAGGTGCTACTGACTGAAAGCACGAGATTCCGGGCAGAGGGAGCACTAATTATGCAACATAAGACGAAATGTAACGCTTTAATCCTATGCACAAAAACGAAGAAAGGAGACAATTTGAAAATGAAAGAAAAGATGTAAAGAAATCACAGCCCTCTTTATTCAAATATCTTATCCTCGGTTACATAGACGTCTCCTCCCTTTTTGGGGGCTAGGAGCGTTAAATTCGTATTTGTTACAATATGTGACTTAGTCTTCCTCTTTCCGCGTGCCCACGTTTGAATGGACGGGCCAAGACGATGCCGCCGCTTACGCTGATGAGTCCTTACCTCTGCTGCTCCTCCTGCGAACAAAGAAACAACGAATATGTCAGTAGCACCTGCTGCAAGTGAAAAGTGTTTGTTCTTTAAAATTAACAAAATATGCATGCAAACATTTATCTAAAACAGTAAACAAAATGATTCTAAACAGCCTGAAAACTTGCCAGAAGACAGAAAATGTTACCAGAAGGCCATTGCCACTGAGACAGCTGGCCAATCTGCCTTCAACTGGAATTCGTCCCTGGGTGGGACGATTTATCGCATGTCCGGGTGGGACGAATTCGTCCCCGGGTGGGACGATCTCCGACCGCAATTCGTCCCCGGGTGGGACGAATTCTTCCGTGTTGAAGAAGCCGACCTGCCGCTGCTCCAATGTCGATTCCCGAGACCCGCAAAATGCCTCGCAAACAAGGGGGTTATGTAATTGGGGCCATTTTGGGACGACCCAGATGGTCGGATTCTCCCAATTTGGCCTCTACCCTCGGGAATTTGATCTCGCCACCTGCAAGTCAGTGAAACAACAAAGCGACACAAAACATACTAGAATCTGACCAAAAGTTACGAAATTGCAGCTGTGAGTTAACCAAACATAATAACACAAAATGCAACCTGAAAAAGTAATCTAGAATGCTCTAAAACCTAGAAAGTGCGGGGGTGCCCAAGTGGGCCTCCCACCGTTGGCACTTGATTCCGGCGCCAATCCACTAGGGATGGGCCCAAAACCTCTTAGGATTGGGGGGTCGGCGAATTGGTTGGTTCAGGTGTCCATGTGTTGGATTTGGGTCAGGTTCAAGCTTCCAAAAGCCACCCAACAACCTCCCTTGCAAAAGAGATTGGTGGATGTGGGAAGGTGAACCAAAAGGGATGCAAGTGGGTCTTCAACTCGGCAACACTTCGTTGCTTGAAAACTCCTTCAACCTGTATATTTTGGGTGAGAAAAGTCCCACCTTTTATAGACCCATGGGGTCTCTTTTGGGAGGGAAGCACAAATGCCATGTGTTGGTCATAGGCGCCATGTGGCACTCTTGTCTTCCCATGAGGGAGGGGAGTCCTCCGTTGACTTGGGCTTTGATAAATGCCTTTTGTGACAGCCTTCTAAAGGCCCCTCTGTCCACCTACACACGCGTGCGAGGCAGGAGTCATCAATCGATCGTTCTGGGCTGCCACTTGGCGCCATTTGTCTTTTTGCCCGTTAAGCTTAGAATTCGTCCCACCCAGGGACGGATTCAGAATTCGTCCTGGGGTGGGACGGATTCTATTTTGAATTCGTCCCCGGGTGAGACGAATATCGGGCAAAGTGTCCAAGTGTGCCAAATTGCTTCTTGACCTTACAAAATTGCTATGAAAGTGGTTAAGACCACTGTTTAACCTCTCGAGGGCTGCCCTGGGGGCTGTGTTTGTCAAAGCGATCAGTGTTTGCAATCACATAATCGGATTGGTGCTGTTTTGGTGTCTACAGATGCCCCTTTTTGGGAAGCGCTGCGGGTGACGCAGTTGCTTGAGCAAAAATAGATAACCAAAGCACTAATGATTAGGGTTTCTTGGTAACCTAACCAACTTTTGATGCCCCAAGTATGGAAAGGGCATGCATTCTTGAATCCTTGCTTCTGACGAGCTAAGGAATTTGATTTCAAGTATTAACCTGTTTTGTTGAGGTGTGACTTGAACTTAGACATTGATCACTCATGAACGAGCAAAGGGCATTTTTATCCTCGGGGGAACCTTGTGTTCATGATTCACGAAATGCCAAGTGTTTGATTGATTTGATTGTTGCTTGTTTATCGCCCCAAGCAGGAGCGTGATTGTCTTTGTCAATGATTCTTTGAATGCATGTCATTTTCCTTAATTGGGTGTGTGATTGTTGGTTGGTGACTAAGTGTGACTACCCCCTCAAGCGACGAATCGATGAGGGAATGACCTTCGTGAGAGAAGCGACGAGTCGCTTGACCCAAGATGACTTGTGCAAGGGTGCCTTTAGAGGGTTTACCGTTAAGCGTGTGCAATTTTTCCAACATTTGGACCTGTTTTTGGTGGGTGTTAACCCTTTTGGTGATGCCGTAATGAGGTGAAATCATCGAAAACCTAACTTCCCGTGGAGCGGTCCGGCTATGTTAGCCTTCTTGGGGAAGTAGGAGAGAGATAATTTGAACCTCGCCATCGATTTTCTTTGCCTGGAGGTTAAGTGCAAGAGCACTTATGTCCGGCAATGTTTTTTTTGCTGTTTGTTTTTGTTGAATTTTGTACTGTTTTTGTTGTTTTTGTGACACCATTTGGTGATTAAATTGTCAAAAATCTGTCTTCCCGTGGAGCGGTCCGGCTATGGTAGCCTTCTTAGGGAGTATGATAGTGACAATTTGTGACTCCAATGTCGATTTTGTATGCCCTTGTTGTCAGGTGCAGTAGCAATCCTGTCGGGCAATTTTATTGTCTGTTTTTAGTGCATTTTTAGTCATTTTTTGTTTTTTTTGTGTTGGCCTGAATTCGTCCCCGGGTGGGACGAATTCTACTGGAGAATTCGTCCCTGGTGGGACGAGCGCTAATCAGAGCGCTCGTCCCAGTCAAGGATGAATTCCAATGTAAAAGGCCTATTTAATGGCCAAAACTTGATTTTGGGCTCATTTGTGTCATTTTTTTCTTGCGATTTTGGAGCTCTGGGAGGAGGAGGTAATTCTGCGAAGCGAAGCGCTGCTGGAATTCTCTCTACCATCATGAGTGCACAAACTGGTTCGAGCGGCGGAGCCGAGGCGAAACCTGTAAGTGTCCCTAGAGTTTATTTTGCTTTTATTTAATGCATTGTTTTTGTGTTGACGCTTTTCAAAACTTTAAGATTTTTTGTGATGTTTTTGTTTAACAGTTAAGGTTAGAAACCCTAGAACTAAAAATTTGATCTTTTTTTGTGTGTTTTTTTTTGCTTTGCAGGTTGTTAGGAGCCGGTACCGTGTACCCGCTGCATTTACCGAGGCACGGTTGGCATTGACCGATGATGATCGGGAATGGCTTGATGCCCTTGGGCTCAAGCAGGTGGCTCGACTGGAGCCTGTGGTTTCGGATCAGGCCTATCTGATGGCCCTGATCAAGCTTTGGGATCCGTGGACCAATACTTTCCATCTCCCGATAGGGGAGATGACTGTGACTCTTGAGGACGTCTATCGGTTGCTTCGGATTTCGATAGATGGTCTGCCTATTAGGACATCACCGTTTGATCAGATTGCTATACTTACGAGATGTTTTGGGCATGGGGGCAGCTGGGTGTAGCAAACCCATGGAGACAACCGAGGTGGATTGCCAGTGGCGGGATTTTGGTTAGTCGGTGGCAGGAGAGGGGGGTGTTAGGAGTGAGGCACGCATTCTTGATGGGCCTCATTTCTAACATTCTTCTCCCTGATTCGTCAGGCGCGAGGTTCCCGTGGAACCTGCTGGATTTGGTGTGGCAGTTGGCAGAGTGCCCGATAGAGGCACCGTTGATTCTGAGATGGGGATAGACTTTGTTGGCACAGCTCTACGGGGAGCTTTACGGGGTCCGTTGTCGACAGCGAAAGGGTGTCAGTTGCAGTTTTTTGTTGCAGTGCTGGGGTTGGCAGACATAGCCGTTGAGAGGCCTACCGGGTTACCGTGGATGACTCGGCGGCGATGGAGGATGAGGAGATTGGTTATGCAGTTTTGTGGCGGCGGTCTAGGAGCAGGGAGAGTCGGCGATGGGCGGTGCCGTTGAGCACTACACTGATGCCTTTTCTCGGCTCACTCTAGGGGAGGTGTTTTGGCATCCCTATCGGATCGTCCAGCCTGGCCTGAGGCTGGAGAGTGGCTCCGACGGGTATGCAGGGAGCGGTGGTTGACTGGGCGACACGGGACGGAGCATGAGTTCTTTCCGTACCGTCGGGTTACACGATAGTTTGGGGTGCGCCAGGGGTTGCCTGGTGAGCCCGTGGTCTATCGACGTCGGGGAGATGAGAGGGATCTGGAGCCACCGGTCACCGCGCCATTGGGCGAGGAGTCCGATGTAGTGATTGAGGTCCCGGATGTGGATGACATCGGGACTACCACTGAGTATGACTCGTGGTGGGTACTACGGCGTTGGAGAGGAGAGGGGCCACTGGGAGGCACGGAGGCGGCAGTGGAGGATGCTGAGGCAGAGGGGTGATTGGGGGGTCCGTTGGATGATGCGGACATGGTGGATGTGGGAGATGAGGATGTGGACTTGGGTGTTCCGGAGCAGCCGGACATGCAGGATGTGGAGGAGCAGTGGGAGCCTGAGCAGGCTACTGTCCCCGCGAGTCCTATGCGTCCGACAGATACAGAGGAGGTGGGGTCGGATGTAGGCGTTGAGATTGCTTGACTGACAGCTACGGATGCGGGATCTGGAGTTGGGGGATGCGAGGCGGGAGCTAGGGGATGCGCGGCAGGAGAGGGATCTTCTACGGGCTCAGTTGGCAGAGCGGGATAGAGTTTTGGCGCAGCGCGATGATGCATTGTCTATCTATCATCGGCGAGAGGCAGAGTGGTGTCTGTACTGGATAGACTTGGAGAGGGAGGTCATCCGCCTTGGTGGGCGGCTACCTGAGCCTTCGGTCGGTGGATCTTCGTGACGGACAAGGGATAGTCTGACTGAGCAGTCAGCATCATCTCGTCGCAGGCGGTTAGATGAGGGGGGTGGTAGCAGGCATGATGCGGGGGCTAGTAGTAGCCGCCCTGCAGGGTCCCGTAGGACCCACACCACGGGGGGTAGTTCCCGTCGCACCGATCCTGCGTGATCATGGTGGTCGACGCCTTAGGTTGGGTTTTTGGATATGATTGCGGGGTCTGAGGACCGGTTTTGTAGCCTACGGGCATCTTTTTGACGATATATATATATATATACCGATTTTATTTTTGGTTTTGTACATGTGATGATGTGATTTTTGTTATGCATGTTTATTTATTTTGATGAATGCAGATGTTATGATGAATGTAAATGTTTTTGATGTCTATGTGATATGCGAGGTGAAATGGATGAATGACATTTGTGATGATTGCACTATAGGCTGTTTAAGAAGCTCTTTATTTACATGGTTTTTTTTTTTTGTATTTTCTGATGGTATCATAAGGATGATAAGTAGCGCAGATGGTTTTGGAATGAATGTAAGGTTTTCTGAGATTCAGTCAGTTTTAACTCACCATCCATGACTGTATTTTATCTTACAAGACTTTTTGACCAAGGTATGAATCAGACTTGTTTTTGACCCAGTTATTTCATATCCTTGTGTGTGCAATTGAGTTCATTTAGTGGTATTTGTTAGGATACCGCCAGTGCCAGATGGGCTTTCAACCGAACCTGTACTGAGGATCACCTAATTAGCTCCACGAATTCCTTTGTTGTATGTACTAAGATTAATCTGCGGTGTAATCCAGGATGCCATAAGCTAGCTCATCCACATGCAAATATTGATCTCGTACGCAAGTTAATGTGACAGATATATCGTCATGCGGGAGGTTTACTTCTGTTACCCATTGGCTATAAACCAAATTGGTACTGAAGCTTGCCTTATGACCTATAGAATGTCGAGAGTTCCAGGGATTCAAGGTCAACTCCCTTCTTTTCTTCAATTGTATTGGGATACTTGCTCATTGTAGTGATGAGATCACTGTTTATTTTGATTTGTTTTTCTTTCGAGCAAGGGATTGGGGATATGGAGTGATGAAAATCACTATTGTTTGTGCCTTTTGATGTGTGCACTGTAGTTTGTCAAATTTTGGAGTTTTGACATTTTGCAAATTTTTTGTGTTTTGCAACTGTTGAGAACTTTAGGGATTCTTAGGGAATTGGGTAGGGAGGATGCTTGTCCTTTTGCCAACTCTCAGCATTCTAGGGGTCATTCGCACAGGGGGATGAGCAAGATAACCGTTTCGCTTGTGGTGACCTAGATTATTTTGCAGGTTTCGTCTTTCGTTCACACAATTTGGGAATTTTAGTGTTTTGATTTGTGTTGGGATGTTACGTAACAAGGTGTATTTCAAGTATGACTCTACCTTCGTAAAATCTGTTCGACTTGATACACTACATGGCTAAAGAGGAAAATGATGATTGAATCACTGAAACTCTTGGTACATTCCCAGACCACTGACTGTAGTGTGGTAAAAGTTATGCTTGGTGTTTTTGTTGTTTTTGTAACATGAGACAATGCGGAACAAGGTGGACTATCATAGCTATTGCAGCTTATGGTGCCTTTGACCTGTATGACTACAAATATGCAATGTATGGATGCAATGCTTAATGCAGCTATGTATTTTTGTAATTTTGATGGATTGTTTTTGGTGAAGGTGAAGATGAGGTGCTAGAATATGAATTTTTTGATGAATTTGAGTATGCCTAGAATTGAGATGCAAATCTTTGTTGTTTTTGATGATTTTTGTTGTTTTGTTTTTTTGAATTTCTTGATTTTTTTTGACCAAGCGATTGCGATAATCGTTGGAGCTTTTTGGGTTGACCAAGAGATTGCGATAATCCTTGGAGCTTTTTGTATTGACCAAGAGATTGCGATAATCCTTGGAGCTTTTTGGATGACCAAGAGATTGCGATAATCCTTGGAGCTTTTTGGGTTGACCAAGAGATTGGATAATCCTTGGAGCTTTTTGGGTTGACCAAGAGATTGCGATAATCCTTGGAGCTTTTTTGGGTTGACCAAGAGATTGCGATAATCCTTGGAGCTTTTTGGGTGACCAAGAGATTGCGATAATCCTTGGAGCTTTTTGGGTTGACCAAGAGATTGCGATAATCCTTGGAGCTTTTTGGTACCAAGAGATTGTGATAATCCTTGAGCTTTTGGTGACCAAGAGATGATTCTGGAGCTTTTTGGATGACCAAGAGATTGCGATAATCCTTGGAGCTTTTTGGGTGACCAAGAGATTGCGATAATCCTTGGAGTTTTTTTTTTTTTGGGATATGGCTTTCTTAGATATGAAATGGTCGCAAATGACTGATATTCAAGGGTTCTGTTTCCTTGATACCGTCAAGAGAAGCTAGCCGGTACGTCCCGGGTCCTATTTTACTATCAATGACATAAGGACCTAACCAATTTGCCATGAATTTGTCCCTCATATGGGACGGCAAATTAGAGTTTTGTTGGTTTTCCTTCAGAACCAAATCACCAACCCGAAAGTCTCTTAGGTGAACTTTCATGTTGTAAGCTTTCTTAAGCCGCTCTTGATAGATACGTAAGTGCTCGAGAGCATTAACGCGTCGTTCGTCAAGCAACGTAAGTTGGTCTAATCGGGCTGCCGTGCAGTGTTATCATCGATGAACTCCTGCATTGATATGCGCAGGGAAGGAATTTCCAACTCGAGAGGCATTACTGCCTCTGAGCCATACACTAGTGAAAACAGAGTTGCCCAGTTGGCGTCCGAATGCTAGTGCGATAAGCCCAAAGGGCAAGTGGGATTTGTATGTGCCAATCCTTATGACTGTCTGCGACGGTCTTTTTAAGGATGGCGACTAGCATTTTGTTTGACGCCTCTGCTTGCCCATTTGCTTGCGGATAATAGGGTGTTGAAAAGTTGTGCTAAATTTTGTACTTTGTGGTTAAAGCACGCACGTCTTTGTTCTTGAATGATGGCCCATTATCCGAGATTATTTTGGATGGAATACCAAAACGACATATGATGTAATGCAAAATGAACTCCGCAATGCGGGGTCCTGTCGTAGAGGTTAACGGAATTGCTTCCACCCATTTGGTAAAATATTCTGTGGCCGTTATGATAAACGTGTGACGGCCTAGACGATGCAGGGGAGATCTTTCCGATTAGATCGAGGCCCCACCGCGAAAATGGCCAAGCAGACCGGACTGTCTGTAGGGCCTGGGAAGGTGCGTGCATTAAATTGGCATGATGTTGACATTTCACGCACCTCTTGACATACTCGCAACAATCTCGCTCTAAAGATGGCCAATAATAGCCCATGCGAAGAATGCGCTTTGCGATGGCCATACCACTAAAGTGGCCACCACATGTACCGTCATGCGCTTGGGCGATCGCCCAAGTGGACTCTTGCTGGTCCAAACAACGAAGAAGAATTCCGTCATAGCTTCGACGATACAAAATGTCTCCTATCAAGACATATTTTGCCGCTTTCTGTTTGAATGTTCATTTTGCGGCGTGCGTCAATCCAAAGGGAAGATTACCTAACTTGAGGTAGTCTCTTATGGGTAAATACCATCCTTGTTTATCAGAAACCTCGACAGTATGAACAACCAATCCCTTTTGAAGTTCTTCCCTAACAAATGCTGATTGGGATAGAACTTGTAAGAATAGCGTTGTGTTGCTATTAATGGGAGTGGGGGAAAACAAAGACCCCCAGTTGGCACGTTTCAAATCAGTCTCGGATTCGAAAGAACTTATCCGAAGATGGTTCGATCTGGATCATGTGAACTCCCGGCGTCAAGTCTGAGCTTGCGCGCTCCATCGCGGGTTGCGATAAGGTTTTGACCTGAATGGTTGTTATATCACCGAAAAGGTCTTGCGGGATTAATGACCCCAAGGAGGCCATTGTGTCCGCAAAATGATTCGATGATCGAGGGAGTGCCTCGATGTCATACCACTCAAGTTTTGCCAGGAATTTGTCCACGAGGGCTTTATAGGCCTTTAGAACTGGGCATTTGCATTGATATACCCCTTTGACTTGATTGACGATTAACAACGAATCGCCAAAGATGTTCAATCTTTTGATGTTCATGGCGATTGTTGTCTAAAGACCTAGGAGCAAGGCTTCATATTCTGCATTGTTGTTGGTGCACTGGAAGTTTAATTTAAATGACAGGGGCATTGGAGCGCCCTGCGGTGTGAAGAATACAATTCCTGCGCCACCACCCTTGCTCGCATTTAGAACCATCAAAAAATAAGGTTATGTCGGCCTGAGACTCAGGCTCATCAGAATCTGGCGATTCTGAGACATGGAAGACCCCATCATCGGGTAGTTCTATGACCAGAGGCTGATCGTCTTCAAGAGGAGCCTCTGCTAGTTGATCGGCTATGACTTGTCCTTTTATAGATTTTTGCCCAATAAACTCAATGTCAAATTCCGTCAACAACATGATCCATTTCGCCGTGCGACTACTATGATAAGTACGACTCATCATGTATCGCAATGGATTCTCCTTAGACACAACATACGTAGTGTTGCTCAGCATGTAGTGGCGTAGCCTCTTGGTAGCAAACACCACCGCCAAGCGAGTTTCTCAACGTATGCATAGTTAAGTTCGTAATCGACTGAGGTGCGGCTAAGATAGTAAGTAGCCTGTTCTTTGTGAAGTTCATTCTTCTGGGCTAGCATTGCACCCAGTGCCACCTCAGTAGCTGAGATGTATAAGTAGAACGGCACACCTGGTCTAGGTGGTGCCAATACTGGCGGCGAAGCCAAGTACTGTTTGATTTCATCAAAGGCTGACTGGCACTCGTCATCCCAATGAAATGTGACCCCCTTGTGCAATAATTTGTTCATGGGTCGGCATTTGTCAGATAATTGCGCTATGAAGCGTTTAATCGACGCGACCTTTCCTTGCAGACTTCTAGCCGCTTGATAGTGGTTGGGGGAGCCATTTCAAGGATTGCCTTGACTTTGTTTGGGTCCACTTCGATGCCTCTCTTTGAGACTATAAAACCCAAGAGTTTTCCGGATGTGACGCCGAACACGCACTTCTTGGGATTCGATCCGACCTTATGCTCTATGAGGCGATCGAGAATCTTGCTTAAGTCACCGAGATGATCTGAGCGCAAGAGAGACTTGGCTAACAAATCATCCATGTAATCTTCCAAAGTTTTGTGCATGTAATCATGGAAGATATACGTCATAGCACGTTGGTATGTAGCGCCAACGTTTTTAAGGCCAAAAGGCATGACCTTATAGCAAAATGTCCCCCAAGGCGTTGTGAATGCCGTTTTGAGTTGGTCTTCAGGATTGATACGAATTTGATTGTATCCCGAGAAACCGTCCATTAGGGAGAGCATTTCGTGACCTTCTGTAGCGTCTACCAATGCGTCGATGCTTGGCAAGGGGAAATCATCCTTAGGACTCGCTTTGTTTAGGTCTCGAAAGTCGGTGCATATGCGAATCCTCCCGTCGGGCTTCTTGACGGGAACCATGTTGGACAACCATGGCGGATAATCCATGCAGATGACAAATTGTGCATCCAACAGCTTTTGCAATTCGTCTTTGACCATCAAGGCCACTGTTGGGTGCATCTTTCTTAGTTTTTGCTTTACAGGCTTGATTTTCGGATCAAGCGTTAAATTGTGCATGACTAGTTGCAGGTCTAGCCCTAGCATATCTTTGTACGACCATGCAAAAACTTCCTTCTTCTCTTTGAGAAGGGCAATATATTCGGCTTGCTCTTCGGGGGAAAGGCTTACCCCCAACCTTGAGAATCCGTGGATTCATTGGATCTGTGCCGATGTCTACGTCAGTCGTCTCCTCGATTGACATGTGGGATCCGTCCTCCAACTGATGTGGAGTTGGGATTAAATGGATATCATCACCTGAGTTAAGATCTACGTTTGGAACCTCGGGTCCCTCTTCAGCTTGAAAAATATCCTGAGTTGTCCTTGGGGTAAAATGAAGCATTTCACCGAAAGGCCAGCACTCGATGGTGACAATGGTGAATTGACGCGATCCCGCCGATGGCATCCATGTCTAGATGCAATGACCGTGATGGATCGGTCGGATTGCGGATGGGTGCGGTCAAATCAATGGAGATCATGTGGATGGAATGAATTTGGTCTCCAGAACCGTGGGTGTGATGACTTGATTCTTTTAGATGTTCCCTATACTCTGGATCTGGCTCTACGGGAACGGGCACGAATGGATCCTCTCTAGGTGCAAATTCATCTCTATGTGTGAAAAGGAAGGCGGGGTCTTCCCTCGGCACTGCTGTCATGATGGGATCTCGAGGTGGACGATGCTCATCTTGAATTTGGAGCCATAGGTCTAACACTTGGTCCCACCTCGCTGGGTCTACGTGCCATTCATGTCCTAATAGTATACCCATCTGTCCCATTAGATCTTCATGAGTTAGAGCACGATGATTTTGTCACGCATGTCTGAGATAGATCATCTCAGTCTCATCTTCTGAATCACTTTCATAGATCCAAAATTGTTCATCCTCTTCAGCATCTGTTGCTTGCGACGTTGAGGACTCTTCCTGTTCCAGTGAATTAATCTGGTCCCATTGCGGTTGTTCCACTCTTAGTGGAGGGACCTGATTCTCTTGAGACCGTGTTATTTCATCTGGAACCTCTAAGGGGAACAGTTTTAGAAAGATTTCCGACAGCCGTTGATGTTCTCTTTGAGGATTAATCTCCCGAACTTTCGCCTCTCTCAGCAAAGAAGAGGGATTACCGTTGTCGCCGTGGGTGTTTGTTGACCATGGGAGGTAGTCTCCCAATGTGTATTCTGTATTCGGATTGGCATAAGGATCCAATGCCAATCCCCCTTGTTGCCTATTTCTAGGCCTTGCATATTTTCAACCAAGATGTCTAATGGCAGGGGATGGTTGAACCCTACCCCTGACTTGTCATATGGCATCTGATATCTTGGTTGGCAAAGGATCTGCATCCCTTACTCATATCTGGCCGAGCCCGTATCCATGCCAATTGCATTGGTCGAGATATTTTAGGGCAAATTCTGGGTTTGACAGATAATTGATGTTTTCAACAAAAGGCTCTTCGTCCTGCTTCCTTTTGTTGGCATGGTTCAAGACCATGATCAAAGCCTCCATACACAAAATTTGTCTCGGTTCGGTGGGTAGCCTAGAGGGACGATTGTTCCAATGGGAAGGCGAGGTCTTCCCATGTCTTGTATCGACTCCAGTGTGGGGGTTGCCACAACATTTTGCACTAAGTATTCCCCCAGTGCCCGTACCGGCCATTTCAACAAGTGATTGTTGATGATTGGGTGGGAGGAAACGGTAGTCCTTCCTGAGTCCATTCCATGTTTGGTGGTTCAGGAATCTTGGTTTCCGTTGCGTTGGGCGCTTCCTCTGTTGTTATTGTTGAAATTGTGGGCAACCTTTCTTCTAAGGGCTTAACCTCTTCCATGATTTGTTTTCCCTTGTCCTTCTATTGGGCCATGATAGGTGGCGTTGATGATGAAGGAGCCGATGATGAAGTCTCACCTGGCTGGGATTTTGCCTTGTTGGCCACCAGTGGTGCCTACGGTATTGGACCTTGTTTAGATGGATTTAATTGGAAATCCAAATGCGTTGAAGGGAGGGTCGATTGAGGTATGAATTGTACCGCATTGCAATACTTGAAGGGCTCTAAGTCCATTGGGACTACATGTATTTCTCCTTCATAAGCATACTTCAAGCACAGGTGGGCGATCGAAGGGACACATTTCATATCCCCCGATCCAAGGCCGCCCTAGCAAGATATTATAAGCCATTTCACCTTCCAAAGACATGGCACAGTGTAGGTATTGACTTTTGTCCTACCTGGACTGGCATAACGACTGTGCCGACTGTCGAGCATATTGCATCATTAAAAGCTCACAGTGTGTACGTGGAGGCTATGATGTGAGAGGCTGGCAGCTTCAAATGCTTTAAGGCTGCAGTGGTTATGATGTTACTGGACGAGCCAGTATCTATCAGCACTCTCTTGTACGGAATCCCGTTGACCCACGCGATAACGTGCAGGGGTGGATCTGCCATGTCATTTGATATCGTTTTGACCTCATCTTCTCTGAATGTGATGACCGGCTCCGTACATTGTTTCACATGTCCCACGAAGGCGTTGAAAGAATTTGCCTCGTGGGGTTGTAATTCAATGGCTTTTAAAATGTCCATAAGAGCTTCTCTATGGGGAGCTGATTGTTGAATAAGCTCGTAGATGGACAGCCTAGCCGACGTGGTCCGCAAACTCTGCGTGAGTTTGGTTCGTATCGTGACCTCAGGTCTAGGCGGAGGTAACTGCGTTGGGCGTTGTTGAGGATGCGATGTTGCCGAAACTTCCTTCGTAGCTACCTCAGGGGCAGCTGTCGGGTACCTTCTGTTCCTTGTTACTATGCTAATCATTCCCACAAATCCCTGTGTGGGAAGATCTTGTCGCACCTCGTTAATCTGGAGTGGTTTTGTTTGTGCCTCGTGGGCTGGCAAGGGGTCCTTGAATACCCCCATTTGTTGGTTGTTTGGTGCGATGGGGTTGTCCACAACCAATGTTCTCGTTGTCGATCAAATCCTCGGACTAGGTCTTTGAATTTCCAAGCACCCATTCAAGTCATGTCCTCCGCGCCTATGGAATCTACAATACAATTCCTCTCTCGTACCCCCTAGGCTTGGGAATGTTAGGGTCTATAATTTGGATTTTCGATAGAGTGACTAAATTTGCCGCTGACAAGCGGTCAAATAAGGAGTCCCTAGACTCCGCATATGGGGTGAAATTTTGCCTAGGGCGACGCGGGTAATTTTGCTCCCTGTCTTCTATTATCTCTTTCATAAGCATGAGGCACTCGCTCGGTAGTTAGCCTTTTGAGGCTGCGTTTCTTGCACAGGCGCGGGAACATTTATCGCAACTTGGTTGATCGCAGCATGTTGTGGTTGCGTTGTCCCAGCTTTAGTGGTTTTATTCCACTCTTTCTTCTTAGGCTTGGCAATTGCGCCTTCACCTATCTTAATCTCTTCTATGACTCTGGCTTGCGCCAAAGCTTCTTCTAAGCTATCGTATTGTCATAGTAATAATAGACCAGAGATTGATTTTAAGCAACTTTTTGTGAACATCTACGTGAGATCAGACATAGGAGGACGGTAGGGTAACCTAGAAAGCAAAGCTCTCCATCGATTCCCGTACGCTGCCATTGTTTCCTCTTCAAATTGCTTGAGGCTCGCTAAATCACTTAGTGATGCCTTCTTCCTTGTGTTGAAGGCAAAGCGTTCAAGAAACGCGTCTACTAATTGATCTAAATTGCTTATGCTGTGTTTGGGCAGTTGTGTGAACCAATCCGAGGCAGGGCCTGCGAATGTGGTTATGAATGTTCTAAGCAACAATGCATCATTATCTTGGATGCCGAAGCATTGGCTTAGAAATCGTGTAACGTGTTCTTGTGCGTCCTCTTCACCTTTAAAAACTGCCAATTGAGGCAACTTGAAGTGTTCGGGGTAAAGAGGTGTAGGCACCGAGGGATGCACCGGATTATCGCGGAGTAGACGTAATGTGGGTTTTTGATGCCCCAGTAGCTTTTGTCTCCACAGACTCCAAACGCTCCAATAGCGCTTGGTATGCATCGAAAGATTTTATTTCTTCCTCTCTTGTTCGCTCTTGTTGCAAGTTACGGTAAACTGGAGGCCTATGGAGGGGTGGCCGAATGGCATCCTTCCTCGCCTTGATGGGGAGTTTCAACATATTCCTCTTCCGGTTCATACTCCTCGTAAAATTCTTGAGGAGTCTCTCGGGCGAAACCTATGACCCCGATCAAGCTCTTGCTCGAAGGTACCCATCATTGTTTCTGGGGAGTTGCCTCCCTCTCGAATCTATGAGGTCTTGGAGGCAGAGCTTGACGAGGTCGTGGAGACCTGTCCCGCACCAACGGATTACGCCTCTCATACTGTTCAGCTCTTTGGATGCGAGGGGTTGGCCCCCTCTCCGGTATTTCATAGCGTAACTCATCCGCTTCGCGTTGCATGCGCTCTCTATCCAAGCGGTGTCGATACTCTATCTCCTGATGACTTTGTTTAAGCCGCATGATTTGGGCTTGACGGGCGGTATATCTGGCGACAACTGGGTCAATTTGGTCTACCCTATTTTGCTCAGGAGGTTCGAATGTTTCTCCTATGTGTTTACCTCGAGTTTGCTGGTCTAAGGTTTCAATGGGTCGCTTCCCTCCGTCGAGGTAAGCGGTATGTGCTCGAGGTTCTGGCCTCAAGGGGTGATCATGATATCCTGCCGGTGCGGAAATGCAAGGTTCCCGCGTTGTTTGTTGCCCTCGAGGAATGCGATGGCTTTCCTCGTACTCCCTTTCACGGGTGTAAAGGGGGTGGGCGGAGTTAGGTCGCCCTATGTAAGGAGCCCCGCGCTCCGGATTTGGTCTCTCTCGTTCTGATGATAGGTAAAGAAGGGACGCCATATCCACGTTGCCCCTCCAAATGGACGGTGTGCCTGTCTAGCGCTTCATCGCGCGGTGGCCACTCATGCCTAACTTCAAGAGGTGATTCTCTATTTATGTCAAGGTCTACATGTAAGGCATCTTCCCGAAAGGGGCTGCTTTGAATAGGCATACCCCACCGAGGATTCTGAATTGGATTCTTTTGTAGGTTAGACCTATAAGGCGGTATGACCAAATCCTCAGGACTGAAGTGAAGGCGACTTGTGCCTGCTTTTTGTGTACCTTCCGGAGCTTCTGCCCTTGATTGGGCTTGATCACGGGTGTACACCATTGCGGTGCTTCTATGCTATCTAAATAAGTTTTTATCTCGTTTATGATTTTTTTTTTGTCTACACTAAGCAGAATTAAGCACACACATTCACAAAACCGTGATTATCTCTTTTAAGGATTATTGGTGTGCCCTAAACTGGTTTAGTGCATTTTGGTGTTTTGTTTTGTTTTTGTAGGTTTTGAAGATCGTTTAAATGCATTATGACGGCTCATATAACTCCCAAAATGGTAGCCCCTTCAATATACCAACCAGGCCGATATACCAACCTCTCTATATACCCGCCCTTACGAGAGGGAGACTATAGGTACGTGAGAGCAGAAGGTACGTGGTACGTAGGCGGTACGAAAGGGGGATTGTCCTGTTAATGGCACCTACCATAGAAAACTTATCCTCGCGCGCATGGGAATCACCCCAGCGACACTCGGTCTGTCTTCGTCAGGATTTACGCCTAACAACAGTTGACAATCGGGAAATGGATGCAAATCTAAGCCAAGGTGGTGATGAAATCCACCGTTGGTCTTGCTCAAGGGCCGGGGTCTTATGACCAGCTCCTTGGTTTAAAATTATTGCGTGAGTGTGTGGGATTCATTTTATTTAACGAAAATGAAACAAGCATAAATGACTTTTCCTATGCAATGCAGGATAAAAATGAAAACAGTTAAAGAAATAGAAATAGAAACAAAAATTTTAATAGAGATTATAAAAATCCCTACCTCTTCTCTCGCTCGCTCCAGTTGCTTCTGAATTTCTGCTCGAAAATTGCAGGTGAATTCGTCCCTCTGGGAGACGAATTGCAGAATAGAATTCGTCCCTCCCAGAGATGAATTTGAATTCGTCCCAGGGTCAGACGAATTTTAGAATAGAATTCGTCCTTGCGAGACGAATAGCAGTCTGCAACAAAAAAATGTACCTGTCAAGCACAAAACACAAAAATTTAATCAGTTTCTATGATTTTAAAAACCAGGGAACAGGGTCCCACCGTGATCGCCACTGAAAGCACGAGATTCCGGGCAGAGGGAGCACTAATTATGCAACATAAGACGAAATGTAACGCTTTAATCCTATGCACAAAAACGAAGAAAGGAGACAATTTGAAAATGAAAGAAAAGATGTAAAGAAATCACAGCCCTCTTTATTCAAATATCTTATCCTCGGTTACATAGACGTCTCCTCCCTTTTTGGGGGCTAGGAGCGTTAAATTCGTATTTGTTACAATATGTGACTTAGTCTTCCTCTTTTCGCGTGCCCACGTTTGAATGGACGGGCCAAGACGATGCCGCCGCTTACGCTGATGAGTCCTTACCTCTGCTGCTCCTCCTACGAACAAAGAAACAACGAATATGTCAGTAGCACCTGCTGCAAGTGAAAAGTGTTTGTTCTTTAAAATTAACGAAATATGCATGCAAACATTTATCTAAAATAGAAACAAAATGATTCTAAATAGCTCTAAAACTTGCTAGAAGATAGAAAATGTTACTGAAGGCCATTGCCACCGAGACACTGGCCAATCTGCCTTCAACTGGAATTCGTCCCGGGTGGGATGATTTGTGTCCGGGTGGGAGAATTGAATTCGTCCCGGGTGGGACGATCTGATCGCAATTCGTCCCCGGGTGGGACGAATTCTTCGTGTTGAAGAAGCCGACCTGTCGCTGCTCCAATGTCGATTCTCGAGACCTGCAAAATGCCATCAAACAAGGGGGTTATGTAATTGGGGCCATTTTGGGATGACCCAGATGGTCGGATTCTCCCAATTTGGCCTCTACCCTCGGGAATTTGATCTCGCCACCTGCAAGTCGGTGAAACAACAAAGCGACACAAAACATACTAGAATCCGACCAAAAGTTACGAAATTGCAGCCGTGAGTTAACCAAACATAATAACACAAAATGCAACCTGAAAAAGTAATCTAGAATGCTCTAAAACCTAGAAAGTGCGGGGGTGCCCAAGTGGGCCTCCCACCGTTGGCACTTGATTCCGGCGCCAATCCACTAGGGATGGGCCCAAAACCTCTTAGGATTGGGGGGTCGGCGAATTGGTTGGTTCATGTGTCCATGTGTTGGATTTGGGTCAGGTTCAAGCTTCCAAAAGCCACCCAACAACCTCCCTTGCAAAAGAGATTGGTGGATGTGGGAAGGTGAACCAAAAGGGATGCAAGTGGGTCTTCAACTCGGCAAGCACTTCGTTGCTTGAAAACTCCTTCAACCCGTATATTTTGGGTGAGAAAAGTCCCACCTTTTATAGACCCATGGGGTCTCTTTTGGGAGGGAAGCACAAATGCCATGTGTTGGTCATAGGCGCCATGTGGCGCCTTGTCTTCCCATGAGGGAGGGGAGTCCTCCGTTGACTTGGGCTTTGATAAATGCCTTTTGTGACAGCCTTCTAACGGCCCCTCTGTCCACCTTCACATGCGTGCAAGGCAGGAGTCATTAACTGACTATTCTGGGCTGCCACTTGGCGCCATTTGTCTTTTTGCCCGTTAAGCTTAGAATTCGTCCCACCCAGGGACAGATTCGTAATTCATCCCGGGTGGGACGGATTCTATTTTGAATTCGTCCCCGGGTGAGACGAATACCGGGCAAAGTGTCCAAGTGTGCCAAATTGCTTCTTGACCTTACAAAATTGCTATGAAAGTGGTTAAGACCACCGTTTAACCTCTGAGGGCTGCCCTGGGGGCTATGTTTGTCAAAGCGATCAGTGTTTGCAGTCACATAATCGGATTGGTGCTGTTTTGGTGTCTACATTTTGAATCCCAAAACAAATACCTTAAGCCCAAAAATAGGTCCAAATGTTGGAAAAATTGCACACGCTTAACGGTAAACCCTTTAAAGGCACCCTTGCACAAGTCATCTTGGGTCAAGCGACTCGTCGCTTTCTCACGAAGGTCATTCCCTCATCGATTCGTCGCTTGAGGGGGTAGTCACACTTAGTCACCAACCAACAATCACACACCCAATTAAGGAAAATGACATGCATTCAAAGAATCATTGACAAAGACAATCACGCTCCTTCTTGGGGTAGTAAACAAGCAACAATCAAATCAATCAAACACTTGGCATTTCGTGAATCATGAACACAAGGTTCCCCTGAGGATAAAATGCCCTTTCTCTTCATGCATGATCAATGTCTAAGTTCAAGTCACACCTCACCAAAATAGGTTAATACTTGAAATCAAATTCCTTAGCTCGTCAAAGGCAAGGATTCAAGAATGCATGCCCTTTCCATACTTGGGGCATCAAAAGTTGGTTAGGTTACCAAGAAACCCTAATCATTAGTGCTTTGGTTATCTATTTTTGCTCAGCACCGCGTCACCCGTAGCGCTTCCCAAAAAGGGGCATCTGTAGACACCAAAACAACACCAATCCGATTATGTGACTGCAAACACCGATCGCTTTGACAAACACAGCTCCCAGTGGCAGCCCTCGGAGGTTAAACAGATGGTCTTAACCACTTTCATAGCAATTTTGTAAGGTCAAGAAGCAATTTGGCACACTTGGACACTTTGCCCAGCATTCGCCTCACCCAGGGACGAATTCAAAATAGAATCCGTCCCACCCCAGGACGATTCTCGAATCCGTCCCCGGGTGGGACGAATTCTAAGCTTAACGGGCAAAAAGACAAATGGCGCCAAGTGGCAGCCCGCAATAGCCGCTTGATGACTCCCGCCTTGCACGCGTGTGTAGGTGGACAAGAGGGGCCGTTAGAAGATCGTCACAAAAGGCATTTATCAAAGCCCAAGTCAACGGAGGACTCCCCTCCCTCATGGGAAGACAAGACCGCCACATGGCGCCTATGACCAACACATGGCATTTGTGCTTCCCTCCCAAAAGAGACCCCATGGGTCTATAAAAGGTGGGACTTTTCTCACCCAAAATATACAGAGTTGAAGGAGTTTTCAAGCAACGAAGTGCTGCCGAGTTGAAGACCCACTTGCATCCCTTTTGGTTCACCTTCCCACATCCACCAATCTCTTTTGCAAGGGAGGTTGTTGGGTGGCTTTTGGAAGCTTGAACCTGACCCAAATCCAACACATGGACACCTGAACCAACCAATTCGCCGACCCCCCAATCCTAAGAGGTTTTGGGCCCATCCCTAGTGGATTGGCACCGAAATCAAGTGCCAACGGTGGGAGGCCCACTTGGGCACCCCCGCACTTTCTAGGTTTTAGAGCATTCTAGATTACTTTTTCAGGTTGCATTTTGTGTTATTATGTTTGGTTAACTCACAGCTGCAATTTCGTAACTTTTGGTCAGATTCTAGTATGTTTTGTGTCGCTTTGTTGTTTCACTGACTTGCAGGTGGCGAGATCAAATTCCCGAGGGTAGAGGCCAAATTGGGAGAATCCGACCATCTGGGTCGTCCCAAAATGGCCCCAATTACATAACCCCCTTGTTTGCAGGCGTTTTGCAGGTCTCGAGAATCGACATTGGAGCAGCAGCAGGTCGGCTTCTTCAACACAAGAATTCGTCCCACCCAGGGACGAATTGCAGTCAATCGTCCCACCCAGGGACGAATTCCGCTTGAAGGCAGATTGGCCACTGTCTCAGTGGCAATGGCCTTCTGGTAACATTTTCTGTCTTCTAGCAAGTTTTCAGGCTGTTTAGAATCATTTTGTTTACTATTTTAGATAAATGTTTGCATGCATCTTTTGATAATTTTAGAAGAACGAACACTTTTCACTTGCAGCAGGTGCTACTGACATATTCGTTGTTTCTTTGTTCGCAGGAGGAGCAGCAGAGGTAAGGACTCATCAACGTAAGCGGCGGCATCGTCTTGGCCCGTCCATTCAAACGTGGGCACGCGGAAAGAGGAAGACTAAGTCACATATTGTAACAAATACGAATTTAACGCTCCTAGCCCCCAAAAAGGGAGGAGACGTCTATGTAACCGAGGATAAGATATTTGAATAAAGAGGGCTGTGATTTCTTTACATCTTTTCTTTCATTTTCAAATTGTCTCCTTTCTTCATTTTTGTGCATAGGATTAAAGCGTTACATTTCGTCTTATGTTGCATAATTAGTGCTCCCTTTGCCCGGAATCTCGTGCTTTCAGTGGCGATCACGGTGGGACCTGTTCCCTATTTTTAAAATCATAGAAACTGATTAAATTTTTGTGTTTTGTGCTTGATAGGTACATTTTTTTTTTGCAGACTGCTATTCGTCTCTGAGGACGAATTCTATTCTGAAATTGTCTCACCCGGGACGAATTCAAATTCGTCTCTGGAGGGACGAATTCTCGTTCTCGCAATTCGTCTCCCGAGGGACGAATTCTCGCCTCGCGGATTTTCAGAGCAAAATTCGAAGCAACTGGAGCAGCAGAGAAGAGGTAGGGATTTTTATAATCTCTCGTTAAATTTTTGTTTCTGTTTCTCGTTTCTTTGACTCGTTTTCATTTTTATCCCGCATTGCATAGGGGAAAGTCATTTATGCTTGTTTCATTTTCGTTAAATAAAATGAATCCCACACACTCCACGCAACAATTGTAAACCAAGGAGCTGGTCGTAAGACCCCAGCCCTTGATCAAGACCATCGGTGGATTTCATCACCACCTTGGCTTGATTTGCATCCATTTCCTGATTGTCAACTCGTTGTTAGGCGTAAATCCTGACGAATACAGACCGAGTGTCGCCGGGGTGATTCCCATGCGCGCGAGGATAAGTTTTCTATGGTAGGTGCCATTAACAGGACAATCCCCCTTCCGTACCGCCTACGTACCACGTACCTTCTCGCTCTCACGTACCTATAGTCTCCCTCTCGTAAGGGCGGGTATATAGAGAGGTTGGTATATCGACCCGGTTGGTATATTGAAGGGGCTACCATTTTGGGAGTTATATGAGCCGTCATAATGCATTTAAACGATCTTCAAAACCTACAAAAACAAAACAAAACACCAAATGCACTAAACCAGCTTTAGGGCACACCAATAATCCTTAAAAGAGATAATCACGGTTTTGTGAATGTGTGTGCTTAATTCTGCTTAGTGTAGACAAAAAAAAAATCATAAACGAGATAAAAACTTATTTAGATAGCATAGAAGCACCGCAATGGTGTACACCCGCAGCCAAGCCCAATCAAGGGCAGAAGCTCCCGAAGGTACACAAAAAGTAGGCACAAGTCGCCTTCACTTCAGTCCTGAGGATTTGGTCATACCGCCTTATAGGTCTAACCTACAAAAGAATCCAATTCAGAATCCTCGATGGGGTATGCCTATTCAAAGCAGCCCCTTTCGGGAAGATGCCTTACATGTAGACCTTGACATAAATAGAGAATCACCTCTTGAAGTTAGGCATGAGTGGCCACCGCGCGATGAAGCGCTAGACAGGCACACCGTCCATTTGGAGGGGCAACGTGGATATGGCGTCCCTTCTTTACCTATCATCATAACAGAGAGACCAAATCCGGAGCGCAGGGCTCCTTACATAGGGCGACCTAACTCCGCCCACCCCCTTTACACCCGTGAAAGGGAGTACGAGGAAAGCCATCGCATTCCTCGAGGGCAACAAACAACGCGGGAACCTTGCATTTCCGCACCAGAAGGATATCATGATCACCCCTTGAGGCCGTAACCTCGAGCACATACCGCTTACCTCGACAGAGGGAAGCGACCCATTGAAACCTTAGACCAGCAAACTCGAGGTAAACACATAGAAGAAACATTCGAACCTCCTGAGAAAAATAGGGTAGACCAAATTGACCCAGCTGTCGCCAGATATACCGCCCGTCAAGCCCAAATCATGCGGCTTAAACAAAGTCATCAGGAGATAGAGTATCGACACCGCTTGGATAGAGAGCGCATGCAACGCGAAGCGGATGAGTTACGCTATGAAATACCTGAGAGGGGGCCAACCCCTCGCATCCAAAGAGCTGAACAAGTATGAGAGGCGTAATCCGTTGGTGCAGGACAGGTCTCCACGACCTCGTCAAGCTCGCCTCCAAGACCTCATAGATTCGAGAGGGAGGCAACTCCCCGAAACAATGATGGGTACCTTAAGCAAGAGCTTGATCAGGGTCATAGGTTTCGCCCGGAGACTCCTCAAGAATTTTACGAGGAGTATGAACCGTAAGAGGAATATGTTGAAACTCCCCATCAAGGCAGGAAGGATGCCATTCGGCCACCCCTCCATAGGCCTCCAGCTTACCGTAACTTGCAACAAGAGCGAACAAGAGAGGAAGAAATAAAATCTTTCGATGCATACCAAGCGCTATTGGAGCGTTTGGAGTCTGTGGAGACAAAAGCTACTGGGCATCAAAAACCCACATTACGTCTACTCCGCAGTAATCCGGTGCATCCCTCAGTGCCTACACCTCTTTACCCCGAACACTTCAAGTTGCCTCAATTGGCAGTTTTTAAAGGTGAAGAGGACGCACAGGAACACGTTACATGATTTCTAAGCCAATGCTTCGGCATCCAAGATAATGACGCATTGTTGCTTAGAACATTCATAACCACATTCGCAGTGCCCCGCCTCGGATTGGTTCACACAACTGCCCAAACACAACATAAGCAATTTAGATCAATTAGTAGACGCGTTTCTTGAACGCTTTGCCTTCAACACAAGGAAGAAGGCATCACTAAGTGATTTAGCGAGCCTCAAGCAATTTGAAGAGGAAACAATGGCAGCATACGGGAATCGATGGAGAGCTTTGCTTTCTAGGTTACCCTACCGTCCTCCTATGTCTGATCTCACGCAGATGTTCGCAAAAAGTTGCTTAAAATCAATCTCTGGTCTATTGTTACTCGCGACAATACGACAGCTTAGAAGAAGCTTTGGCGCAAGCCATAGTCATAGAAGAGATTAAGATAGGCGAAGGCGCAATTGCCAAGCCTAAGAAGAAAGAGTGGAATAAAACCACTAAAACCGGGACAACGCAACCACAACATGCCGCAATCAACCAAGTTGCGATAAATGTTCCCGCGCTCGTGCAAGAAACGCAGCCTCAAAAGGCTAACTACTGTGCAAAGGCTCTCCCGCTTATGAAAGAGATAATAGAAGACAGGAGCAAAATTACCCGCGTCGCCCTAGGCAAAATTTCACCCCATATGCGGAGTCTAGGGACTCCTTATTTGACCGCTTGTCAACGGCAAATTTAGTCACTCTTCCGAAAATCCAAATTATAGACCCTAACATTCCCAAGCCTAGGGGGTACAGAGAGGAATTGTATTGTAGATTCCATAGGCGCAGAGGACATGACTTGAATGGGTGCTGGAAATTCAAAGACCTAGTCCAGGATTTGATCGACAATAGAACATTGGTTGTGGACAACCCCATCGCACCAAACAACCAACAAATGGGGGTATTCAAGGACCCCTTGCCAGCCCACGAGGCACAAACAAAACCACTCCGCATTAACGAGGTGCGACAAGATCTTCCCACACAGGGATTTGTGGGAATGATTAGCATAGTAACAAGGAACATAAGGTACCCGACAGCTGCCCCTGAGGTAGCTACGAAGGAAGTTCCGGCAACATCGCATCCTCAACAACGCCCAACGCAGTTACCTCCGCCTAGACCCGAGGTCACGATACGAACCAAACTCATGCAGAGTTTGCGGACCACGTCGGCTAGGCCGTCCATCTACGAGCTTATTCAACAATCAGCTCCCCATAGAGAAGCTCTTATGGACATTTTAAAAGCCATTGAATTACAACCCCACGAGGCAAATTCTTTCAACGCCTTCGTGGGACATGTGAAACAATGTACGGAGCCGGTCATCACATTCAGAGAAGATGAGGTCAAAACGATATCAAATGACATGGCAGATCCACCCCTGCACGTTATCGCGCGGGTCAACGGGATTCCGTACAAGAGAGTGCAGATAGATACCGGCTCGTCCAAGGAACATCATAACCACTGCAGCCTTAAAGCATTTGAAGTCGCCAGCCTCTCACATCACAACCTCCACGTACACACTGCGAGCTTTTAATGATGCAATATGCTCGACAATCGACACAGCTGCTTCGCCACCTAGGTAGGACAAAAGTCAATACCTACACTGTGCCATGTGCTGGAAGGTGAAATGGCTTATAATATACTGCTAGGGCGGCCTTGGATCATGGATATGAAATGTGTCCCTTCGATCGCCCACCAGTGCTTGAAGTATGCTTATGAAGGAGAAATACATGTAGTCCCAATGGACTTAGAGCCCTTCAAGTATTGCAATGCGGTACAATTCATACCTCAATCGACCCTCCCTTCAACGCATTTGGATTTCCAATTAAATCCATCTAAACAAGGTCCAATACCGCAGGCACCACTGGTGGCCAACAAGGCAAAATCCCAGCCAGGTGAGACTTCATCATCGGCTCCTTCATCATCAACGCCACCTATCATGGCCCAACAGAAGGACAAGGGAAAACAAATCATGGAAGAGGTTAAGCCCTTAGAAGAAAGGTTGCCCACAATTTCAACAATAACAACAGAGGAAGCGCCCAACGCAACGGAAACCAAGATTCCCGAACCACAAAACATGGAATGGACTCAGGAAGGACTACCGTTTCCTCCCACCCAATCATCAACAATCACTGTTGAAATGGCCAGTACAGGCCTGGGGGAATACTTAGTGCAAAATGTTGTGGCAACCCCCACACTGGAGTCAGTACAAGACATGGGAAGACCTCGCCTTCCCATTGGAACAATCGTCCCTCTAGGCTACCCACCGAACTGCATACAAATTTTGTGTATGGGGGCTTTGATCATGGTCTTGAACCATGCCAACAAAAGGAAACAGACGAAGAGCCTTTTGTTGAAAACATCAATTATCTATCAAACCCAAAATTTGCCCTAAAATATCTCGGCCAATGCAATTGGCATGGATACGGGCTCGACAGATATGAGCAAGGGATGCGGATCCTTTGCCAACCAAGATATCGTATGCCATATGACAAGTCAGGGTAGGGTTCAACCATCCCCCGCCATTAGACATCTTGGTTGAAAATATGCAAGGCCTAGAAATAGGCAACAAGGGGGGATTGGCATTGGGTCCTTATGCCAATCCGAATACGTAATACACATTGGGAGACTACCTCCCATGGTCAACAAACACCCCTGGCAGCAACAGTAATCCCTCTTCTTTGCTAGAGAGAGGCGAAAGTTCGGAGATTAATCCTCAAAGAGAACATCAACGGCTGCCAGACATCTTTCTGAAACTGTTCCCCTTAGAGGTTCCAGATGAAATAACACAGCCTCAAGAGAATCAGGTCCCTCCACTAAGAGTGGAACAACCGCAATGGGACCAGATTAATTCACTGGAACAGGAAGAGTCCTCAACATCGCAAGCAACAGATGCTGAAGAGGATGAACAATTTTGGATCTATGAAAGTGAGTCAGAAGATGAGACTGAGATGGACTATCTCGTACATGCGCGACGAAATCACCGCGCTCTAACTCATGAAGATCTAATGGGACAGATGGGTATACTGTTAGGACATGAATGGCACGTAGACCCAGCGAGGTGGGACCAAGTGTTAGACCTATGGCTCCAAATTCAAGATGAGCATCGTCCACCTCGAGATCCCATCATGACAAGAGTGCCGAGGGAAGACCCCGCCTTCCTTTTCACACATAGAGATGAATTTGCACCTAGAGAGGATCCATTCGTGCCCGTTCCTCGTAGAGCCAGATCCAGAGTATAGGGAACATCTAAAAGAATCAAGTCATCACACCCGCGGTTCTGGAGACCAAATTCATTCCATCCACATGATCTCCATTGATTTGACCGCACCCATCCGCAATCCGACCGATCCATCACGGTCATTGCATCTAGACATGGATGCCATCGATTGGGATCGCGTCAATTCACCATTGTCACCATCGTAGTACTGGCCTTTCGATGAAATGCTTCATTTTACCCCAAGGACAACTCAGGATATTTTTCAAGCTGAAGAGGGACCCGAGGTTCCAAACGTAGATCTTAACTCAGCTGATGATATCCATTTAATCCCAACTCCACATCAGTTGGAGGACGGATCCCACATGTCAGTCGAGGAGACGACTGACGTAGACATCGGCATAGATCCAATGAATCCATGGATTCTCAAGCTGGGGGTAAGCCTTTCCCCCGAAGAGCAAGCCGAATATATTGCCCTTCTCAAAGAGAAGAAGGAAGTTTTTGCATGGTCGTACAAAGATATGCCAGGGCTAGACCCGCAGCTAGTCATGCACAATTTAACGCTTGATCCGAAAATCAAGCCTGTAAAGCAAAAACTAAGAAAGATGCACCCAACAAGTGGCCTTGATGGTCAAATACGAATTGCAAAAGTCGTTGGATGCACAATTTGTCATCTCGCATGGATTATCCGCCATGGTTGTCCAACATGGTTCCCGTCAAGAAGCCCGACGGGAGGATTCGCATATGCACCGACTTTCGAGACCTAAACAAAGCGAGTCCTAAGGATGATTTCCCCTTGCCAAGCATCGACGCATTGGTAGACGCTACAGCAGGTCACGAAATGCTCTCCCTAATGGACGGTTTCTCAGGATACAATCAAATTCGTATCAATCCTGAAGACCAACTCAAAACGGCATTCACAACGCCTTGGGGGACATTTTGCTATAAGGTCATGCCTTTTGGCCTTAAAAACGCTGGCGCTACATACCAACGTGCTATGACGTATATCTTCCATGATTACATGCACAAAACTTTGGAAGATTACATGGATGATTTGTTAGCCAAGTCTCTCTTGCGCTCAGATCATCTCGATGACTTAAGCAAGATTCTCGATCGCCTCATAGAGCATAAGGTCAGATTGAATCCCAAGAAGTGCGTGTTCGGTGTCACATCCAGAAAACTCTTGGGTTTTATAGTCTCAAAGAGAGGCATCGAAGTGGACCCAAACAAAGTCAAGGCAATCCTTGAAATGGCTCCCCCAACCACTATCAAGCAACTCAAAAGTCTTGCAAGGAAAGGTCGCGTCGATTAAACGCTTCATAGCGCAATTATCTGACAAATGCCGACCCATGAACAAATTATTGCACAAGGGGGTCACATTTCATTGGGATGACGAGTGCCAGTCAGCCTTTGACGAAATCAAACAATACTTGGCTTCGCCACCAGTATTGGCACCACCTAGACCAGGTGTGCCATTCTACTTATACATCTCAGCTATCGAGGTGGCACTGGGCGCAATGCTAGCCCGTAAGAATGAACTTCACAAAGAACAGAGCTACTTACTATCTTAGCCGCACTCGGTCGGGCTACGAACTTAACTATGCATACGTTGAGAAACTCGCTTGGCAGTGGTGTTTGCTACCAAGAGGCTACGCCACTACATGCCGAGCAACACTACGTATGTTGTGTCTAAGGAGAATCCATTGCGATACATGATGAGTCGTACTTATCATAGTAGTCGCACGGCGAAATGGATCATGTTGTTGACGGAATTTGACATTGAGTTTATTGGGCAAAAATCTATAAAAGGACAAGTCATAGCCGATCAACTAGCAGAGGCTCCTCTTGAAGACGATCAGCCTCTCGGTCATAGAACTACCCGATGATGGGGTCTTCCATGTCTCGTAATCGCCAGATTCTCGATGAGCCCGAGTCTCGAGCCGACATAACCTTATTTTTTGATGGTTCTAAATGCGAGCAAGGTGGTGGCACAGGAATTGTATTCTTCACACCGCAGGGCGCTCCAATGCCCCTGTCATTTAAATTAAACTTCCAGTGCACCAACAACAATGCATAATATGAAGCCTTGCTCCTAGGTCTTCAGACAACAATCGCCATGAACATCAAAAGATTGAACATCTTTGGTGATTCGTTGTTAATCGTCAATCAAGTCAAAGGGGTATATCAATGCAAATGCCCAGTTCTAAAGGCCTATAAAGCCCTCGTGGACAAATTCCTGGCAAAACTTGAGTGGTATGACATCGAGGCACTCCCTCGATCATCGAATCATTTTGCGGACACAATGGCCTCCTTGGGGTCACTAATCCCGCAAGACCTTTCCGGTGATATAACAACCATTCAGGTCAAAACCTTATCGCAACCCGCGATGGAGCGCGCAAGCTCATACTTGACGCCAGGAGTCCACATGATCCAGATCGAACCATCTTCGGATAAGTTCTTTCGAATCCGAGACTGTTTGAAACGTGCCAACTGGGGGTCTTTGTTTTCCCCCACTCCCATTAATAGCAACACAACGCTATTCTTACAAGTTCTATCCCAATCAGCATTTGTTAGGGAAGAACTTCAAAAGGGATTGGCTGTTCATACTGTCGAGGTTTCTGATAAACAGGACTGGTATTTACCCATAAGAGACTACCTCAAGTTAGGTAATCTTCCCTTTGGATTGACGCACGCCGCAAAACGAACATTCAAACAGAAAGCGGCAAAATATGTCTTGATAGGAGACATTTTGTATCGTCGAAGCTATGACGGAATTCTTCTTCGTTGTTTGGACCAAGCAAGAGTCCACTTGGGCAGTCGCCCAAGCGCATGACGGTACATGTGGCGGCCACTTTAGCGGTATGGCCATTGCAAAGCGCATTCTTCGCATGGGCTATTATTGGCCATCTTTAGAGCGAGATTGTTGCGAGTATGTCAAGAGGTGCATGAAATGTCAACATCATGCCAATTTAATGCACGCACCTTCCCAGGCCCTACAGACATATCCATTTGCTTGGCCATTTTTGAAGTGGGGCCTCGATCTAATCGAAAAGATCTCCCCTGCATCGTCAGGCCGTCACACGTTTATCATAACGGCCACAAAATATTTTACCAAATGGGTGGAAGCAATTCCGTTAACCTCTACGAAAGGACCTCGCATTGCGGAGTTCATCTTGCATTACATCATATGTCGTTTTGGTATTCCATCCAAAATAATCTCGGATAATGGGCCATCATTCAAGAACAAAGACGTGCGTGCTTTAACCACAAAGTACAAAATTCAGCAAAGCTTTTCAACACCCTATTATCCGCAAGCAAATGGGCAAGCAGAGGCGTCAAACAAAATGCTAGTCGCCATCCTTAAAAATACCGTCGCAGACAGTCATAAGGATTGGCACATACAAATCCCACTTGCCCTTTGGGCTTATCGCACTAGCATTCGGACGCCCACTGGGGCAACTCCATTTTCACTAGTGTATGGCTCAGAGGCAGTAATGCCTCTCGAGTTGGAAATTCCTTCCCTGCGCATATCAATGCAGGAGTTCATCGATGATAACACTGCGCGACAGGCCCGATTAGACCAACTTACGTTGCTTGACGAACGACGCGTTAATGTTCTCGAGCACTTACGTATTCTTGACACAACGCTATTCTTACAAGTTCTATCCCAATCAACATTTGTTAGGGAAGAACTTCAAAAGGGATTTGCTATTCATACTATCGAGGTTTCTGATAAACAGGACTGGTATTTACCCATAAGAGACTACCTCAAGTTAGGTAATCTTCCCTTTGGATTGACGCATGCCACGAAACGAACATTCAAATAGAAAGCGACAAAATATGTCTTGATAGGAGACATTTTGTATCGTCGAAGCTATGACGGAATTCTTCTTCATTGTTTGGACCAGCAAGAGTCCACTTGGGCAGTCACCCAAGCGCATGAAGGTACATGTGGCGGCCACTTCAGTGGTATGGCCATTGCAAAGCGCATTCTTCGTATGGGCTATTATTGGCCATCTTTAGAGTGAGATTGCTGCGCGTATGTCAAGAGGTGCATGAAATGTCAACATCATGCCAATTTAATGCATGCACCTTCCCAGGACCTACAGACAGTCTAGTCTGCTTGGCCATTTTCGCAGTGGGGCCTCGATCTAATCGAAAAGATCTCCCCTGCATCGTCAGGCCATCACACGTTTATCATAATGGCCACAGAATATTTTACCAAATGGGTGGAAGCAATTTCGTTAACCTCAACGAAAGGACCCCGTATTGTGGAGTTCATCTTGCATCACATCATATGTCGTTTTGGTATTCCATCCAAAATAATCTCGGATAATGGGCCATCATTCAAGAACAAAGACGTGCGTGCTTTAACCACAAAGTACAAAATTCAGCACAGCTTTTCAACACCCTATTATCCGCAAGAAAATGGGCAAGCAGAGGCGTCAAATAAAATGCTAGTCGCCATCCTTAAAAATACCGTCGCAGACAGTCATAAGGATTGGCACATACAAATCCCACTTGCCCTTTGGGCTTATCGCACTAGCATTCGGACTCCCACTGGGGCAACTCCATTTTCACTAGTGTATGGCTCAGAGGCAGTAATGCCTCTCGAGTTGGAAATTCCTTCCCTCCGCATATCAATGCAGGAGTTCATCGATGATAACACTGCGCGGTAGGCCCGATTAGACCAACTTACGTTGCTTGACGAACGACACGTTAATGCTCTCGAGCACTTACGTATCTATCAAGAGCGACTTAAGAAAGCTTACAACATGAAAGTTCACCTAAGAGACTTTCGGGTTGGTGATTTGGTTCTGAAGGAAAACCAACAAAACTCTAATTTGTCATCCCATATGAGGGACAAATTCGTGGCAAATTGGTTAGGTCCTTATGTCATTGATAGCAAAATAGGACCCGGGACGTACCGGCTAGCTTCTCTTGACGGTATCAAGGAAACAGAACCCTTGAATATCAGTCATTTGCGACCATTTCATATCTAAGAAAGCCATATCCCCCCAAAAAAAAAAAAAAAAGCTCCAAGGATTATCGAAATCTCTTGGTCAACCAAAAAGCTCCAAGGATTATCGCAATCTCTTGGTCACCCAAAAATCTCCAAGGATTATCGCAATCTCTTACCCACCCAAAAAGCTCCAAGGATTATCACAATCTCTTGGTCAATACAAAAAGCTCCAAGGATTATCGCAATCTCTTGGTCAACCCAAAAAGCTCCAAGGATTATCGCAATCTCTTGGTCACCCAAAAAGCTCCAAGGATTATCGCAATCTTTTGGTCACCCAAAAAGCTCCAAGGATTATCGCAATCTCTTGGTCACCCAAAAATCTCCAAGGATTATCGCAATCTCTTGGTCAATATAAAAAGCTCCAAGGATTATCGCAATCTCTTGGTCACCAAAAAGCTCCAAGGATTATCGCAATCTCTTGGTCAATACAAAAATCTCCAAGGATTATCGCAATCTCTTGGTCAATACAAAAAGCTCCAAGGATTATCGCAATCTCTTGGTCAAACCCAAAAAGCTCCAACGATTATCGCAATCGCTTGGTCAAAAAAAAAAATCAAGAAATTCAAAAAAAAAAAAACAAAAATCATCAAAAACAACAAAGATTTGCATCTCAATTCTAGGCATACTCAAATTCATCAAAAAATTCATATTCTCGCACCTCATCTTCAACTTCACCAAAAACAATCCATCAAAATTACAAAAATATATAGTTGCATTAAGCATTGCATCCATACATTGCATATTTGTAGTCATACAGGTCAAATACCATAGGCTGCAATAGCTCTGATAGTCCATCTTGTTCCCCATTGTCTCATGTTACAAAAACAACAAAAACACCATGCATAACTTTTACCACACTACAGTCAGTGGTCTAGGAATGTACCAAGAGTTTCAGTAATTCAGTCATCATTTTCCTCTTTAGCCATGTAGTGTATCAAGTCGAACAAATTTTACGAAGGTAGAGTCATACTTGAAATACACCTTGTTACGTAACATCCCAACACAAATCAAAACACTAAAATTCCCAAATTGTGTGAACGAAAGACGAAACCTGCAAAATAATCTAGGTCACCACAAGCGAAATGGTTATCTTGCTCATCCCCCTATGCGAATGACCCCTAGAATGCTGAGAGTTGGCAAAAGGACAAGCATCCTCCCTACCCAATTCCCTAAGAATCCCTAAAGTTCTCAACAGTTGCAAAACACAAAAATTTGCAAAATGTCAAAACTCCAAAATTTGACAAAATACAGTGCACACATCAAAGGGCACAAACGATAGTGATTTTCATCACTACATATCCCCAATCCCTTGCTCAAAAGAAAAATAAATCAAAATAAAAAGTGATCTTATCACTACAAACGAGCAAGTATCCCAATACAATTGAAGAAAAGAAGGGAGTTGACCTTGAATCCCTGGAACTCTCAGCATTCTATAGGTCATAAGGCAAGCTTCAGTACCAATTTGGTTGATAGCCAATGGGTAATAGTAGTAAACCTCCCGCATGACGATATATCTGTCACATTAACTTGCGTACAGATCAATATTTGCATGTGGATGAGCTAGCTTATGGCATCCTGGATTACACCGTAGATTAATCTTAGTACATACAACAAAGGAATTCGTGGAGCTAATTAGGTGATCCTCAATACAGGTTCGGTTGAAAGCCCATCTGGCACTGGCGGTATCCTAAAAAATACCACTAAATGAACTCAATTGCACACACAAGGATGTGAAATAACTTGGTCAAAAACAAGTCCGATTCATACCTTGGTCAAAAAGTCTTGTAAGATAAAATACATTCATGGATGGTGAGTTAAAACTGACTGAATCTCAAAAAACCTTACATTCATTCCAAAACCATCTGCGCTACTTATCATCCTTATGATACCATCAAAAAATACAAAAAAAAAAAAACCATGTAAATAAAGAGCTTCCTAAACAGCCTATAGTGCAATCATCACAAATGTCATTCATCCATTTCACCTCGAATATCACATAGACATCAAAAACATTTACATTCATCATAACATCTGCATTCATCAAAATAAATAAACATGCATAACAAAAATCACATCATCACATGTACAAAACCAAAAATAAAACCGGTATATATATATATATCGTCAAAAAGATGCCCGTAGGCTACAAAATCGGTCCTCAGACCCCACAATCATATCCAAAAACCCAACCTAAGGCGTCGACCACCATGATCACGTAGGATCGGTGCGACGGGAACTACCCCTCGTGGTGTGGGTCCTATGGGACCCTACAGGGCGGCTACTACTAGCCCCCGCATCATGCCTGCTACCACCCCCCTCATCTAACCGCCTACGACGAGATGATGCTGACTGCTCAGTTAGACTATCCCTTGTCCGCCACGAAGATCCACCGACCGAAGGCTCAGGTAGCCGCCCACCAAGGCGGATGACCTCCCTCTCCAAGTCTATCCGGTACAGACACCACTCTACCTCTCGCCGATGATAGATAGACAATGCATCATCGTGCTGCGCCAAAACTCTATCCCACTCTACCAACTGAGCCCGTAGAAGATCCCTCTCCTATCGTGCATCCCCCAGCTCCCGCCTCGCATCTCCCAACTCTAGATCCCGCATTCATAGCAGCTCTGTCAGTCGCGCAATCTCAACGCCTACATCCGACCCCACCTCCTCTGTATCTGCCGGACGCATAGGACTCGCGGGGACAGTAGCCTGCTGAGGCTCCCACTGCTCCTCCACATCCTGCATGTCCGACTGCTCCGGAACACCCAAGTCCACATCCTCATCTCCCACATCCACCATGTCCGCATCATCCAATGGACCCCCCCAATCACCCCCTGCTGCCTCAACATCCTCCACTGCCGCCTCCGCGCCTCCCAGTGGCCCCTCTCCTCTCCAACGCCGCAGTACCCACCACGAGTCATACTCAATGGTAGTCCCGATGTCATCCACATCCGGGACCTCAATCACTGCATCGGACTCCTCGCCCAATGGCACGGTGACCGGTGGCTCCAGATCCCTCTCATCTCCCCGCCGCCGATAGACCACGGGCTCACCAGGAAACCCCTGGTGCACCCCAAACTGTCGTGTAACCCGGCGGTACGAAAAGAACTCATGCTCCGTCCCGTGTTTCCCAGTCAACCACCGCTCCCTGCGTACCCATCGGAGCCACTCTCCAGCCTCAGGCCAGGCTGGACAGTCCCGATAGGGACGCCAAAACACCTCCCCTAGAGTGAGCCAAGAAAAGGCATCAGTGTAGTGCTCAACGGCACCTGCCCATCGCCGACTCTGCCCCTGCTCCGTAGACCGCCGCCACAAAATTGCATAACCAATCTCCTCATCCTCCATCGTCGCCCGAGTCATCCACGGTAACCCGATAGGCCTCTCAACAGCTATGTGCTGCCAACCCCAGCACTGCAACAAAAAACTGCAACTGACACCCTTCCGCTGTCGACAGTGGACCCCGTACAGCTCCCCGTAGAGCTGTGCCAACAAAGTCTGTCCCCATCTCAGAATCAACGGTGCCTCTATCGGGCACTCTGCCAACTGCCACACCAAATCCAGCAGGTTCCACGGGAACCTCGCGCTCGACGAATCAGGGAGAAGAATGTTAGAAATGAGGCCCATCAAGAATGTGTGCCTCACTCCTAAAACCCCCCTCTCCGTCCACCAACTAACCAAAATCCCGCCAGCCTGGCAATCCACCTCGGCTGTCTCCACTGGGTTTGCTACACCCAGCTCCCCCCCATGCCCAAAACATCTCGTAAGTATAGCAGTCCACTGATCAAACGGTGATGTCCTAATAGGCAGACCATCTATCGGAATCCGGAGCAACCGATAGACGTCCTCAAGAGTCACAGTCATCTCCCCTGTCGGGAGATGGAAAGTATTGGTCCGTGGATCCCAAAGCTTGATCAGGGCCGTCAGATAGGCCTGATCCGAAACCACAGGCTCCAGTCGAGCCACCTGCTTGAGCCCAAGGGCATCAAGCCATTCCCAGTCATCATCGGTCAATGCCAACCGTGCCTCAGTAAATGCAGCGGGTACATGGTACCGGCTCCTAACAACCTGCAAAGCAAAAAAAAAATCAACACAAACACAAAAAAAAAAATAAATATAACAGATCAAATTTTTAGTTCTAGGGTTTCTAACCTTAACTGTTAAACAAAAACATCACAAAAAATCTTAAAGTTTTGAAAAGCGTCAACACAAAAACAATACATCAAATAAAAGCAAAATAAACTCTAGGGACACTTACAGGTTTCGCCTCGGCTCCGCCGCTCGAACCAGTTTGTGCACTCATGATGGCAGAGAGAATTCCAGCAGCGCTTCGCTTCGCAGAATTACCTCCTCCTCCCACAGCTCCAAAATCGCAAGAAAAAAATGACACAAATGAGCCCAAAATCAAGTTTTGGCCATTAAATAGGCCTTTTGCACTGGAATTCATCCTTGACTGGGACGAGCGCTCTGATTAGCGCTCGTCCCACCCAGGGACGAATTCTCTAGCTGGAATTCGTCCCACCCAGGGACGAATTCAGGCCAGCACTTAAAAAAAAAAAAAAATGACTAAAAATGCACTAAAAACAGATAATAAAATTGCCCGACAGGATTGCTACTGCACCTGACAACAAGGGCATACAAAATCGACATTGGAGTCACAAATTGTCACTATCATACTCCCTAAGAAGGCTACCATAGCCGGACCGCTCCACGGGAAGACAAATTTTTGACAATTTAATCACCAAATGGTGTCACAAAAACAACAAAAACAAGAAAAAATGCAACAAAAACAAACAACAATAAACATTGCCAGACACAAGTGCTCTTGCACTTAACCTCTTGGCATAGAAAAATTGATGTCGGAGCTTACATTGTCACTATCCTACTCCCAAAGAAGGCTACCATAGCCGGACCGCTCCACGGGAGGACGGATTGCCGACAATTTAATCACCAAATGGTGTCACAAAAACAACAAAAACAAGTACAAAATTCAACAAAAACAAACAGCAAAAAAAAAAAAAAAAAACATTGCCGGACATAAGTGCTCTTGCACTTAACCTCTGGGCAAAGAAAATCGATGTCGAGGTCCAAATTATCGCTCTCCTACTTCCCCAAGAAGGCTACAATAGCCGGACCGCTCCACGGGAAGTTAGGTTTTCAATGATTTCACCTCATTACGGCATCACCAAAAGGGTTAACACCCACCAAAAATAGGTCCAAATGTTGGAAAAATTGCACACGCTTAATGGTAAACCCTTTAAAGGCACCCTTGCACAAGTCATCTTGGGTCAAGCGACTCGTCGCTTCTCTCACGAAGGTCATTCCCTCATCGATTCGTCGCTTGAGGGGGTAGTCACACTTAGTCACCAACCAACAATCACACACCCAATTAAGGAAAATGACATGCATTCAAAGAATCATTGACAAAGACAATCACGCTCCTGCTTGGGGCAGTAAACAAGCAACAATCAAATCAATCAAACACTTGGCATTTCGTGAATCATGAACACAAGGTTCCCCCTGAGGATAAAAATGCCCTTTGCCTGTTCATGACTGATCAATGTCTAAGTTCAAGTCACACCTCAACAAAATAGGTTAATACTTGAAATCAAATTCCTTAGCTCGTCAAAAGCAAGGATTCAAGAATGCATGCCCTTTCCATACTTAGGGCATCAAAAGTTGGTTAGGTTACCAAGAAACCCTAATCATTAGTGCTTTGGTTATCTATTTTTGCTCAGCACTGCGTCACCTACAGCGCTTCCCAAAAAGGGGCATCTGTAGACACCAAAATAGCACCAATCCGATTATGTGACTGCAAACACTGATCACTTTGACAAACACAGCCCCTAGGGCAGCCCTTAGAGGTTAAACAAGTGGTCTTAACCACTTTCATAGCAATTTTGTAAGGTCAAGAAGCAATTTGGCACACTTGGACACTTTGCCCAGTATTCGTCTCACCCAGGGATGAATTCAAAATAGAATCCGTCCCACCCCAGGATGAATTTTGAATCCGTCCCTGGGTGGGACGAATTCTAAGCTTAACGGGAAAAAAGACAAATGGCGCCAAGTGGCAGCCCAGAACAGTCAGTTGATGACTCCTGCCTCGCACGCGTGTGTAGGTGGACAGAGGGGCCGTTAGAAGACTGTCACAAAATGCATTTATCAAAGCCCAAGTCAACGGAGGACTCCCCTCCCTCATGGGAAGACAAGACTGCCACATGGCGCCTATGACCAACACATGGCATTTGTGCTTCCCTCCCAAAAGAGACCCCATGGGTCTATAAAAGGTGGGACTTTTCTCACCCAAAACAGACAGGTTGAAGGAGTTTTCAAGCAACGAAGTGCTACCGAGTTGAAGACCCACTTGCATCCCTTTTGGTTCACCTTCCCACATCCACCAATCTCTTTTGCAAGGGAGGTTGTTGGGTGGCTTTTGGAATCTTGAACCTGACCCAAATCCAACACATGGACACCTGAACCAACCAATTCGCCGACCCCCCAATCCTAAAAGGTTTTGGGCCCATCCCTAGTGGATTGGCGCCGAAATCAAGTGCCAACGGTGGGAGGCCCACTTGGGCACCCCCGCACTTTCTAGGTTTTAGAGCATTCTAGATTACTTTTTTAGGTTGCATTTTGTGTTATTATGTTGGGTTAACTCACAGCTGCAATTTCGTAACTTTTGGTCAGATTCTAGTATGTTTTGTGTCGCTTTGTTGTTTCACTGACTTGCAGGTGGCGAGATCAAATTACCGAGGGTAGAGGCCAAATTGGGAGAATCCGACCATCTGGGTCGTCCCAAAATGGCCCCAATTACATAACCCCCTTGTTTGCAGGCATTTTGTAGGTCTCGGGAATCGACATTGGAGTAGCAGCAGGTCGGCTTCTTCAACACAGAAGAATTTGTCCCACCCAAGGATGAATTGCAGTCAGAGATCGTCCCACCCAGGGACGAATTCCAGAATTCGTCCCACCCAGGGACGAATTGCAGTCATAAATCATCCCACCCAGGGACGAATTCCAGTTGAAGGCAGATTGGCCAGCTGTCTCAGTGGCAATGGCCTTCTGGTAACATTTTCTATCTTCTAGCAAGTTTTCAGGCTGTTTAGAATCATTTTGTTTACTGTTTTAGATAAATGTTTGCATGCATATTTCGTTAATTTTAAAGAACAAACACTTTTCACTTGCAGCAGGTGCTACTGACATATTCGTTGTTTCTTTGTTCGCAGGAGGAGCAGCAGAGGTAAGGACTCATCAGCGTAAGCGGCGGCATCGTCTTGGCCCGTCCATTCAAACGTGGGCACGTGGAAAGAGGAAGACTAAGTCACATATTGTAACAAATACGAATTTAACACTCCTAGCCCCCAAAAAGGGAGGAGACGTCTATGTAACCGAGGATAAGATATTTGAATAAAGAGGGTTGTGATTTCTTTACATCTTTTCTTTCATTTTCAAATTGTCTCCTTTCTTCATTTTTGTGCATAGGATTAAAGCGTTACATTTCGTCTTATGTTGCATAATTAGTGTTTCCTTTGCCCGAAATCTCGTGCTTTCAAGAGGTATGTCTTTGGATTCTTATGTAGGAGACCCAAGTCGAAACCACATGGGATGTGTGAGTGGGTACAATTAAATAAATAATGAATATAGTGATTTTTATTTATGTTAATTTTTATTGTAACAACTTTTCTCTTTTATCTCCCTCCCTTCATTTCAAAGAAAAACTAGAAAATGTCATTTGATGCATCCTTTAAAAGAAAAAATAAGACATTAGACATGCATCTTGTTTGTTCTATACTTTGTAAAGTTACCAACATTAATTACTAATGATATTTTTTTAAATGATTGTATTTATTTCAAAGTAATGCAAAAAATAAACTATAAAGAACTTTTATCTTTTCACATTAAGCAAAACAAATAATCTTAAAACATAAAAACAAAGCCATGTAAACATGTAATAGAATACCTTTTACAGAAATAACAATGTCAAGAGTAACTTAATATTGTTCTTTTCCCTATTTAATATCTTATCTCATGTTATATATTTGACATTTACCTTCCTCCCTTTTAATTTTATTATTATGTTATCTTCATTGAACATTTAAAAAAATAATGATATTGTCCATCTAACTAAAGTTAACTATTTGAAGTTAATAAATAAATAACTTTTTTTATATTGAACATCATTTACAAATATTTACAAATATCAGTGCTCGTTCAAGCAAACACAAAAGGAATCGACCTCATAACCAAATGGATGATAATAAATAACTTTAATAATATTCAAACAATTAGAAGCTTAACAAGAAGAGACCTAGGTTCAAACCCTCTAGTGCAGCCAGCCCAACAACAAGCCTCTAGTGCTCCTCCTCACACTGGGTTAAATAACAAGGTGAAATAAGAGTTGTTGGAAAAACCCTAAGATTTAAACCCTACTTAAAAGTAGAAAAGGAATGTGAATGTAACCAACTTCCTTATAAATAATAATAATAATAATAATAATAAAACGTTCTAACATGTTATTGCTCTTCCAATAATCCATATAACACTAAAAACTTTAAATTTAATCAAACACTTTAAAATTAGATTATATTTTTCTCTTAGCATTTAAAAGAAACTACAAAGTTTGAGCCTTGTCTCTTCTTCTCAAGTTCAAGGCCAAGGTTTAATTGGAATGTGTATACTTTTACATGATTTAAACTGTGATTTTAATGTACATAATGAAAAATCCCTCATTCCAATACATATAATAATATAAATTATTTGTTTTAATAAAAAAAAAAATTATAAAATAAAAAATTAAATATTGTAGTAATTATATGCAATTCGTTAATTTTTTAGCTGAGGTTAGAAATAGCAAACATGGGAAACACCACACCCCTCTTCAGAAGCCGTATTTAAAGTACAATAAAATGTGGGAAAGTGTACTATCCCTCACATCTAATACAAACTTTACCATCACATATAAACAACAATCCCATGAAGTAAAATAAAAAATGCTCCATATATAAGTAGAGACCTTAAAGGACAGTAGACATACTTGTATATAAAAATCTGCGAGTTGTAGAAATACTGAACGACGGACATTCATTCTGACGGGATTGAAGTGGATGCCATCGTGCAATGCTTGTCACATTAATCTATTATTTATTCCTCAATATGCGCTCTTCTGCAAATTCGGTTGGTTTGGCTGTACACGAAACACAGCCTCAAGAGGGGATATACGCACTGGGATCCGTTCTTCTGCTTCCTAATATACCTGGCCGTGTCCATTATGGTTTCCCTTAACGTTAAAAAAAAAAAAACAATTGCCATCGATATTCCATTTAAGGTGGTGTACGACTATTTCATTTAGTTCAAACACTTGAATGTGTAATTTAATACACACCTGCTGATTACGAACATACCACTGCTGCTGTAACCGTGACAACCCGTGACACCACCTGAACATAAACTCACACTCAAAACCTATCATTCAAATATTAAACGAAAAAAGGATTATATTATATTTTTTTCAGAGCTTAAAGAGATCAAAATGAAATTTGTCTGAGAATACCTTTTTTTTTTTTTTTCTCTGGTTAAACTGGTACTCCATGCGATCCATCTGTCCTGAAAAGTATTAGCCCTAATGCTTTATGGCTGAAAACACGACTAAAACATTGATATAAATAATGTTACGGATTAATGTAAATTTGGCTTTCTGTCTCGAACTTTCTTTCTTGCATCCTCGAGAGTTTGTCCCGGGCAATCCAGCTCCGTTTGTGGAGGTATTTCCACATCCTGGCCCTTCATACGCCTACAATCTCAAAACAGATTAGAATATTTAGAATAACATGAGCATTCTAACGTCCAATAAATGAGAACGGATTATCATGTTACCTTCATTTGTTGTTTTCATGAATGAGAACATAAACTAAAAGAACATTATTATTATTACTTAAAGGGTTCGCGCAACTGGGTGCGGGTTCGCCAACGGGTGCGGTTTAGTCATCTTACAAGTCAATCATGGTTCGGCCAAGGAGAACCATGTGACCAGTAGAACCCAGTCCATTATGGGTATTAACATGAAAGAAAACGTTTTTTTTAAGGTGAGCCTAGCTACACCCACCATACAGTCTAAAAATTAAAAAAAATTAAAAAACATTTTTCCTCGCCCTTCATACGCCTACAATCTCAAAACAGATTAGAATTTTTAGAATAATTTAAATTTTAAATTTTTTATAAATTATAATTTATTATAAATTTAAATTTTAAATTTTAAATTTTATAATAATTTTATAAAATGGTTTCCATAGGAAAAAGGAACATACTATTAAAAAACATTTTAATATTCTTTAAAATTTAAAAGTTAAGCCTATGTGAGTACATAATATTATTGCATTTAAATAAATAAAATAGTAAATTGAGTTATTCTTTTTAAGATTTTGAAGGGAATTGGTAACATCCTTTTGTCTCTAGGGTACAGGCCAAATATACAAGTCAAATCATTGAAGTTGTCTTTATCACCCCTGCCTCTCCTTGGTAAACTCGTCCCGTGGTTCAGGTAGGTAGGGTTGCACACTGGCGTGGTGTTCAGAGACTCAAGTTAGACTACTACCTTTTCCCTTATTGGACACGCCCAAAGTTTGGACCTAGGTCTCCTCTGGGTAAGTGTCATTCTTAAAGTTTAATTATATTAGACTATATTATGGATGAGTGAGTGGATTATATTATATTAGATGCATGAAAATCTGTTCAACTACCAAGAGGATTGGTCTCCAAAGGTTAGTGGATGGATAAGTTTTAGTGTTTATCATAAGAGAGTTAGGTTGAAATCAATCGTTCTTGGATTTTATATAGATATTGGTAACATCTTTTTATTTTTTATTATCAGAACCTCTTCTATTATATACTGAGATATCAGTAACATTTTTTATTTTTTACTATTCTGAATTCAAATCTAGGGAGTTGTCTCTATAACCCTTATCTTACCTCTTTAACAATAAGGCATGAAAAAGACTGGCTCGGGATTGGAACCACCATTATCAAACCTCGTTGTTAACAATAAGGCATGAAAAAGACTGGCTCGGGATTGGAACCACCATTATCAAGGAAACTGGCTTGGGATTAGAACCGTTCTAATCATGCTAGGGCACACTCAAAGAAATTAGGATAATCTACTACTTTACCACTCCAAGAAAGACTTGGATTTAAGATTTGAACTTGGATCTTACTAACGGCCATAACTTACTTATCTACGCAGCTACGCAGCTCTTGAGACTTAAGGAATCCTAAGTTTTGCAATTCTTTATAACTTTTTAACTGATGTAAGGAACAGCAAACGTGGGAGACAAGACACCTCTTCAGAAGCCGGATTTAATCATACTTCTCAATTAAAACGCAGTATTGTGCGAATGTGTGCTAATATTCAATTCAATCCCCTCACATCAAATACAATCATTACGATCACATACAACAACAATCCCAAGAAGTAAAATAAAAAATGCTGGATATACTTTATTTTACGTGCAAGCGACCGACATCAGAAGTAGAGGTACTTGTATTTAAAAAATCTGAGGCTGAAGTAACGCAGTCGTAGAAATACTAAACGTCACTCCGATGAGATTCGAGTGGCAGTTAGCGTGCAATGCTTGTACAGCGAGTGTCACCTTAACCTCTTAGGTTTTCCACATCACAATTAAGGTGGTGTACGACTACTTCATTAGTTAAAGCATTTCAATATGTATTTGATACACACCTGTTGTTTGAGAGCACTGCTCCTCTAACCCTAGCAGCTGCACATAAACCCAAACTCAAAACCTATGCATTCAAATATAAAATAAAAAAGATTATATCATATATATATATTTTTAAGAGGTCAAAGAGATCAAAATGAGATTTACCTGGGAATACACTTTTTTTGTCCGGTTAAGTTGGTAGTCCGTGCGATCCATCTGATTTCCAAAATACTGAAAAGTTACAAATTGATGTCTCCAAACACGAACAGAACTTTGAGATAAATAACGTTAGAAATTGATGTAAACTTGCCTTTCTGTCCCGAATTTTCTTTGCTGCATTTTTAAGAGTTCGTTCCATGTAATCCAGCTCCGTTTGTGGCGCTATTTCCATCTCAATACATATTAGAATTTTTAGAATAAAATAAGCATTATAATGTCCAATAATAAATGAACATGGATTATCATCTTACCTTAATCTAGCAAGAACATGCTTCGATTCTTTGTCTTGCAAATTGACACATCATTTGCTGTTTTCACGAATCAATGAAAAATAAAACAAAAGAACATTATTATTATTATTGAAAATTTGAAAATTTTAAATGACAACGTCTGTGTATACAGAGTTATTAATCTATAAACTACGCCATCCAAATCTAATCTGAAAAAAATGGCACATAACAAACCTGGAGCTTGTATACTCAAATAGTTTTCCAGTGCTCGATAAAACTATGACACCAACGTCAAAGTCACACAAGATAGAAAGTTCACTGGCCTTCTTAAACAGTCCCTTTCTTCGCTTGGAAAACGTCACCTGCCTGTTTGTCTGGTTCTCAATGGTCTTTGTTTCAATCCTCCCCTGCCCATTCTCTTCCCTTAACTATTTATCTCTGAACTTAACAGGGGCGCGGAATACCCTTCTTCGGAAGAGAACCCTAATTGCAGAGACAAGGAATGCAGACCAAGTCCAACTGCACACAAGACAAAGCCTCGAAATGAAAATAAATAATGCAAGTAAAACGTCTTAAAAAGAAGAGATTACGGCGAAAGTAAAATGTGGTACAATGTGATATGTTTTAGACACGTGGGACACCTGGAAGCCCTCTTCTCGTTGCTGACATCAGGTGTTTACACTTGTCAGTAGAAGAAGCATTGGACCACACTGCAATAATAATAAAGGTGTCTACTATGCGGATTAAGATTAAATCGGATGTGAGTTTTCCATGTTTTAGTACAAAAAAAAATTGACATAGTAACAGGTATATCTACCACTACAGATATTCAAACTCTTCATACTGATATGACTATATTAATACATAATATTATCGTAGATAGAGTTTTTTTAAGTCACGTTCTAAAATTTAGATTATATTAGAGTATGTCTTTACGGACGCATTAGTGAGTGGACTATATTATATGCGTCGTACATTTGTTGAACTATCAATATGTCATGAGAATTAAACTAAGGTAATGAGGAAATAGAAGATTGGCTTAGGATGGAACATTCATTGCCATCCGTTTTCCTTATCACATATACGGATGTGTAGGATTGGGAATATCATTTCTAACATTTAACCTAAGGTTGGTTGTGTAAGGAATCGTTAGCATGCTTAAGCTTGTATCCCATCATAAGAATTGGGAATGTAGTTTTCGGGATCAAAAGGAAAAGTATATGAATGGTTTTTTAAGGGCAAAATTATAAAAATACAATTCTAAAATGCTTTTGATGGTTGTAAGACTTGTTATAATTTTTCAAATAGATGTGCAAAACATTATAAGAGATTGAAGAAGCAAAATAGAATTTATTGATTTATTTCAAGGATCAACTTTGTATAAATAGTAAAGTTGATCGTTGAGAGTCATTGGATTACAACAATTCATCAAACCTGATGAAGACACTACTGAGAGTTCTTCTGACATATGGACGAGTGGAAACTCAAGTGTTTATCCTAGTGAAACTTAAGAGAATAGTCTCTTATTTTAACACCCCCCCTAAGTGATACTAGGGGAGATTTTACAAATGAGTCCCGAAAACAAGTCTTGATTAGGTACTCATATACAATATAAATAGTTGGTGGAAAAAACCCTTGTGGGGAAAAACCAACTATCACCTCTTCATTTTGAAATGATGGTAAAAATCCGGTGGGAAAATCCATCAATCAAAAGGAAGAAGTATGAAAGAGGCTTGTCTTCGAATGATGAAGATTGTCCTATTATACAAAATAAATATGAGTCTCGACAACAAGGCCTGATTAGGTACTAATATACAATATAGATAGTTGGTGGAAAAACCCCTGTGGGGATAAACCAACTATCACCTCTTCGTTTTGAAGTGATGGTAAAAACCTAGTGGGAAAATCCATCAATAAAAAGGAAGAAGTATGAAAGAGGCTTGTCTTCGGATGGCGAAGATTCTCCTATTATACAAAAGAATGATGAGTCCTAAAAACAAGGCCTAATGAGGTACTCATGTACAATATAATGAGAGGTGGAAGACAGAGCCCAAAGTGAGCAGTGCCCTGCAAGTAACAGAGGATTTTTTTTGTTTCTTGCCAATGAATGAAGTGAGGCTGATGATAAAATCTAGATATGAGGCCAACAACATATGAGATATCTGGACGAGTATGAGTAAGGTATAGCAAACTTCCTACAAGCTATCGGTATAGTGTGGCATCACAAAAAGGGGATGAGCAGGAAGTACTAATATTAATTCCAGATTGAAAGGGGGTAGTAGAAGGTTTGCAATCTATCATTTTGAATATTTGTAGAAGATCTAGAGTGTACTTTTGTTGGCAAAAAGGAATACCTTCATCTGTTTGACTTATTTGGATTCCAAGGAAGTAATGAGCTTTACCTAGATCAACCATTTCAAATTTTTCATAGAGGGAGTCTTTTATAGTCTGAATGTGAGTCAAGTTACTACCAATGAGAAGAAGATCATCAAAATATAGAACAATAATGGTGATGTTGCCTTCATTTCTCCAAATGTAAACTGTGTTATCAGACTCACAATGAGAAAAACCTACTGAAATAAAGGAGTCCATATTTTCATACCAAGATCTAGGGGCTTGTTTGAGGCCATAGAGAGAATTTTTAAGCCTAAAAACAAGAGAGGAGTCTTGAGTGAAACCAGCGGGTTGTTCCGTGAATATCTATTCCTTTAAATCTCCATGTAAGAAAGTATTTTTTACATCCATTTGATAGACTGGCCACTTATGGGAAGCAGCCAGAGCAAGAACCAATCTAATAGAATCCATTTTAGCAACTAGAGCAAAGGTTTATGCATAATCAATACCTCTATTTAATAAAAACCTTTGGCTACAAGACGAGCCTTATGTTTATCTATTTCTCCATTAGACACATATTTTGTTTTGAATATCCATTTACAATGAACTAATTTCCTTCCTTTAGGTAAGGTAACTAAATCCCAAGTCTTATTTTTTATTAAGGAAGAATATTCATTTTCCATGGCATCATACCATTCCTTAATACTTAAGGCTTCTTTGAAGGATTGAGGATTAGAGGAAATAGATTGACATACAAGACCAGTGCTTATGGGGTTGGATGATCTAGTTGAAGGAATATTTTGGATGTAAGGAATAGCTTCTTTAACAATGGTGTGGTCCTGAAAGCATGAGATTTTGGAAGAAAACAGTATTGAGATGCGTTATAAACAAAAACTAACTCGATGCATGAAATAGGAAGAACGTAATCAAATCGAGACAAAATATAAAGAGAAAGTAGGAGCACAGCCCTTTTATATTAATTCCAAACTCGGTTACAATACATCTCCTCCCTTTTTAGGGGCTAGGAGTGTTAGCATGTCTTGGTTACAATCGTGATCAATACTCCTTCTTCCGCATGCCCACATTAAAAATGGGCAGGCCAGAGTGTTGCTTCCGCTTGCAATAATGAATCTTTACTTGCTGCTTCTCCTACGATCAAAGAAACACGGAGACGTTAGTAGCACCTGTAACAAAAGGATAGAACGTTTGACTTTAGAAATCAATAAGAAATACGTGCAAAATATTGATTAAATACGTGCAACTCTAACAGAGACCCGAAAACGTCACCAAAAAGTTGCTGCCAGCAAAATAATCGGTGAATCTGATCGCTGTTACCTGCAAGTTAGTATTTCATTGCATCGCAGGATATATTCGATAACTGTCTTCTGAAATATATATTCGAACACTGTTAACTGCAGGATATATTCGAACATAAAGCGTAAACTATTTAAACAACATAAATTAAATTGAAACTAAGAACGTGCGGGGCGCCCGGGCGGGCCGCCCACCGTTAAAACATGACTTTGATGCCAATCCATTAGGGATGGGCCTAAAATCTCAGAGAATGTGGTTTCGGCAAATTGATGGATTACTGTGGTCCAATGTTGGGTTTAGGTCCAGATCCACGCTTCTAAAAGCCACTCACTAACCTCTCTTGCAAAAGAGATTAAGAGTGTAGAAGAAATGAATCGAAAAGGAATGCAATCGGGTGTTTGGTTTGGCAGCACTTCGTTGCTTTAAAATGCCTATCAACTTGTTTTTCTGGGTGGGAAAGTCCACCATTTTATAGACCCATGGGGTCTCTTTGGAAGGGCACAAAGGAATGCCACATGGCGGCCATGCCTTCCCAAGAGGGAGGAGACTCCTCCTTGACTTGGGCTTACATGACTGCCCTTGTGACAGTCCCCTAACTGCCAATCTGCCCACCTACGCGCGCATGCATAGCAAGCGACAATAACTGACTGTCCTCGGCTACCACTTGTTTAACGTTTGCTTTAAATTGTTTTAATGGCACTTTTAAATGTTTTAATGTCTGCCTTTGATTGGTTGAATTTCGCCTTTGATTGGTTAAATTCTTCCCAGGCGTAAATGCAAAGTTTGTCGCGATATCGCGACACTTCGGCCAAGGCTTTCCTTTGGGCACCGAAGTGTCGTGATATCGTGATGTCGCAATATCGTGACACTTCGGCCAAGGCTTTCCTTTGGATGCCGAAGTGTCACGATATCGTGACACTTTGGCCAAGGCTTTCCTTTGGGCGCCAATGCAGCATTTGCCTAAGTTATTTGTTTAAGTGTAGCATTTGTTTAGGTGTAGCGTTTGTTTAAGTGTAGCATTTGTTTAAGTGTTAAAAGTAGTATTTGGACTTGGAGGATACATTCGATAGTTGGGCCTTCTCACCAGGGAAGGCAAAATGGTCGAAGAAAGCAAATGGGAAATAACCAGAGCACTACCATGTAACCGGATTGGTACCTTCCAAAACTACTGTGTAAGTGGCTAAGACCATTGTTTGACCTCTGAGGGCTGCCTTGAAGGCTATGTGTGTCAATGCGATCAGTGTTTGTAGTCACATAATCGGATGGGTGCTGTTTTGGTGTCTACAGGTCCCATTTTGGCATAGAGGAAGGAGTTGAAGGAGTTGAAAGACATTGATATGGAGTTATAGGTTCTTCATCTTGATTATCAATGACCAAGTTAACTTCAAGAGTTGGATCTTCATAATATTGAGGTTCTACTATAGGAGAAGGCTCAATGGAGGAAGAGGGATTTTGAGGATATTTTTGAGGGAATGTTTCATCAAATTAGATATTTCTATGAAATAAAACTTCATGATTTGATGGATCAAGAAGCTTTTATGCTTTCAATTCTTCATAATAATCGATAAATATGAACTTTTTTATTTTCTTATCAAGAGTTGTCCTTTTCTTATTTGGGATGTGAGCCCAAGCATTACACCCAAATATATTGAAGTAGGAAACATTTGGTTTTGAGCTAGACCATGCTTATTTAGGATTTAAATGGTCAAGAGCTTTAGGAGGTATGCGATTTTGAATATAATTTGGACAATTAATAGCTTCTACCCAAAAAACTTTTGGAAGATCTCTTGAATGGAGCATACAATTTGCTATTTCTTTTAGGGTTCAATTTTTCCTTTCTATAATACCATTTTGTTGAGTATTATGGGAGACATAATGTTGATGAATGATACCATGACTTGAAAGAAATATGGAGAATTCATTTTTGCAGTATTCCTCCCATTATCAGTGCAAATATTCTTGATTTTGCAAGATGCTTGATTTTCAACTAAGGCTTTAAAAACTTTAAAGTGGGATAAAACATCACTTTTATATTTTAGGAAGTAGACCCAGGATCTTCTATAAAAGTCATCAATAAAGGTTAGAGCATACTTTGCTCCTTTGAAAGAAGGTTGAGGAAAAAACATCAAGTCACTATGGATTAGTTCTAGAGGGGATGAAAAGGATCTTGATGTTTCTTTCCAAGAGCACATCCAGGACAAAATCCATCAATAGAAGATACTTGGGGTAATCCTGTTACCATATTATGGGTGCTTAATTCCTTTAGGTAGTTGTAATTAATATGACCAAACCTTTCATGCGACATCTTACTTTCAAGATCTCCATGAGCCACAAAACAAGTTGCCCCTTCAGGATTTTTGAATCCTTTAAAGTGAAAAATGTTAGAGTTGTGATCAATATCTCCTTGGGCTATTAGAGAATAAGGATCTTACAAGTCCCTTATCTCAAATCCTATTGGAGAGAAGAGAATTATTTTCCCCTTTCCAGAAGTACAAATTTGGTAGACTGAGAGAAGATTTGTGGTAATGTTTGGAACATAGAGAACATTTTTTTATAGAGCCACCATCAATGGTTATGTCCCCCTTTCCTTTTACTGGGATAAAGGAAGAGTCACCCACTTCTATGCTATTGGTGGAACTAGAGGAGATAGAAGAGAAGGACACATCTGAAGCAGTCATGTGATGAGTTGCTCCAAAATCTATGACCCAAAAATTAGAGGAAGAATTGGAGGTTTTCCCTTTAACATTTAGAGCTTTCCCTATTTACTTTTTACTATCTATCTTCTGATCCTTCATATATGCCTCTATTTTCTGCAACCTTTTCCAGTATTTGTTAGTAGAGTGACCATTATTTTTGTAGTGAGAACAGGTTACGGGGTTCCTTTCCTTCTTTTTGTATTTTTCATTAGAAGAGGTGGAGGCTACTAAATCTTTAGAGGACGAGGAAGAAGAAGAGGACTCATATCTTACAATTTTAGTTTCTTACCTAGTCAATCTATCATAAAATTCTTCTAAAGAGGGAATTTTAAAGGATGCACCAAAAGCATATTTTGTGGATAGAAAAGTGGTTGCAAAGATATGAAAAACACCATTTAGTTTAGACAAAATTAGATAAATGCACTCTTCTTCAGTCTTAGTCTTCCTATTGCCTTTGTATTGAGATAATACTTATTTGAATTTGGTAAGGAAGTCAATAATGTTTCTAAAATCATCAGGATACAAAGAAGTTAGTGTTGCTTCTAGTTGAATTGATCTTAATTGATCTACTTTTCCAAACAAGGATTTAAGTTTTTCCCAACTTTCATGAGGAGTCTTACAATCTATAATATGAAACCACAAACTTTCATGAACATTAGAGCTAATAATACCCATAGTTTCATACAATTTGCCTTTGTGAACAAAATTTTCATATTCTTTATCAAACTCAGGTTGCTCTTCTTCTAATAGGTGAGTAAGACCTTTTGAGAAATTAGATTTAAAAATTTGGATTTCCATGTATGGTAGTTATGGGCAGTGAGAAGATCAATTGTATATATTGAATTCATTTTAAAGTTAACCCAAGGTTACCCCCCTTAAATTTGAAAGAATGAAATACAATGGACTACTTGTTCTAATACCCATGGAAATACCAATTTCACAAGAATTACCTGCTCTTATGAGAGGGAAACTATACATAATTTTGGAATATTGAAATTCAATGAGGTAAGAGAAAAAATGGAGGCCAAGGTTTCAAGGAATACCAAATTATTCAAAAATACCGGCCCTAATGAGAGAGAAACTGTAAGTATTAATGATATTTGATATATGTTTGAGTTAAGACTATTAAATATGCTAGACCTATATATCTCCTCTTGCAAATACCCACCCTTATGAGAGGGAAACTATAAGAATTTGGTAATATTTGATACTTAGAACTTAGGCTTTAAATATCCCAGTTCAAAATTGGTATCTTTATAACTCTCCCTTACTTGAGGGAAACTATAAGTTATGTAGGATAGCCAATAAAGATAAGGAGTTTTATATTTGATTGATTAAGAAGAAATTGGATATATAAATATTTAAAAAAAATATTAATTTTTATAAAGCTTAATTTTTGAAACTTGAAAAAATAAACCTAAGTGAGATATTTGAGAAATAGATCAAATTTTTAGAAAGCAACTAAATAAAAGAAGTGACTAAAATAAATTTAATACTACAATATGAGTATACATGAAATAAAACAAGTTTCAATAATTAAAAAAAAAAAGAATTTCAATTTTATGATTTTATGATTAGCAAAATAGATTATGCAGAAAAAAATAAAGTTAGAAATAAAGATTTCATTTAATGATGATTATAAAATATACATTAATTAAAACTTATGAGATATTTATTTTCCCAAAACTATTATGTATATCAAAAGCAAAAAAAAAAAAGAGGAGGTTCGTTTCCTTATAAAATGGACGCATAGAGAAAACAAGATGCCTCCCGAGAACAGATAGGTGCAAAATTGCACCTTAAGACCCCCCCTAAATTTTTATTAAATTAAATTACAAACTTCGATTCTGAGTCAGAAGAAGTCGCAAAGGAAGGATTTGGAGCTGAAACTAAAGATTACAATAGTGATATTCGAGCCAATGAAGGCCAAAAAATAAAACGTAACGTTTTATTATTAAAGATCTATAATAAAAAACAAAATTAAAAGCTTTGTGAGGGGAGTGATGATATTCTCACAATGACACTGAGAGGGGGGGTGAATCAGTGTAGCTATTAAAATTCAAATCTACAACACTTAATGCTAAAGCAAAGAGAACTTAAAAATAGGTAAAGGAATTTTCACAAGAGAGCACACCACAACACACAATGTAACGAGGTTCACCAATTTGGCTACTCCTCAAAAATGACTGCTTGGACTCCAATCCAAATCCAGCCTTTGCAAAACACCAATTTTACAAACACTTTACCAGCACCCACTGGAAGAAGCACCAACCCCTTATTTTTCTGCTGCAACAGATAGGAGCACCAACCCCTAATGCCAAGCACCAAATTGGACTGCAATTCTGAATTATCTTAATGACATAAAAATGCCTTCGCTGTTTACACAACCCTGACTGGTCTGTAATTAATCAAACTCTGCACTCTCTCATGGCTTTGCTTATCTCTCTCTTGGCCCTCTTCTAACCCTCTTTACATAGCAATTTCTCTCATACAACAACAACCTTATTCTTCACGCAGACCTGCTTTTATAACATATTAGTCTCTATTTTTAACATCCATTTTTATGAATGCAACCCATAACTATTCTTTTAATATTCTCTTCTACCACTTGTCAACTGTAACTCCTTCTATATGTAACTCCTTTTGTATATATATAGTGTGGGAATTACATTACATGCAACGTATATCTCTACCATGATTGTATGTCTTCTTGATCATGACTATTCATATTCATTTCTATGCATGCATGCATTTTTTGATTTTATTTATGCGACTGTTCGATTTCTCCTTCTTCGATAGTTCTTAAAATAGCTTGCATGATTTATATCTATAACTGCACCTATAACTGTCACACTGACTCCATTTAACTATTCGTATTTTGACTGCATGCTTTTCCTCTACAACTACCCCTTTAACTGTTGTTCTACTTCAATTAACTGTCAGTGATCGTGTTATTGCGACCTATCGTGAAATCATGACACTTCTGTCTCTTTATGCTCTTCTTGCCCTTTATCTGTGAAAACTCAACATGTCATGAAATCACGACGTTTTTCACCTCCTTGTTCACCTCTTGTCTTGCACTCGCGAAAACTAGACATGTCGCGAAATTGTGACACTTTTTGCTTCCTTGCACTTCTCTGCCTTTCGCCCATGAAAATGGAACATGTCACGAAATCGTGACACTTTCGCTGCCTTGTGCCTTTTCTGTCTTTGGCCCACAAAAACACATGTCGTGAAATTGCGACACATTCACTACCTTGCGCCTTTTCTATCTTTGGCCTATGAAAACACATGTCATGAAATCATGACACATTCGCTGCCTTGTGCCTTTTCTGTCTTTGGCCCATGAAAACACAACATGTTGCAAAATCGTCACACATTCGCTGCCTTTTGCCTTTTCTGTCTTTGTCCTGCAAAAATGAAATATGTCACGAAATCATGACACTATTCCTCCTTGGTGCTTTTTCTTCGAACCTGTCGTGAAATCATGACACTTTTTCTCATTGGAGCTTTCTCTTTGAACCTGTAATGAAATCGTGACACTTTCTCTCCTTGGCGCTTTCTCTTCGAACCTGTCGTGAAATTGTGACACTTTCTCTCCTTGGCGCTTTCTCTTCAAACCCTTCGTGAAATCACGACACTTTCTCTCCTTGGCGCTTTCTCTTCGAACCTGTCATGAAATCATGACACTTTCTCTCCTTGGCACTTTCTCTTCAATCCTATCGTGAAATCGTGACACTTTCTCTCCTTGGTGTTTTCTCTTCGAACCTGTCACGAAATCGTGACACTTTCTCTCCTTGGAGCTTTTTTTGTGAACCTGTCATGAAATCGTGACAGTTTTCTTTGCCTGTGCCTTCTCTCCAAACATGTCACGAAATCGTGACTGTTTTCTTTGCTTGCACCTTCTTTCCAAACATGTCACGAAATCGCGACAATTTTTTTACTTTCCTTCTTTGCTTCCAACATGTCGCGAAATCACGACAGTTTTTCTACTTGCCTTCTTCTCTGACAACATGTCATGAAATCACGACAGTTTTTCAACTTGGCTTCTTTGCCTCCAACATGTTACGAAATCACGACAATTTTTCCAGCATTTTCTGTCTCCTCCGATATGTCACGAAATCGTGACAATTTTGACCGCATTTTCTCTCTCCTCCGAGATGTGAAATCGTGACAATTTTGACAACATTTTCTCTCTCCTTCAAGATGTCGCAAAATCGTGATAGAAAACATGTCGCGATATCGTGATAGTTTTCTTACTTTTCTTTTTCTTTGATTTTCTAAATCTGGGCCACTTCTGTCTTCTTGGAAATTCACTGTACATGTTCTGACTGACCTCTGAACTCCTATCCACTACATCAACTACATCAACTGATCTATATGTTTGTGTTGACAATAATGATAATACTTTTGTTGCACCTTGCTCAACAATCTCCCGCTTTGGAATTGTTGGCAACACTCATGCACTCTCCTGGAATTCTTCTCCCCCTTTGACAATAATACCAAAAGGCTGTTGCAGACTCCCCCTGAGTCTATGCACAACATTCTCAAATACACATTGTTATAGTTAGCAAAAATCATGAATATGAGCAAAACTATAAACATATGCATAAATGCTCCCCCTGAGAATGAGATCCCAATTGATAGTCAGTTCTTGGGAAATGTGACTACTCCCAACTTACTCTGAAGGTACTCAAAAACTTCCTTTGGCAATGGTTTTGTGAATATATCTGCTACTTGCTCTACAGTCGAAACAAAATCCAATTTGACCTCACCTTTTGCAACTTTGTCCTTCAAGAAGTGATACCAGATTGCAATATGTTTGGTTTGAGAATGCATAACTGGATTCTTTGATATGTTTATAGCACTGGTGTTGTCACATTTAACTGAAATTAGCTTTTTGAAGTGAATACCAAGATCTTTCAGGGTTTGTCTCATCCATAATATCTGTGTACAACATGTTGTTACTATAATGTATTTTGCCTCTGTTGTGGATAGAGAGACTGATTCTTATTTTTGAATGTGCCATGCTACCAGCTTGTCTCCAAGATAAAATGCTCCTCCACTTGTACTCTTTCTGTCATCAATACATCCTACCCAATCTACATCAGAATATGCAATAAGAGTGAAGTCCTTACCTTTTGGGTACCATAACCCATACTTCATAGTACCCTTGAGGTACCTAAAAATCCTCTTCATGGTTGTCACATGAGTCTCTTTGGGACTAGCCTGAAATCTTGCCACCATGCATACTGCCTATAAGATATCTGGTCTGGTAGCTATCAAATACAGCAAACTTCCAATCATAGATCTGTACATGGTATGATCTACATCTAGAGATGTCATCCTTGGTCAACTTGCAACCTATTGTCATGGGAGTGCTAACAGGTTTACTGTCCTCCATTGTGAACTTTTTCAACATTTCTTTCACATATTTAACTTGAGAAATAAAAATGCCCTTTTCACTTTGATTGACTTGCAGTCCGAGAAAATAAGAAAGTTCACCAATCATAGACATCTCAAATTCTTTCTTCATTTTATTTGCTATGTCACTACAAGACTTATCATTGCTGCTGCCAAAAATGATATCATCTACATAAACAACAAGGACAATAAGATGGCCATTCTCTGTTTTGACATACAGATTATTGTCCACCAAAACTTTCTTGAACCCCTGTTGAATCATATAGTTATCCAACCTTGCATACCATGCTCTGGGTGCCTGTTTTAAACCATACAAAGCTTTCCTCAACTTGCAAACAAATTTGGGATTATCACCGAGTTGGAAACCATCTGGTTGCTCAATGTAAACCTCTTCTTCCAGTTTTCCATTCAAAAATGCTGATTTTACGTCTATTTGATATACCTTGAAATTTTTATGAACTACTAAAGCTAGAAACATTCTGATTGCCTCTAGTCTAGCTACTGGTGCAAAGGTTTCCTCAAAATCAATACCTTCTACCTGTGCATAGCCTTTACAGACTAGTCTTGCTTTATTTATTACAACCTTTCCATCTTCGTTCAATTTATTTCAAAAAATCCATTTAGTACCGATTACATTTTTATTTGTCGGCCTTGGTACTAACTCCCATGTTTTGTTTTTCTCAATCTGATCTAGTTCTTCATTAATTGTTTTCATCCAACTTTCATCTGTGCTTGTTTCAGCAACATTTTTGGGCTTAATGCTGGATAATAGAGAGTAGTTCCGTACTCATCGCTCTTCTAGTCCGAATACCAACTGTTGGGTCCCCAATAATCTGTTCTCTGGGATGATTTTTCTGCCAGCTACCTATTTTGAATTTCTTATTTTCTTCTTCTTCTGAGTCAATTCTTAAATTAGCTAGGTCAATTTTTTGATTCTCTTCTGTTTCTATTTCTTCATCTCCTTTAATGACTTCTTCATAAATATGGTAGTTTTCTTGATAAGTTGTTTCTTGATCTCTACCTTCATCAACTTTAACATCTGCACTCTCCACAATTTTCTTTAGCCTTTTGTTGTAACATGTGTAGGCTTTGCTTTTTGTTGAGTAACCAAGAAAAATACCTTCGTCAGCTCTATCTTCAAATTTACCAAGATTATCTTTAGTTCATTTGATGTAGCACTTACTGTCGAACACTTTGAAATATCTTGTTGTTGCCTTTCTGTCGAACCACAGCTCATATGGTGTTTTGCTTTCATGCATCCTTAGCATGCACCTGTTTTGGATGTAAACCACAGTATGGACTACCTCTTTCCAAAATTTGTCAGCTATTTTGTTCTCAGCCAACATTGTCTGTGCCATTTCCTGCACTGTCCCGTTCTTCCTTTCTACAACACCATTCTGCTGAGGTGTTCTTGCTACTGAAAATTGTCTTCTGATCCCATATTTTTGATAGTATTCTACAAATTCTTCTGAGATAAATTCTCCTCCTCTGTCTGATCTTAGGCATTTAATTCTTTTTCCAGTTTGATTCTCAACGTATTTTTTAAAAATCTTGAACATCTCAAAGGCATCTGATTTAAGCTTTAAAAATAGTACCCATGTCATCCTAGAATAGTCATCTATGAATAGCATAAAGTATTTGTCACCATTTATGCTTTGTGTTCTCATGGGTCCACACAAATCAGTATGTATTAGATCTAAAGGCTTACTAGTGAAGTATTCCTTTGATTTGAAGGTGGCTCTAGTTTGCTTCCCTTTTTGGAATGAAGCACAGATGCTATTTACTGGTTTTCCAATGGTGGGTATATCTCTTATTGCCATTTTTGAACTTATTTTTACCAGATTTTCAAAGCTAATATGACCGAGCCTCTTGTGCCACAACCAATTTTCATCTTCCTATCCAATCAAGCATGCTCCTTCTAAAGTTTCTGAGAGAGTATATATATTTCCAGAAGTCCTTAATCTAGTAGCTATCAGCTTCCCACTGTGTGCTTTTCTTAAAGAATTGATTTTTCCATCACTTATTTTGACTGATCTTTTGCCAACTATCTTGGATCCATCATTATTTACAAACTTTATAAAGCCCCCTTCATATTTTTGTAATTTTTCAAATTTTTGTTTATCTCCTATCATGTGACTCGAGCATCCACTATCCAATATCCCTGGTGCAGATTTGTTCTGTGCTTTGAAAGTTTTCTAAACAATCAAGGATTCCTTTTCTTCCTTGGGTCGCTCCTTTTCTTTCCACTCTGGTTTGGCTATAGTTTTGGTTACTTGTTTAGACTTTTCTTTGTCAGTAGCCTGTGCATGTTTTTCTGGGAATTTTCTGTTTTGCCTTAAACTGTTTGGTTGAATTCTTCTTCCTTGATATTTGTTTGCTGCATATGTGCTTCTACAGTTTCTTGCAATGTGTCCAAAGTTATGATAGTTATAGCATTCTACCGCATAATCCATCAAGGGTGAAAAGACATTTCTACTGGTGAAATTTCTTTGTCCTATATTATGAATGCAGTCTGAAATCTTATGACCATAAGCATTGCATTTAAAACAATAACCAAAAAAGGAATGATTGAACCTGGGAATTGGTCTTTGCCATTTTGTAGTAGGAGCCACAAATTTTCTTCTCCTTTGATATGTGATTTTTATGAATCCCTCATTGTTAGCACTCTTCTCGTGCCTAGCACTATTGCTTTCTTTTGCCTAATTTGTTTTTCCTTGATCAACTTTGATCTTATCTTCTTTATTTACTTGTTCTACTGTTATGGCCTTTGATCCACTTGAAGATTCTCCTTTGACAAAGCCCAAGCCAAATTTGATGCCCGTAGACCTCTGACTATTTATAATCTTTACAAGCTTTATAGAACTTCTTTCAAGTTTGTGATAGCAACTTAATTTTTGATTCTTTTCTTCTAGCCGCATTCTTAAGACAACAATCACTTCTTCTAGTTTGCAGCACTCATCTATTTTCATGGTTAATTGAACTTCGAGTTCTTCAGACATTTTCTTAAATTCTTCTGTCTGTACTTTCAAACTGCTTATTATGTCATTCGCATCCTCTAGATTTCTTGAGACCTTTTTGTTCTTTTTTCTTTTTGTACTCAACTCTTTAAGTGCAAGAACCAACTCTCCTTCCAGATAAACTTTAGCCTCATCCTTAATTTTTGTATCACCTTCCTTTTTTTCTTCTATTTTTGCTTCTTCAAATGCCATGAATAGAGCTTCACATGTTTCTTCTTCAAAATCTTCACCTGAGCTATCTTTAGAATCTTTCTTGGTGTGACCCTTCATCACTTTTGGTTTTCTCATTCATTGGACACTTAGCTACAAAGTGACCGACCCCTCCATAATTGAAACACTTAAATGGTAACTTTCCTCTATATTTTCCTTTTCCCTTTGTAAGTTTTCGAACAAAGTTGGCTTCCATTTCATCCGATGTCTCTTCATCCTTAGATTCTTGTTCAGCTTTTGTATTCTTGTGTGCTTTAAAAGCAACTTCTCTGTCTATGGGCTTAGTTTGTCCTATTCTCATTTCATATGCAGTCAAAGAACCATGCATCTCATCCATGCTAAAATTATTTAGATCTTTAGCCTCTTCTATTGCAAAAAATTTAGAATTAAATCTTTTGTGAAGAGTTCTAAGTACATTTTTCATGACAACCGCATCTTCAATTTTTTTGTCGAGTCCTCTGATTGCATTAATGATTCCATTGACTCTCAGCATATAGGCCTCTATGTTCTCATCGTCATTCATTTGTAATGCTTCAAACTGAGCTTGATGAGTTTGTAGCTTGGCTTCCTTGATCTTGTTGTCTCCTTCATGGATGCTCTTCAGTTTGTCCCACATGTATTTTGCTGATTTATAGCTCATGATCCTTATCAGTTCACTATCTACTAGCCCACACATTATGGCATTCTGTGCTTTGGAGTTATTCTCAAAATTTTTCTTTTTAGCAATATCTATTGGAGGAGTAGTGGGTACTGTGTATCTACTTTCTATTGACTCCCAAATGTCGTATCCTAACGCACTCAGATATGTCTACATACTGAATCTCCAGAATGAGTAATTAGTTCCATTAAACAAAGGAGATTTGTTTGATGAGAATCCTTCATTACCTGCCATTGTGTTCCTTCCAAGACCATCTTATCTGATTAAGCTTGTTCAGGAACCTTGCTCTGATACCAATTGATATTCTCATAATGACACTGAGAGGGGGGTGAATCAGTGTAGCTATTAAAATTCAAATCTACAACACTTAATGCTGAATCAAAGAGAACTTAAAAATAGGTAAAGCAATTTTCACAAGAGAGCACACCACAACACACAATGTAACGAGGTTCACCAATTTGGCTACTCCTCAAAAATGACTTCTTGGACTCCAATCCAAATCCAGCCTTTGTAAAACACCAATTTTACAAACACTTTACCAACACCCACTGTAAGGAGCACCAACCCCTTATTTTTTTGCTGCAACAGATAGGATCACCAACCCCTAATGCCAAGCACCAACTTGGACTGCAATTATGAATTATCTTAATGACATAAAAATGCCTTCACTATTTACATGACCCTGGCTGGTCTGCAATTAATCAAACTCTGCACTCTCTCATGGCTCTGCTTATCTCTCTCTTGGCCCTCTTCTAACCCTCTTTACACAACAATTTCTCTCATACAACAGCAGCCTTATTCTTCATGTAGACTTGCTTTTATAACATATTAGTCTCTATTTTTAACTTCCATTTTTACGCATGCAACCCATAACTATTTCTTTAATATTCTCTTCTACCACTTGTTAACTATAACTCCTTCTATATGTAACTCCTTTTGTATATATATAGTGTGGCCATTACGTTACATGCAACGTATATCTCTACCATGACTGTACGTCTTCTTGATCAAGACTATTCATATTCATTTTTGTGTATGCATGCATTTTTTGATTCTATTTATGCGACTGTTCGATTTCTCCTTCTTCGATAGTTCTTAAAATAGCTTGCATGATTTCTATCTATAACTACACCTATAACTGTCACACTGACTCCAATTAATTGTTCGTATTTTGGCTGCATGCTTTTCCTCTACAACTACCCCTTTAACTGTTGTTCTGCTTCAGTTAACTATCAGTGATCGTGCTATTGCGACCTATCACGAAATCATGACACTTCTGTCTCTTTATGCTCTTCTCACCCTTTATCCGTGAAAACTCAACATGTCACGAAATCGTGACGTTTTTTGCCTCCTTGTTCACCTCTTGTCTTTCACCCACAAAAACTAGACATGTCACGAAATCACGACACTTTTCTCTTCCTTGCACTTCTCTGCATTTCACCCGTGAAAGGAACATGTCGTGAAATCGTGACACTTTCACTGCCTTGTGCCTTTTCTGTCTTTGGCCCGTGAAAACACAACATGTCGCAAAATCGTGACACATTCGCTGCCTTGTGCCTTTTCTATCTTTGGCCCGCAAAAACACAACATGTCGTGAAATCGTGACACATTCGTTGCCTTGTGCCTTTTCTGTCTTTGGCCCACAAAAACACATGTCGCAAAATCATGACACATATGCTGCCTTTTTCCTTTTCTGCCTTTGGCCCATGAAAACGAAACATGTCACAAAATCATGACACTATCCCTCCTTGGTGCTTTCTCTTCAAACCTGTCATGAAATCGTGACACTTTTTCTCCTTGGAGCTTTCTATTCCAACTTGTCACGAAATTGTGACACTTTCTCTCCTTGGTGCTTTCTCTTCGAACCTATCATGAAATCATGACACTTTCTCTCCTTGGCGCTTTCTCTTCGAACCTATCACAAAATCGTGACACTTTCTCTCCTTGGCGCTTTCTCTTCGAACCTGTCATGAAATCATGACACTTTCTCTCCTTGGTGCTTTCTATTCAAACCTATCATGAAATCATGACACTTTCTCTCCTTGGAACTTTCTCTTTGATCCTGTCATGAAATCGTGACACTTTCTCTCCTTGGCGCTTTCTCTTCGAACCTGTCATGAAATCATGACACTTTCTCTCCTTGGCACTTTCTCTGCGAACCTGTCATGAAATCACGATAGTTTTCTTTTCCTGTGCCTTCTCTCCAAACATGTCACGAAATCGTGACAGTTTTCTTTGCTTGCACCTTCTTTCCAAACATGTCACAAAATCGTGACAGTTTTCTTACTTGCCTTCTTTGCTTCCAACATGTCGCGAAATCGTGACAATTTTTCTACTTGCCTTCTTCTCTGACAACATGTCACAAAATCGCAATAGTTTTTCAACTTGGCTTCTTTGCCTCCAACATGTCGCAAAATCGTGACAGTTTTGCCAGCATTTTCTCTCCTCCGATATGTCACGAAATCACGACAATTTTGACCGCATTTTCTCTCTCCTCCGAGATGTCGTGAAATCACAACAATTTTGACAGCATTTTCTCTCTCCTCCGATATGTCACGAAATCATGATAGAAAACATGTCGCGATATCACGACAGTTTTCTTACTTGTATTTTTCTTTGATTTTCTAAATCTGGGCCACTTCTGTCTTCTTGGAAATTCACTGTACATGTTCTAACTGACCTCTAAACTCCTGTCCACTACATCAACTACATCAACTGATCTATCTTTTTGTGTTGACAATAGTGACAATATTTTTGTTGCACCTTGCTCAACAATGTAACGTTTTATTATTAAAGATCTATAATAAAAAACAAAATTAAAAGCTTTGAGAGGGGAGTGAGCAGGATCACCCGAGATATGTTGAAATGAAATATGGGCCTCACAACTTTGATGCAATAGCCGAACCTTTGGAAGCCAATGTTAATAAAAGGAATGTCACGGTAGAGAGGAAAAATGATGAACCAATAAGACACCTGCAGAAAGATGTTAGATAAAAAAATTTATATGTTTTATACCAGTGTAAAGTGCAGGCGATGTCATTCATAGAGCAACAAGGATTGAGTTGAGAAGGGCCTTTGAAGGAAATATGACTGGACCAAGCCCCAAAAGGTGGCGGTACAACATGGTGCTTTGCATATAGAACCTTCGCTATGCTCAGAATGGTTCCTCAGAATGAACGCTTCTAAAAGAAGAGACGCTGTGGTTTTTCCATGAGGAAGGTAGCTCTTAAAACATGCAAAAAATAGAGCTAGCAGACAAATATATAAGATCCTAAAAGTTTTTATCAGCGATGTAGAGCAAATAGATAATGATTTCTCATGCCAATGAAGCTATTTTATAAATATAAAACATACGAAAAATTCTCAGAGCGCCAAAATAATCAACAGGAGAGAGATCGTAAAATATCGAAAAGAAATCTTTGAAAAATTTTAATACCTCAAGCGCGTCGAAGCTTAACGGGCATAGAAGGCCACGTTTCCTTTTTGGAGGAAATGCTTCTTGGTTTATTTATTAAACCATTAGTCTTTAATTTGATGCGATGAGGGAAATCAAATATAATCTAGTGATGAAGACTAACGAATAGCAAAATAAAATATTTTAATATTCCTCAACATAAAGAAGGCTGTGTTTTTAAAACAAGTATAGCGAAGGCTAGTGAAGGTGAATTATCTGCAATCTCATGGAAAACATAGACAAAGATATGAGGAAAAAATGACCTCTTTAATAATTTCTTAGTTATATTATTTCTCCTCTGAGTTTACGTAGAGATGCTGCGCCTGAGAAGGAGAATTAAATATAAGCAAACGTGATAGAAGAAGAGGGCATTTAAATACAAATTTTATTTTAATAAGCTATTTTCGAGAATTTTTTTTTGCATAAATGGTAAAATAGATGTTAGAAAAAAAAATTAAAAAAACAAATTAACATAAGCTAATATCTCAAAAAAGCATCTAAGATAAACTATAAGATATTTTCTTTTTAAAAAACAAAGAAGAAGATTAAGAACCAGTTTGGAAGACTTCCTTCAAGAGAGAATGCTAGCATAATCTATCCTACTCTGGTACCATGCTATAATTTTCCAAATAGATGTGCAAAGCATTACAAGAGATTGAAGAAGCAAAATAGAACTGATTGATTTATTCCATGGATCAACTCTGTATAAATAGCAGAGTTGATCATTGAGAGTCATTGGACTACAACAACTCATCAGACCTGATGAAGACACCACTAAGAGTTCTACTGACACATGGAGGAGTGGAAACTCAAGTGTCTATCCTAGTGGAACTTAAGAGAATATTCTCTTCTTATAACAATACTATACAAGATATCAATTGAATATATATATTTTTTTAAGTAAAAGTTTTTTGTTTAATTAAAGATATTATATTTAATTTTAAAGATTTTAAATATTAATATATAATAATTTAATTATAGGATTGTTTTTAAGTGATTGTGATTTTTATGATGGGTCAATATTCATGTATATTGACTTGAATAAATTTTATCTAAATATTATAATATTAGTATCATTGAAAAGTTTTCAATGAGACATTTTTAACAAGTACAAATATGACTATGTTGATTGAAGTTTGACCCCTTAAACATACTTTTAATAAAAGTATCATTTTACAAATGTGCCATACAAAATTTTATACAATAATCATATTGCACTTATGTCATCATGATAGTGTCATAGTGATTTCATGGTCCCATGGTGCTTTTCTAAAATTATTGACATATTTTAGTTTAGACAATGCAACTCATAGCCAGTTCCATCAACCTTGCATCCTACCAACCTTGTATCCTACCAACTTGAGTTTGCATACGTTAAAAAGGAAATATTACCTATTAAACTATAAATCAAAGAAGTCAATTGATTGATCAATGAACCTCATTCAACTGGTAATTAGGGTAGTTAACTTCATGCAATACCAATTAACACTCCAATCAAGTCATTTTATCGGTTTAACTAGACACCTCATCCATTGGAACTACACACATTATTCCTCTCCCATGCATTGCTTAAGAAATATTCCTAAGGCATGAAAAACATATAAAAGACCCTTTGGGTATCCAAAAGAAAAGCAAAAAATTGTAGGTACATACTAGTCAAATTGCTCGAGGAGGAAGGAAGCTTGGTTTTTCTCCACCGCTATGTTAATATCTTCTTGTACGCAAGCAAGCACTTCCATAGGGGCATCAAACCAAGGCTCTCTTTAAGACAATAAAAATTCATCATGGAGCTTTGTCATTTTCTTATATTTATATTTATCTTCTCGGTTACAACAATTTTTTTTTTTTTTTATGTTGCACTTTTTATTTTTTCTTATCGAATTCTTTTTATACTACCATGAAGGAAATGGGATTTGATTGCTACATAAATAAAGCTCCTTCTTGATCAAATTTGACACACTTCATGAAAATAACAAACATTTATATGGCCAAAGAGGTCTTGGTTCAATGGTTGATACATTGGATGATGTAACCCATACCAAGGTTCAAATATCAGTGGTAGAAAATAAGTTATATATAGCCTAATATGATGTAAAAGGGAAAGTGAAACCCTTTCCAAACCCTACTTTACAATCATTTCAACAACAAAAACAAAAAAAAATTGTGTTTCCATTTTAGTAGGTTTCTATTATGTAGGTATTAGATGGAAGTACCATGTTACTATAAAATTATCATACAAGATATTATACCACAATGCTTTTGAAATTCTACAATACTTATGTAGAGATAGGTACAAGTATCCTTCTATATTGATTTTTTCTTAGTTCCATGCTCTATTTTCTACTCTATTGTATCTTAACTCTATTTTGTGCTCAAAAATCCCCAAATAGTTGCATTATTGTAAAAAAGAAGCTATAAAATTACAAATCTACAATTTAAATGTAAAGATTATATTTCATGTCTTGTAAAATTGAATGTTTTATCTGCTCATGTAGAGGAGTTGGAGAGAAAGTGGGTAGTTAAAACTCTCTAGTTGAAATCGAGAGGCCTAGGTTCAAATATCTCCCCTCACATGTTGCGGATATGCCATGTAATGGTTATATGGTGACCATGTAATAATATTTACCCCTTTCAAAAAAGAAAAATTGAATGTTTTGTAAAATATTGCAAAGGAGTACATCTTGCATTATTTAATTAGGAACTGCATCTAACTTGTATAAATTAGCATCTTAAAATAAATTACATCATAAAGTAGCATCTTAGAATAACTTACATCTTTTGAAGATTTCATTCCTTGATTAGTCAATTTGGAAAGTATGGAGAAAAGAGCATTTATCTTTTGTATACATTAAAAGAAGAAGAAATAAATAAAATAAAGGGTTGTTTTATTACTTGCAATGAAACATTAAAAGTCACTTAGAATTGAGCTTTGCTATCTTTGCATAATTATATGCATTTGTAGCTTCATTTTAATTTGCATTTAGGTATAAAAAGAGGAAAATGCATGTAGTTTCTATGTTGGGATATTGTAGTGGTATGTCTTTGGATTCTCATGTAGAAGACTGACATCAAAAGATAAAAATGCATGTAGTGTCTATGTTGGGACATTATAGGAGTATGTATTTGGATTGTTATGTACGAGACCCAAGTTGAAACCACATGGGATGTGTCAGTAGGTACAACAAAATAAATAATGCATATAATAGCTTTTATTTAGGTTAATTTTTATTGTAACAAGTTTTATCTTTGATCTCTCTCCCTTCCTTTCAAAGAAAAATTAGAAAATATCATTTGATGCATCCCTTAAAGAAAAAATAAAACATTATATATGTGTCTTGTTTGCTCTATGATTTGTAAAGTTACCAATATTAATTACTAATGATATTTTTTAAATGATTATATTTATTTCAAAATAATGCAAAGAAAGATAAAATATAGAGAACTTTTTATATTTTTATATTAAGCAAAACAAATAATCTCAAAACATAAAAACAAAGCCATGCAAACATGTAATAGAATACTTTTAAATAAATAACAATGTCAAAGGTCACTTAATATTGTTCTTTTCCCTATTTAATAGTTTATTTCATGTAATATATTTGACATTAGTTATGTTATCTTCATTGAAGATTAATAATAGTACTGATATTATTCATCTAACTAAAGTTAACTATTTGAGGTTAATAAATAAATAGCTTTAATAATTTTAAAACAATAGTAGTCCGACCTAAGTTCAAACCTTCGAGGCATGTTTATTTGTGCAAAGGTAGTAGTTTGACCTAAGTCCACTAAGTGCAACAAACCCAACAACAAACCTCTAATGCTCCTCCTCACACCGGGTTAAATAACGAGGTGAAATAGGTGTTGTTGGAGATACCCTAGGATTTGAACCCTGCATAGAGGTAGAAAAGGAATGTGGATGTAACCAACTATCTTATAGATCAAAATAAAATAATAATAATAATAATAATAAAACATTATAACATGTTATTACTCTTCCAATAATCCATATAACACTAAAAAAAATTAACTTTAATCAAATACTTTAAAATTACATAAAAAATTTCTCTTAATATTTAAAAGAAACTACAAAGTTTGAGACTTGTCTCTTCTTCTGAAGTCCAAGTTCAAACCCGAGCCTATGTGTAGATGTGTATTAATTCCTTGTTCATAAGCTTAGTTCTTAAATAATATAAGAATACTCTAATATAATTAAGTAGTAAAGGTTTCTCACAATATCCAAATAAAAAAAAAAAATTACAAAATCACATTATTTAAATCTTTAATAACAATATATTTTTTAATATACTTATTTAAATTTCACTCTATAAATTTTATATAAGTTATTTTTTCAAGTATAATGATCACTGTATATTCTTTTTCTTATTAAAATATGTAAAATATATTAATTATAAAAGTAAATCAATAAATATAAAATATAAGTTTATACAAAATAGTTATTTTACTTTCTAATATAGAATTAATGCATACTAATCTTTTTATGTATATTAATTAAAGTTTTTTTTTTAATATTAATTAAATAAATTTAAAAAATTGTATACAGTTTAATTTGGAAGGTTTAAGGTTTATACTGAAATGTGTAGTTTTATATAGTTTTAATTGTGATTTTGATGTATATCATGAAAAATCACTCATTCCAAAACATATGATGGTGTAAATTATATGTTCTAACAAACAAAAAAAAAAATTATAAAATAAAAATAAAATATTATAGTAATTATATGCAATTCGTTAAGTTTTTAGCTGAGGTTAGAAATAGCAAACATGGGAAACACCACACACAGCCGTATTTAAAGAACAATAAAATGTGCGAATGTGTACTATCCCCTCACATCTAATACACACTTTACCATCACATACCAACAACAATCCCAAGAAGGAAAATAAAAAATGCTCCACATATAAGTAGAGAACTTAAAGGTAGAGAACTTAAAGGACAGTACACATACTTGTATATAAAAAATCTGCGAGTTGTAGAAATACCAAACGACGGACATTCATTCTGACGGGATTGAAGTGGACGTCATCGTGCAATGCTTGTCACATTAATCTATTATTTATTCCTCGATATGCGCTGCTCTACAAATTCGGTTGGTTTGGCTGTACACGAAACACAGCCTCACGAGGGATATACGCACTGGGATCCGTTCTTCTGCTACCTAATATACTTGGCTGTGTCCATTATGGTTTCCCTTAACCTTTAAAAAAAAAAAAAAAAAAAACAAAACAATTGACATCGATATTCCATTTAAGGTGGTGCACGACTATTTCATTTAGTTCAAACACTTCAATGTGTAATTTAATACAGACCTGTTAATTGAGAACATACCAGTGCTGCTGTAACCCTGGCACCTGGACATAAACCCACACTCAAAACGTATGCATTCAAATATTAAATGAAAAAGGATTATATGATATTTTTTTCAGAGCTTAAAGAGATCAAAATGAGATTTGTCTGAGGATACCCTTTTTTTTCTCTGCTTAAATTGGTAGTCCATGCGATCCATCTGGTTTCCAAAATCCTGAAAAGTATTAGCCCTAACGCTTTATGTCTGCAAACACGAATAAAACATTGAAATAAATAATTTTTTTTATTAAGAAATATTTTTTATATATACTCGTCGGATCGCATTACCAAGTAATACCTGTATGTAACTATTTTCACAACTTCTCCTTTCATACAAGAGATTAAATTTTTTAAAATAACATAAACATTCTATTTAAGAACATAAACTAAAAGATTATTATTATTATTAAAAGCGTTTTAATTATTAAAAGCGTTCCTGTAACTGTTGGTGACAACGGGTGCGGTTGAGTTGAACCCCATTTTACAGTTTCGGTTGAATCTTGTCAGTCAGAGTTCCGTCAGGTAGAACTATATGGTCAATCAAACCCAGCCCAGTTTAAGGATTATTATTATTAAAAACTTTCCCACAACTGTTGGGTGCCAATGGGTGCGGTTGAGCTGAATCCCATTTTACAGGTTCAGCTTCTGTTGAATCTTGTCAGTCAGAGTTCCGCCAAGTACAGCTATATGGTCAGTCAAAGCCAATCCAGTTTGAGTATATAGAAAAAAACGTTTATTTTATTATTATTTTTAGGTAGGTTTAACTACACCCATCATTTACGTTAAAACATTATTAAAAAATTAAAAACATTTTAATTTTTTAAAAATATTAAATTTTAAATTTTTTATAAATTATAATATATTATAATGTTTTTATAAATTTAAACTTTAAATTTTATAATTTTTTTGAAATGGTTTCGACACGAATAATAAAAGGAACATACTATTAAAAACACATTTTAATTTTTTTTAAAGTTAAAATTAGTCGAAGGCCTGAAACCTAACTGTACCTCTCCACCATCCTTACGCGCATACAGTTAGAACTTTGATCAGATAATAAACAACCTGCTAAAATTTATGAAAGCAAAAAATATCCTACGAAAATATATGAAAATAAAAGGTTAGATGACAACATTTATATAGAGTTATTGATCTATAAATTAATATAAATGCTTAGACAGCCATCAAATATAATGCGGAAAAAATAGCACTGGAGCTTGTATACTCAAAGAGTTTTCTACTCCTCGAGAAAACTATGACACCAAATTCAGCTTCACACAAAGTTCACTGGCCTTCTTCAACAGTCCCTTTCTTCGCTTGGAAAATGTCACATGTTTGTTGGTCTGGTTCTCAATGGTCTTTATTTCAATCCAACCCTGCTCATTCTCTTCCCTTCACTGTTTATGTCTGAAATTAACAGGGATGTGGAATACCCTTCTTTTGAAGAGAAACTGATTGCAAAGACAAGGAATGCAGTCCAACTGCAAACAAAGACAAGCCTCAAAATGAAAACAAATAATGCAGAGGCAAGAAATGGGGAAGGGGAAAGGCATCCTAAAACTTGTTTAGGTCAAAAGTAAAAACATGCACAGTTGTAGAAGATTTTTTTTTCTTTTTTTGTGTTCAGAATGGATTCTCAAAAGCTGAATCCTCTTAATGTGGTATGTCTGGACACTTGGGAGAACCGGAAGCCCTTTCCTCGTTCCTAACATCAAGTGTTTACACTTGTCAATAGAAGAACTATTCGACCACACTACAATAATAGAGGTGCAATAGGAGGTGAGTTTTAAATGTTTTAGTACAAATATTGGCATAGTAGTAGGTATACTGTATATCTACCACCACACATAACTTTTTATACTGAGATCTCTTGTAAGACTATATTAGTACAGAATATTATTGCATTTAAATAAATATAACAGTAAATGGAGTTATTCTTTCTAATATTTAGAGAGGAATAGGTAACATTTTTTCATCATTTTTAAGGTATTGGGGTCAGACATTTTTTCTGTAAGGGTTTTTACATGTGAACATAGGTCAATTTATTGAAGCTACCTCTATCCTCTCCTTTTAACATATTTTTTTTTTTCTTTCTTGTTTCTTCTTTTTCTCTTTTTTTCTTTTTTTCTTTTTTTTTTTTTTTTTTTTTTTTTTTTTTTTTTTTTTTTTTTTTTTTTTTTTTTTTTTTTTTTTTTTTTTTTTTTTTTTTTTTTTTTTTTTTTTTTTTTTTTTTCTTTCCCTTTCCCTTCCTTCTTCTTTTCCTTTCTTTTTTTCTTTTCTCCTTCTTTTTCTTTTCTATTTCTTTCCCCACCAATCTTTTCAAGTTTTTTCATTAATTATGACTCCTACTTCTAATGACTTTTGTTTCCTCCATATCTTTCCCAACCTCATCCCGTAACCTATAAAATAGCACTTTTGGGCCTTAGTATCTAACTTATTTCTTTCTCTTTGTCTATATGCATTAAAGCCTCACATCCAAATACCTTAAGGAAAGATATTTTGTTTCTGTCCATAGCTCTTTATTCCTCCATCCAAGGCACTTTCGGTCCTCTATTGTCGTATCTATTCATGAGCCCATAAAAATATGGTAAGCCTCTTTTTCTCATGCTCCTCGCTCCATGATGGTTCTATTCATTCTTTCCCCCTTTTCTTGAGTGTTCTTGAACTACCTTGATTCTTCTAATTCCATTTTTAGAACAAAACACTTCAATTTCTCTCATATTCTCCACCATTATCCGACTTTAGACACTTTACTTTTTCCTTTCATTTTCAACTATGCTTTCCAATTCTTAAGTATTAAAAACATCACTTTTATTCTTAATGCAATATATCCATGTTTTCCTTGTTACATCATCAATAAAAAGTACATAGTAAGAGGACCTCCAGTTTGGGCCCCTACATGGTGCCAAGCTCCATTTCTTTTCTTCCTTTCCTTGCCATCCTTGAGAAATCTAACTCTCTTTGCTTTACCATAAACACAATCATCACTTCCAAATCAATCTCTTTTAACTTAGGCAATAACTTTCTTGAATGTAAAATTTCCATACCTTTTCCACTCATATGGTCAAGTCTATGGTGCCACAATTGCTCTCCTAGAAACTAAATTCATGCTGGAAATGTGTAAATAGAGTACCCACCAATTTACCTCTAGCTACTATCAATGAACCTTTAGTAACTTTCCAAGCATTTTCTTGATGCGTGTATCCTTCACCATCAAGCTTACTTGCCGATTAAGATTTCTCTTTATGTATGTCTCTCCCTATTTAAAGCCCATTGACATCCATTTGGGGATTTATCAAAATCTTTCCAATACCCCGATTTTACATGGTTGGTCTTTCTAATAGACTTATTCTCGGAAACATAATCTATAAGTTTCCTTATGTGAGGTTGCTGAAATGAAGCACCACTATCAATTACCCAATAATCACTATTTCTATCAAGAGATAATATTAAAGCATCTTGTAGATTTGTCGATTTGGCTTAGTGTTACCATTATTATCATTACCTTCATTTCCATCACCCTTTCTTTGCCAACCGTCCTTCTTGAGATGACCCTTTTTGCCATAGTGCCACCTGCTTTCCTTTTCCACGTGATTTGATCTGCCTTTGGATTTTCCATGATGTGAACTCTTGCCTCTTTCTCTTCCTCTTCCTCTATTCTCACTTGGCGGTGCTAGATGATTCTCTTGTGGTTTTTCTTCTCTGTCCTCTTGTTTCACCACCACATCATCAAATTCTAATTTATTTGACTGAGTTTCTTGCCATTACAATTGTTCCAACTTTTGGAGCATAAGATTAATAAGCCCTAAGCTCATCATCAAAATCCAATCCTTTCATTTGTTGTTTTCATTTAAATGATCTGCCCGAGATCCTCATTCACTCATTTTCATGTTAAATAACCTTTTCATTAAGAATACCTTATTTGATGCGGATGGTTTCTCATACATCTTGGCCAACTTATCCATGACTCCCTTGGTAGTCTTTTCATGGAGATGTTGAAGCTGGTGGCTCCTCCTCCCATGCCTTTCTATCAGAGACTCCCTCCTCATCGGACATAGATGAGGTCTCTCTGTTTCCCCCTCAAGAGGTAAGTAAAGATCTTTCGTAATCCTCCATCTGCATCTTCCGTTGAAAGTTGCCCTCTTTGAACTCTAAACCTCCCTTCTTTTGCCATTGCTCCCACTTGATCGATTCTCCTTCTCGTCCCCCACAAACCCCTCTACCACTTGTTAGAGTAAATCACTATATAAAATATATTTATATAGAAAAGCAATTATAGTGTTTCAAACTTTAACGGCATAATTAAAGAAAAATTAGACAAACACACATAGAAGAAGAGACAACGATTTTAACGTGGTTCACCCAATGTGGGTTACATCCATCGGAATTTTCGGTCCTTCATTTTCTCAATCCAAGCAATAGAGGGTTACAACCTACAACAAACATCTGCTATAATTTTCTCTCTATATTTCCAAGGAATTAACATAGTAATTTTCTTTGTCATCATCTTCTTTGTTTTTCCTCATAACTATATATAAGAAAAAAATGAAAAACACAACCTTTTCTTAATACATTCCAAGATTAACATTGAGTTTCCAACATCTAATTTTGGGATAAAAACAAAAAAACTTTCCCGGTTTTCTGTGTAAATCAACTTCTGTATATGAAACTTTCTCTGAGAAACTTTCTGTTTAGCCTCCTCATAATTAGGCTCCATTCCTAACATGTATAACCTCTGCATCTCCTTGGTAAACGTGTATAACCTCTGCCTCTCCTCGGTAAATGCAGCCCAGATTGCCAGACACTAACCTGAACTAAGGGAGACCCCAGTGGCTTAAGGAACTGAGGGAGACCCCAAGTAGTTTATGGTCAGAGTAGGTACGGCCATCGTAAAGTTTGAACCTAAGTCTTTTCTTAGTAAATGCCCTTCATTTTGATTATATTAAACTATATTTTCACAAATAAATTAGTAAGTGAAGTATATTATATTAGATTATATTAAATTTCTTGAACTATCAAAAGGATTGGTCTCCAAGAGTTACTTGGAGTCGTAAGTTTCAATGTTTAAAGAGAGTTAGGTTCAAAATGATCGATGATAACTATATCAATTTTGAGCTAAAAACAATCCAAAATTTAAACCTACTAGTAAAAATATCTTAAATGTAACCGGTTATTCACGCGATCGAGGAAACATAAGATAGTCTTAGGCCCATAAATATCATTTATATAAATAAACGGCTAGTGCCCTAGGCCCATAAATATCATTTATATAAATCAACGTTTAGTGCCGTCAGGATTGGGAATACCTTTTCCAAGGTTGAACTCTTTATATTTTATTTTTATTTATATTAAGGTATCCATAATATCTTTTCAAAACTGGTATAGGGTTAAATATTTTCGTTAAGGTTTTTATTTTTCAAGATAGGTTAAATTATTAAGGTTGTCTCTATAACTCTTGCCTCTCTTCAGTAGACGCGACACGGAGTGGGGGACAACTACTATCTTTGTCCTTATTAGGCATGCCCTTAAGGTTTGAACCTATGTTTTTTCTTGGTAAGTGCCCAAAATCTTATCAATCTACCTATATAAAAATTGAATTATCAATCTACCTATATAAAAGTTGAATTGTTGTTAGAATTATAAAATATAACTTTAAAATTTATATTTTTAATGTTGAAAATATATATTATAGATTGGAGTGAAAATTTGAGATGCAAGACTATAACGGTTGTCTATTGAACTAGTAGAATTTTTCCAAGTTAAAAAAAAAAATCTTCAAGTTAACAAATATTATATTTAATTTTAAAAATTTCAAATATTAATATATAATTATTTAATTATAGGATAGTTTGTTTTGGGTTATAGTTTAAGTGGTGGGATTTTTATGATGGTTTTGAAGGGATTATTATTTGATGTTAAATATATCAATTATATTATGAATACAAATAAAAATCAAAATAAGTGTTAATTTCATTTATAATAGTGTTATATTTGGTATTTATTAAGGTTTAATTTTATTAAAGTTTCAAAATATTGTATTTATTATTAGGTTGATTAGAAAATATTAATGTGATAATTCTATAAATTATTTTGACATTGTCTTTTTATAAAAATAATTTTTAGTTCACTTGAATTACTACTTTTTTCCAATGATATCATTTATATTGTTTTCATTAGTAGATAGAATCTCCTTTGGTTGATTATGTTTCAAGATTTAAATTTAAAAGAATAGATATTTAGACTCATCTAATTAATTATTTTCACAATATTTATCCTTTATAGATAACTACTATTATTTTTAAGACAACACTTTTGTCAATAATTTATGGGCATAACAAATAATTCCATTTTTGGTTTAATATTTACATTGTTTTATTTTTTGGAAAAAATTGCTAACATTATGTAAATCTCTCCTAATTAAAATATATATTAATCATTTTCAACATAAATCTCGATCCTTGTAAGAATTAATCTAAATTTTGCATAGTTATTTGTTAAAACTTTCTATGATTTTAATCAAGTGAGAATAATTTTACATGTAATACATTGAAAATTAACACATCTATCAAAGTTCAAAGGTTTTCATTTAGAAGCACTATTAAGAATACTTTTGATAAATTTAACTTTTGGACAATTGATCCAAATCCTTTATGAGAACTCGACCATCATAGGCCATCCTTATATGTATATTCTATATCTACAACCAATAGCATTTTCTATATCAAAGGATTTTTATGATGGGTGCCATACTTATAAACACTTTGCAAGATATTCAACAATATAATTCCAAACATAAATATGATGATGAGAATTGACTTAGAAAATTCTATTATTTCATTCAAGATATATGTTTTAAACAAATAATTGTAAGAAAAATATTCCATAGAGTACTTAATGCTTATCCTTGAAAGAACTAATCCATGGATGATCAACTTTAAAATATCATTTGAAAATACAACAATTTTTTTTTGTGCAATGTAACTCTAAATTGTAAAATAAAATGTACAAAGACAAAGTAGGCAATATAGCGTATAAAGGTATCATCACAAAAATCCTCACTTTATAAACCATCACATATAAGAGTTATGCTTTTACTTCCTAACCAAAAGATTATCCACTCCTTAAAATGGGTCTCAAGGGATTATAGATTGTTTCAAGGAAAATCCTTGGGAATCTTGAATTAATATGTACCATTGTATGATAGGTTTATAAATCCAACTTATCCTTTACTAAATAAATAATTAACTAGAACTCTTGGAATATATTTTGGAACTCCTTTAATTATTTTTTAAGGTCAAATATCTCAAATAAATTGTTAAACAAATATACATCTAGAGTTGTTGCTCGTATCAATATAATATTTTAATTTTAACTAAGAAGTTGCAAGCTAGTGATTTCTATTTTGGATGGAAAATAAGAGGAAAATGCTTCAACTATGAATAAAAAAAAATGAATCCCTTATATTTACCAACTATATTTATTGTAAACTCTTTAACATAAAATTTCATGGTATTTTCATCTTCTAAGTAAGGTATGTTTCTTTAACAATTTTATTAAATGTATAAGTCATATATATGTATGAAGTAACATTGTTAAAAAAAATGTTCATTAATCTTTCAATGATCATAAAAAATGATCCTAATGCCAAAAATTTTAATTTTAAATATTTGGAATCTCTTCCCGCTAAAATTATTTCTTCAACTTGTATTTTATTTATAAGTTATAAACTCAAGCTTCTTCTCTCATATTTTTCAAAGAAAATATCTTTAAATTTTATCAAAGTTGATAGCTAGTAATCTATAAATTGGCAATCTTGAATATGATATTATCTATAATTATAACTTACATTATATCCTTTATAAGTTGTATTATTATAACCATTTTAAGGACCCTATGTTTCAAACAAGCCAAATAAAATTTTATTCTATACAAAATTGTTGAAACTACTGAATGTAGACAAAAAAATTCAATCACAACAATATAATAAAAAAATTTACCATAAAAACTTATGTACAACATGTATATTTATACAACAATGTATCTATTAGTTTCAAGAAACTCTTTGGTGTTTTTTGTGTTTCACCTTTAGCTTTTTCTTCTCATCTTATCTCATGCTTATGAGAGATGTGACTATCCAACCTCATATGAGGTGAAATCATGAATCGTTCCCTAATAATTACAACATAACAATTAATGTAATAATGGATAATGTCCCCTCTTATTATATTATTTGGTATAATTACTAGTACCCCCCATAAGTCCTAGTGTTGATAAACTTGAATTAAGCTCTCGCTCTAGCTATGGCTTTGGGTAATCTCCACTGGGTTTGCCTCTTCAGTTTGTATCAAGGTAAACATTTGGTTCATTACCTCTATATCACCTCTAGGTATTTGCCTCTGGGTCACCTCAAGGACATTGCCTTTGGATTACCTCTAAATTATCTTCTAGGTATTTTTTGGGTCAACCTTAGGATTTGCCTTTAGGTCACTGCTTCTAGGATATTACCATTAAATTAAAGTTTGTGTTAATCCCAAAATATGGAATATTTCATATAATGTTTCACTACAGGCATTTTGAGCATGGATTGGGTCATACTCTAATATAAAAATTATTCATTTCAAGTTTTCCAAGATTACAATGCTCCATGGGAAAACTTATATTTGAAAAACAATGATCTTTTCAACCACCAAAATCTACTTTCTTTTGTAAAAACTATTTAGTATTTATTTTGCTTTATCCTATTTTATCATATTCATCCATCCATAATTCAAATGTATTTTTTCAAAAACATTATCTTTGTGCTAACAATTTCTTTTAGAGTGATTATTACCTCCATAAATCCTATAAGGATGCAGGTTCTTGTTAGAATTTCACAATAATATATATGCAAAGTACTACATAAAATATGAAGAGAAGAGTGGAACTGATTACTTTATCTTTAGGATCAACTCTGTATAAATAATAGAATTGATCATTGAGAGTCGTTGTATTACAACAACTCATCAAACCTGATGAAGACACCACCTAGAGTTCTCTTGACACATGGAGGAGTGGAAACTCAAGTGTGTATCCTAGTAAAATTAAGAGAATATTCACTTATTCTAACACACCCCCTTAAGTGATACTAGGGAAGTTTCTACAAATGAGTCCCAGCAACGAGGCCTGATTAGGTACTCATGTACAACATAGATAGTTGGTGGAAAAAACCCTTGTGGGAAAAAACCAACTATAACTTCTTTGTTTTGAAATGATGGTAAAAAATCAGTGGGAAAAGCCACTAATCAAAAGCAAAGAAGTATGAAAGAGGCTTGTATTTGGATGGCAAATATTGTCCTATTTAACAAATAAAAGATGAGTCCTGACAATGAGGCCTGATTAGGTACTCATGTACAATATAGTGAGAGGTGGAAGACCTATTTTTCAATGTAGTTGTAACACTCCAAGTTTCTCTCGCAACTAAAGGTAACACGGGGGAGAAAATGACTTGGTGAATATGTTTGCAAGTTCATTCTCTATCAGAATATATTCTAAATATATATTCCTATTTTGAATATGCTACCTTATAAAGTGCATGTGGATCTCAATGTGTTTGGTGCGCTGATGCTCAACTGGATTATGTGCAATATGAATTGTGCTTTGATTATCACACCATAGAGTTATAGGCACTTCTTGGAAATTGTTTTTTTTGAGAATTTGATGAAGCTAAAGGGATTCCTGACTTGCTAAAACTGTTGCTCTGTATTCTGCCTCTATAGAAGATAATGCTACTGTTTGTTGTTTCTTGCATAACCAAGATATTGGTGAAGAACCAAGGCAGAAAACATATCCAAAGGTAGAACATATGTCATCTACTGATCCTGCACAATATGAATATGTATAACCAATGATATATATGAATTCTCCTTTATAGATGAGCCCAAATTTTGTAGTACCCTACAAATAAGAAAGAATTCTTTTAGCTGCTTGCCAATGACTGAAATGATAGTTATGAGAGAACTTGGATATGAGACCAACAACATAGGAGGGGATGAGCAAGAAGTACTGAGATGAATGCCAGATTGAAATAGGGTAGGAGAAGGTTTACAATCTATCATTTTAAAATTTTGAAGGAGATCTTGTGTGTACTTTTGTTGACATAAGATGATCCTTGCTTTATTTTGTTTTATTTGAATCTCAAGAAAGAAATGAGCTAGACCTAGATAAGCTATTTCAATTTTTTTAGTGAGGGAGTCTTTTATATTATGAATGTGAGTGAGGTTACTACCAGTGAGAAGAAGATCATCAACATAAAGAACAAGAATAGTGATATTTCATTTACCTTCTCCAAATGTAAACTATATTGTCAGACTCACAATGATAAAAAATAGCTGAAAGAAGGAAGGAGTCCATATTTTTATACCAAGCTCTAGGGGCTTGTTTGAGGCCATATAGAGATTTTTTAAGCCGACAAACAAGAGAGGAGTCTTGAGTAAAACCAGCGGGCTGTTCCATGAATATTTCTTCTTTTAAATTTCCATGTAAAAAGGCACTTTTTACATCCATTTGGTAGACTAGCCATTTATGGGAAGCGGCCAGAGCAAGAACCAATCTAACAGAATCCATTTTAGCAATAGGAGCAAAGGTTTTTGTATAATCAATACCCTCTATTTGAGAAAAACCTTTGGCTACAAGACAAGCCTTGTGTTTATCTATTTCTCCATTAGGCCCATATTTTATTTTGAAGATCCACTTACATCGAACTAATTTTCTTCCCTTAGGTAAGGGAACTAAATCCCAAGTTTTATTTTTGATCAAGGAAGAAAATTCGTTATCCATGGCATCTTCCCATTATTTTATACTTGAGGCTTCTTTGAAGGATTGAGGATCAGAAGAAATGGATTGACATACAAGACTAGAACCTATGGGGTTGGATGATCTATTTGAAGGAATATTTTGAATGTAGGGAGTAGCTTCTTTAAAAATTGTGCGGGCCCATTTTGGCATAGAAGAGGGAGTTGAAGGAGTTGAAATACTTTGATAAGGAGTTACAGGTTCTTCATCTTGATTATCAATAACCAAATTAACTTCAAGGGTTGGTTCTTCATAATATTGAGGTTCTACTATAGGAGAAGGCTCAATGGAGGAAGAGTCCTTTGGAGGTTCTTTTTGAGGGAATGTTTCATCAAATTGGACATTCCTATCAAATAATACCTCATGAGTTGAGGGATAAAGAAGCCTGTATGCTTTCAATTCTTCACAATAATCGACAAAGATGAGTTGTCTGATTTTATTATCAAGAGCCTTCCTTTTCTTCTTTGGAATGTGAGCCCAAGCAATACATCCAAAAATCTTGAAATTGGAAACATCTGGTTTTAAGCCAGACCATGCTTCTTCAGGGGTTATTTGGTCAAGGGCTTTATGAGGTGTACGATTTTAAATATAATTTGCACAGTTAATAGCCTTTGCCCAAAATTAATTTGGAAGATTTCTTGAATGGAGCATACAATTAGCCATCTCTTTCAATGTCTGGTTTTTCCTTTCTGCAATACCATTTTGTTGAGGATTATGGGAGATAGAATGTTGATGAATTATACCATGATTAGAAAGAAATATGGAGAACTCATTACTGTAGTATTCCCCCCCATTATTAGTACGAATCTTCTTGATTTTGCAAGAAGCCTGATTTTCAACTAAGGCTTTAAAGATTTTAAAAAAATAACACATCACTTTTATATTTGAGAAAGTAGACCCAAGACCTTCTAGAAAAATCATCAATAAATATAAGATCATACTTTGCTCCTTTAAAATATGTTTCAGGAAAAGTCATTAAGTCACTATGGATTAATTCCAGAGGAGATGAGGTTTTTAGAGAACTACTTGGGTGGAAAGGAACTTGATGCTACTTTCCAAGAGCACATCCAGGAGAAATCCAATTTTTAGAAGATACTTTGGGTAATCCTTTAACCATATTATGGGTGCACAAATCCTTTAGGTAGTTATAATTAAGATGACCAAACCTTTCATGCCAAATTTGACTTTCAAGATTACTATGAGCCACAAAACAGGAGGCTCCTTCTAGATTTTGAAAGCCTTTGAAGTGGAAAAGATGAGATTTATGATCAATATTCCCTTTTGCCATAAGAGAATGAGGGAGTTGAAAATCTCTTATCTCAACTCCTATTGGGGAGAAGAGAACAATTTTCCCATATCCAAAAGTACAAATTTGATAAATGGAAAGGAGATTGGTGGTAATGTATGGAACATAGAGAACATTATTTATAGAACCACCATCAATGGTTATATCCCCTTTTCCTTTGACAGGGATGAAGGAAGAGTCCCCTACTTCTATGCTATGAGTAGAGCTAGAGGAGATAGAAGAGAAAGACTTGTCTAAAGTAGACATGTGATGAGTTGCTCTAGAATCTAGGACCCAATAATTAGAGGAAGAATTGGAGGTTTTTCCTTGAACATTAAGGGATTTTCCTATTTCTTTATTATTTTCTATCTTTTAATCCATAGTTGCCTCTAGTTGTTGTAATATTTTCTAGTATTTGTTAGCAAAGTGGCCATTATTTTTATTGTGAGTACAGGTACTGGGAGTCTTTTCCTTATTTTTGAATTTTTCTTTAGAGAAGGTGGATGCTACAAGGGCTTTTTAAGAAGAAGAAGATATTTCATATCTAGCATGTTTGGTTTCTTCCCTAGTTAATATATCACAAAATTCTTCTAAATAGGGCATTTTAAAGGTTGCACCAAGAGCATATTTAGTAGATATGAAGGTGGTTGCAAAAATTTGAAAAACACCATTTAGCTTAGAAAGGATTAGATAAATACATTATTCTTCTGTCTTAGTCTTCCCACTGCATTTGTATTGAGTGAGGACTTCTTTGAAATTAGTGAGGAAATCAATAATACTACTAAAATCTTTAGGAGATAAAGAAGTTATTTCATCTTCTAGTTGCATTGATCTCATCTGATCTACTTTCCCAAATAGAGTCTTCAATTTCTCCCAAATTTCAAAAGGAGTTTTGCAATCTATAATATGAAACCACAAACTTTCATGAACATTAGAGCTAATAATACCCATAGTTTCGTGCATTTTTCCTTTATGAACAAATATTTCATATTCTTTATCAAATTCTGGTTGCTTTTCTTCTAACAAATGAGTAAGACCTTTTTGAGAGATAAGATTTAAAATTTTAGGTTTCCAAGTGTGAAAGTTATGAGGGGTGAGAGGTTCAATTGAATTCATCTTTTAAAAGGATTGAAGTTTTAAAATTAACCAATATACCCCCCTTAGAACTTCAATTTATAGATTAATGCAAATGGAAGATAAAGATGAAAGATATGAATATTTTCAATATATAATACTCAAAATACCCGCCCTAACTAGAGGGCAACTATAAGTATAATGAGATTTTAATATTGTTTGCTTTGAGAGAACCAAATATTTTTTTATTCTTCACAATACCCACCTTTACTTGAGGGAGACTATAAGTAGATAGAAGAATTTGGAAGGGTGTTGGCTTGATATGCAGGGAAACAATCAATTTATTTGGTGTTATCTCAAAAACTTGCCCTTACTAGAGGGAAACTATAAGTTATAGAGATACCCAAAGAAACAATTTATAGAAAAATATTTGTCTAGACTTTATACCAATTGCCTCAAAAAAATTGCCCTTACGAGAGGGAAACTATAAGTTTTTATAGGTACTGATAAATGGAACATAGGAAAAAGATATTTAGAGATAACTTGGAAAGAAATGTTGATATTTTAATAAACTTTGTTTAAAAATTATTAAATTGAAAATGGAATATAAAATAATCCAATAAAACATATATTAGATATCTAAGTTTGAAATGAAATATCCTTTATAAACCAATATATGAACTTTATGTTTATAAATTTCATATAAATCATTAGATATCTAGATTAAATATCAAATTGTAAATTTCATTATGTAATACATAAAACAAAAATTAGATATCTAATTTTGAATCAAAATTTCCTTTTGAAAGCACGAGATTCCGGGCGAAGGAAACACTAATTGCGATGCATTCAAAATCAAATACGCTTAAGTCCTAGAAATGTAGAATGCATGAAATGAAAGAGACGCATTGAAATGAGATACAAGCAAATGGAGAAAACACAGCCCTTTCATTAAACTCTCTTGATCTCTCTTACAAAGACGCCTCCTCCCTTTTCAGGGGCTAGGAGCGTTAAAAGAATTTGATTACAATCGAGACTTAAGGTTCCTCTTTCCGCGTGCCCACACTTGAAATGGGCGGGCCAAGATGATGCCGCCGCTGATGTTGATGAGTCCTTGACCTCTGCTGCTCCTCCTACGAACAAAGAAACAACGAAGATGTCAGTAGCACCTGCTGCAAATAAGAAGTGTTTGTTCTCTAAAATCGCCAAAAGATGCATGTAAACATTTGTCTAAAACAGTGAATAAAGTGAGTCCAAATGACCTGAAAACCTGACAGAAGACAGAAGATATTACCAGAAGGCCATTGCCACTGAGACAGTCGGCCAATCTGCCTTCACCTGGAATTCGTCCCTGGGCAGGACGAATTCTGACTGCAATTCGTCCCTGGGTGGGACGAATTCTACTGTGTTGGAAAAGCCGAACTGACACCGCTCCAATGTCGACTCCCGAGACCTCCAAAACACCTACAAATAGGGGGGTTATGTAATTGGGGCCATTTTGGGACGACCCAGATGGTCGGATTCTCCCAATTTGGCCTCTATCCTCGGGAATTCGATATCGCCACCTGCAAGTTAGTAGGACAACAAAGCGACAAAAGGCATGATAAAATCTGATCAAAATGTTATGAAATTGAAGCTATGAGTTAACCAAACAGAATAACATGAGATGCAACCTGAAACAATAATCTAGAATGCTTTTAAAACAAAACTTGGAAAATGCGGGGGTGCCCAAGTGGGCCTCCCACCGTTGGCACTTGATTTCGGAGCCAATCCACTAGGGATGGGCCCAAAACCTCTTAGGATTGGGATGTCTGCAAATTGGTGGTGTGAGGTGGTCAAATGTTGGATTTGGGTTGGATCCACGCTTCCAAAAGCCACCCAATAACCTCCCTTGCGAAAGAGATTAGTGGATGTGAGAAGGTGAATCAAAAGGATGCAAGTGGGTAATCAATCGGACAACACTTCGTTGCTTGAAATCGCCTCCAATCTATCCTTTTGGGTGAGAAAAGTCCCACCTTTTATAGACCCATGGGGTCTCTTTTGAGAGGGAAGCATAAGCGCCATGTGTTGGTCATAGGTGCCATGTGGCAATCAAGTCTTCCCATGAGGGAGGGGAGTCCTCCATGACTTGGGCTTTCATAATTGCCCTTGTGACAGTCCTCTAACGGCCTATCTGTCCACCCACACACGCGTGCGAGGCAGGAGTCATCAACTGACTGTCTCTGGCTGCCACTTGGCGCCATTCTTCTTTTTGCCCGTTAAACTCAGAATTCGTCCCTACCAGAGACGAATTCAGAATTCGTCTCTGGGTGAGACGGATTCCATTTTGAATTCGTCCCTGGGTGAGACGAATACTGAGCAAAGTGTCTAAATGTACCAAATTGCCTCTTGACCTTACAAAATTGCTATGAAAGTGGTTAGGACCACTGTTTGACCTCTGAGGGCTGCCCTGGGGGCTGTGTTTGTCAAAGCGATCAGTGTTTGCAGTCACATAATCGGATTGGTGCTGTTTTGGTGTCTACGAGATGCCCCTTTTTGGGATGCGCTGTGCATAGCGCAGCGCCGAGCAAAAATAGATAACCAAAGCACTAATGATTAGGGTTTCTTGGTAACCTAACCAACTTTTGATGCCCCAAGCATGGAAAGGGCATGCATTCTTGAATCCTTGCTTCGACGAGCTAAGGAGTTTGATTTCAAGTGTTAACCTATTTTGGTGAGGTGTGACTTGAGCTTGGACATTGATCGGTCATGATTAGGCAAAGGGCGCAACCTTTTATCCTCGGGGGAACCTTGTGTTCATGATTCACGAAATGCCAAGTGTTTGATTGATTCGATTGTTGCTTGTTTATTGCCCCAAGCAGGAGCGTGATTGTCTTTGTCAATGATTCTTTGAATGCATGTCGTTTTCCTTAATTGGGTGTGTGATTGTTGATTGGTGACTAAGTGTGACTACCCCCTCAAGCGACGAATCGATGAGGGAATGACCTTCATGAGAAAAGCGACGAGTCGCTTGACCCAAGATGACTTGTGCAAGGGTGCCTTTAGATGTTTTACCGTTTAAGAATGTGCAATTTTTCCAACATTTGGACCTATTTTTGGTGGGTGTTAACCCTTTTGGTGATGCCATAATGGGGTGAAATCATCAAAAACCCATCTTCCCGTGGAGCGGTCCGGCTATGGTAGCCTTCTTGGGGAAGTAAGAGAGTGACAATTTGAACCCCGACATCGAATTTCTTTGCCTAGAGGTTAAGTGCAAGAGCACTTGTGTCCGGCAATGCTTATTGCTGTGTTTTTGTGTTGCGTTTATTTGTTGTTTTTGTTGTTTTTTGTGACACCATTTGGGGATTAAATTATCGGAAATCCGTCTTCCCGTGGAGCGGTCCGGCTATGGTAGCCTTCTTAGGGAGTAGGATAGTGATAATTTGTGACTCCAATGTCTATTTTGTATGCCCTGGATGTCAGGTGCAGTAGCACTCCTATCGGGCAAATTTATTGTCTGTTTTTAGTGCATTTTTGATCATTTTTTGATGTTTTTGAAGTTCGGCCTGAATTCGTCCCTGGGTGGGACGAATTCCAGCTGTAGAATTCGTCCCTGGGTGGGACGAGCGCTAACCAGAGCGCTCGTCCCAGTCAAGGATGAATTCCAGCTCAGAGGTCTATTTAAGGGCCAAAACTTGAATTTGGGCTCATTTGTGTCATTTTTTTCTTGCGATTTTGGAGCTCTGGGAGGAGGAGGTAATTCTGCGAAGCGAAGCGCTGCTGGAATTCTCTCTGCCATCATGAGTGCACAAACTGGTTCGAGCGGCGGAGCCGAAGCGAAACCTGTAAGTGCTGCCTAGAGTTTATTTTTGTTTAAAATTGCACTTGTTTTATTTAATTATTTTTGTGATGTTGTTTTTCAAAATGTGTTTTAAAACTTAAACCTGAAGCTGGATTGAAGACAACTACTTTTTTTTTTTTTTTTTTTTTTTTTTTTTTTTTTTGAATTTTTCTCTTGTTATTTTGTACAGTTCTTTTCCATGATTTTTAATTTTTTTGTTGAATTGTTTTCTTTTGCAGGTTAGGAGCCGGTACCGTGTACCTGCTGCTTTTACTGAGGCGCGGGGTGCACTGACTGATGATGATTGGGAATGGCTTGATGCCCTTGGGCTCAAGCAGGTGTCTCGACTGGAGCCTGTGGTCCCGGATCAGGCCTATCTGATGGCCCTGATCAAACTTTGGGATCCGTGGACCAACACGTTCCATCTCTCGACAGGGGAGATGACTGTGACTTTGGAGGATGTCTATCGGTTGCTTCGGATTTCGATAGATGGACTGCCCATTAGGACATCGCCGCGTGATCAGCGGACTACTGTACTTACGAGATGCTTTGGGCATGGGGGGCGGCTGGGTGTAACGAACCCAGTGGAGACAGTCGAGGTGGACTGCCAGGCTGGCGGGATTTTGGTTGGCTGGTGGCAGGAGAGGGGGGTGTTAGGAGTGAGGCACGCATTCTTGATGGGCCTCATTTCTAACATGCTTCTACCGATTCGTCAGGCGCGAGGTTCCCGTGGAACCTGCTAGATTTGGTGTGGCGGTTGGTAGAGTGCTCGATAGAGGCACCACTGATTTTGAGATGGGGACAGACATTGTTGGCATAGCTCTACGGGGAGCTGTATGGGGTCCGTTGTCGGCAGTGGAAGGGGGTCAGCTGAGTTATCTCTGCGAGTGTTGGGGTTGGCAGCACATAGCAGTTGAGAGGCCAACCGGGTTACCATGGATGACTCGGGCGGCGATGGATGATGTGGAGATAGGCTATGCAGTTTTGTGGCGGCGGTCTACGGAGCAGGGGCAGAGTCGGCGATGGGCAGGTGTTGTAGAGCATTATACTGATGCCTTCTCTCGGCTCACTCCAGGGGAGGTGGTTTGGCACCCTTATCGGGACTGTCCAGCCTGGCCGAAGGCTGGAGAGTGGCTCCGACGGGTACGTAGGGAGCGGTGGTTGATTGGGCGGCACGGGACCGAGCATGAGTTTTTCTCATATAGCCGGGTTACACGATAGTTTGGGGTGCGCCAGGGGTTTCCTGGTGAGCCTGTGGTCTATCGATGTCGGGGTGATGAGAGGGCTCTAGATCCATCGGTCACCGCGCCATTGGGCGAGGAGTCAGATGCGGTGATTGACGTCCCGGACGTAGATGACGTCGGGACTACCACTGAGTATGACTCGTGGTGGGTGCTACGGCGATGGAGAGGGGAGGGGCCACTAGGAGGCGCAGAGGCGGTAGTGGAGGGTGTTGAGGTAGTAGGTGATGATTGGGGAGGTCCGTTGGATGATGCGGACATGGTGGATGTGGGGAATGAGGATGTTGATTTTGGTGCTCCGGATCAGCCGGACATGCAGGATGTGGAGGAGCAGTGGGAGCCAGAGCAGGTGCTGTTCTAGAGGGTCCTGTTCGTCAGGAAGACACAGAGGAGATGGAGTCTAAGGTATGCGTTGAGATTGCATGACTGACAGAGCTGCTATGGATACGAGATCTAGAGTTGGGGGATGCGCTACGGGAGAGGGATCTTTTGCGGGCCCAGCTAGCAGAGCGGGATAGGGTTCTGGCATAGCGTGATGATGCAGTATCTTACTATCATCGGTGAGAGGCAGAATGGTGTAGGCACCGGCTAGACTTGGAGAGGGAGGTCATCCGCCTTGGTGGGCGGCTGCCTGAGCCCTCGGGCAGTGGATCTTCACGTCGGATGAGGGATAGTGCGACTGAGCAGTCAGCATCATCTCGTCGCAGGCGATTAGATGAGGGAGGTGGTAGCAGGCGTGATGCGGGGGCTAGTAGTAGCCGCCCTACAGGGTCCCATAGGACCCACACCACGGGGGGTAGTTCTCGTCGCACCGATCCTACGTGATCATGGTGGTCGACGCCTTAGGTTGGGTTTTTGGATATGATTGTTGGGTCTGAGGACCAGTTTTGTAGCCTGCGGGCATTTTTTTGACGATATATATATATATATATACCGGTTTTATTTTGTTTATGTACATGTGATGATCTGATGTTTATTCATGATGGCTAATGACTATGCATGTTTATTTATTTTGATGAATGCTTATGCAAATGATGAATGCAAATGTTTTTGATTCTTATGTGATATGCAAAATGGATGAATGGAATTTGTGATTTTTGGCTATGGCACCATAGACTGTTTTAGGATGCTTTTTATTTTTGTTTTTATGCGATTGCATGACGTTGTATATGTAGCTATGGTTTTTTCTTTTTTTGTGTATTTTTTGATGGTATTGTAAGAATGAGAAGTAGCGCAGTTGGTTTAGAAATGTAGCTAAGGTTTTCTGAGACTCAGACGGTTTTAACTCACTAGCCATGACTGTACTTTGTCTTACAAGACTTTTGAACAAGGTATGAATCGAACTTGTTTTTGACCGAGCTATTTCACATCCCTGTGTGTGCAATTGAGTTCATTTATGTGGTATTTGTCAGGATACCGCCAGTGCCAGATGGGCTTTCAACCGAACCTGTACTGAGGATCACCTAATTAGCTCCACTAACTCCTTTGTTGTATTCAGTTAGATTAATCTGCGATGTTATCCAGGATGCCATAAGCTAGCTCATCCACATGCAAACATTGATCTGTACGCAAGTTAATGTGACAGATATATCGTCATGCGAGAAGTTTACCGCCAGTTATCGATAGGCTATCAACCAAACCGGTACTGAGGCTTGCCTCATGACCTGTTAGAATGCTGAGAGTTCCAGGGATTCAAGTTCAACTCCCTTCTTTTCTTCAATTGTATTGGGATACTTGCTCGTTTGTAGTGATAAGATCACTGTTTATTTTGGTTTGTTTTTCTTTTGAGCAAGGGATTGGGGAGATGGAGTGATGAAAATCACTATCGTTTGTGCCGTTTGATGTGTGCACTGTATGATGTCAAATATTTGAGTTTTTGACATTTTGCAAATTTTTGATGTTTTGCAACTATTGAGAACTAGGGATTCTTAGGGAATTGGGTAGGGAGGATGCTTGTCCTTTTGCCAACTCTCAGCATTCTTGGGGTCATTCGCACAAGGGGATGAGCAAGATAACCGTTTCGCTTATGGTGACTTGGATTACCTGTGCGGGTTTCATCTTTCGTTCACACAACTTAGGAATTGTTTTATGTGTTTTAATTTGTGTTGGGATGTTACGTAACAAGGTGTATTTCAAGTGTAACTCTACCTTCGTAAAATCTGTTTGACTTGATACATTACATGGCTAAAGAGCAAAATGATGACTGAATCATGAAAAACTCTTGATACATTAAAAGACCACTGACTCTAGTGTGGTACAAGGCAATGTTTTTTTGTTGTTTTGTAGAATGAAACAGTGTGGAACAAGGTGGACTAGCAGAGCAATTACAGCCTATGGTGCCTTTGACCTATACGACCACAAATATGCAATGTATGGATGCAATGCTTGATGCAGCTACATATTTTTGTATTTTTGATGTATTGATTTTTGTGAATATGAATATGAGGTGCGAGAAGAGCTCTCTATTGATGAGTTTGAGTATGCCTAGAAATGAGATGCAAATTTTTGTTGTTTTTGATTATTTTTTATTTTTGACCAAGTGATTGTGGAAATCCTTGGAGCATTTTGGTGACCAAGTGATTGCGATAATCCTTGGGGCTTTTGGGGTGACCAAGTGATTGCGATAATCCTTGGAGCTTTTGGGTTGACCAAGTGATTGCGATAATCCTTGGAGCTTTTGGTGTTTGACCAAGTGATTGCGATAATCCTTGGAGCTTTTGGGGTGACCAAGTGATTGCGATAATCCTTGGAGCTTTTTGAGTTGACCAAGTGATTGCGATAATCCTTGGAGCTTTTTGGGTTTTGACCAAGTGATTGCGATAATCCTTGGAGCTTTTTGGGTTTGACCAAGTGATTGCGATAATCCTTGGAGCTTTTTGGGTTTTGACCAAGTGATTGCGATAATCCTTGGAGCTTTTGGGTTTGACCAAGTGATTGCGATAATCCTTGGAGCTTTTTGTGGTTTGACCAAGTGATTGCGATAATCCTTGGAGCTTTTGTGTTTTGACCAAGTGATTTTGATGGATCCTTGGAGCATTTTTGGGATATGGCTCTCTTAGATATAAAATGGTCGTAAATGACTGATATTCAAGGGTTCTGTTTCCTTGATACCGTCAAGAGAAGCTAGCCGGTATGTCCCGGGTCCTATTTTGCTATCAATGACATATGGACCTAACCAATTTGCCGTGAACTTGTCCCTCAGGTGGGACGGCAAATTAGAGTTCTGTTGGTTTTCCTTCAAAACCAAATCACCAACCCGAAAGTCCCTTAGGTGAACTTTCATGTTGTAAGCTTTCTTAAGCCGCTCTTGGTAGATACGTAAGTGCTCGAGAGCATTAACGCGTCGTTCGTCGAGCAACGTAAGTTGGTCTAATCGGGCCTGCCGTGCAGTGTCATCATCGATGAACTCCTGCATTGATATGCGCAGGGAAGGAATTTCCAACTCGAGAGGCATTACTGCCTCTGAGCCATACACGAGCAAAAATGGAGTTGCCCCAGTTGGCGTCCGAATGCTAGTGCGATAAGCCCAAAGGGCAAGTGGGATTTGGATGTGCCAATCCTTATGATTGTCTGCGACCGTCTTTTTAAGGATGGCGACTAGCATTTTGTTTGACGCCTCTGCTTGCCCATTTGCTTGCGGATAATAGGGTGTTGAAAAGTTGTGCTGAATTTTGTACTTTGTGGTCAAAGCACGCACGTCTTTGTTCTTGAATGATGGCCCATTATCCGAGATTATTTTGGATGGAATACCAAAATGACATATGATGTTATGCAAGATGAACTCCACAATGCGGGGTCCTGTCGTAGAGGTTAACGGAATTGCTTCCACCCATTTAGTAAAATACTTTGTGGCCGTTATGATAAACGTGTGACGGCCTGATGATGCAGGGGAGATCTTTCCAATTAGATCGAAGCCCCATTGCAAAAATGGCCAAGCAGACTGGACTGCCTGCAAGGCCTGGGAAGGTACGTGCATCAAATTGGCATGATGTTGACATTTCATGCACTTCTTGACATATGCGCAACAATCTCGCTCTAAAGATGGCCAATAATATCCCATGCGAAGAATGCGCTTTGCAATGGCCATACCACTAAAGTGGCCACCACATGTACCGTCGTGCGCTTGGGCGACTGCCCAAGTGGACTCTTGCTGGTCCAAACAACGAAGAAGAATTCCGTCATAGCTATGACGATACAAAATGTCTCCTATCAAGACATACTTAGCCGCTTTCTGCTTGAATGTTCGTTTTGCGGCGTGCGTCAATCCAAAGGGAAGATTACCTAACTTGAGGTAGTCTCTAATGGGTAAATACCAGTCTTGTTGATCGAAACCTCGACAGTATGAACAGCCAATCCCTTTTGAAGTTCTTCCCTAACAAATGCTGAATGGGATAGAACTTGTAAGAATAGCGTTGTGTTGCTATTAGTGGGAGTGGGGGAAAACAAGGACCCCCAGTTGGCACGTTTCAGACGATCTCGGATTCGAAAGAACTTATCCGAGGATGGTTCAATCTGGATCATGTGGATTCCTGGCGTCAAGTCTGAGCTTGCACGCTCCATCGTGGATTGCGATAAGGTTTTGACTTGAATGGTTGTCATATCACCGAAAAGGTCTTGCGGGATTAGTGACCCCAATGAGGCCATTGTGTCCGCAAAATGATTCGATGATCGAGGGAGTGCTTCGATGTCATACCACTCAAGTTTTGCCAGGAATTTGTCCACAAGGGCTTTATAGGCCTTCAGAACTGGGCATTTGCATTGATATACCCCTTTGACTTGATTGACGATTAACAGCGAATCACCAAAGATGTTCAGTCTTTTGATGTTCATGGCGATTGTTGTCTGAAGACCTAGGAGCAAGGCTTCATATTCTGCATTATTGTTGGTGCATTGGAAGTTTAATTTAAATGACAGGGGCATTGGAGCACCCTGCGGTGTGAAGAATACAATTCCCGCACCACCACCTTGCTCACATTTAGAACCATCGAAGAATAGGGTTATGTCGGCCTGTGACTCAGGCTCATCAGAATCTGGCGATTCTGAGACATGGAAGACCCCATCATCGGGTAGTTCTATGACCAGAGGCTGATCGTCTTCAAGAGGAGCCTCTGCTAGTTGATCGGCTATGACTTGTCCTTTGATAGATTTTTGTCCAATAAACTCTATGTCAAATTCCGTCAACAACATGATCCATTTCGCCGTGCGACTACTATGATAAGTACGACTCATCATGTATCGCAATGGATTCTCCTTAGACACAACATACGTAGTGTTGCTCGGCATGTAGTGGCGTAGCTTTTTGGTAGCAAACACCATCGCCAAGCGAGTTTCTCAACGTATGCATAGTTAAGTTCGTAGCTGACCAAGGTGCGGCTAAGATAGTAAGTAGCCTGTTCTTTGTGAAGTTCATTCTTTTGGGCTAGCATGGCGCCCAGTGCCACCTCAGTAGCTGAGATGTATAAGTAGAACGACACTCCTGGTCTAGGTGGTGCCAATACTGGTGGCGAAGCCAGGTATTGTTTGATTTCGTCAAAGGCTGACTGGCACTCGTCATCCCAGTGAAATGTAACCCCCTTGTGCAATAATTTGTTCATGGGTCGGCATTTGTCAGATAATTGCGCTATGAAGCGTTTAATCGACGCGACCTTTCCTTGCAGACTTCCGAGCTGCTTGATAGTGGTTGGGGGAGCCATTTCAAGGATTGCCTTGACTTTCTTTGGGTCCACTTCGATGCCTCATTTTGAGACTATAAAACCCAAGAGTTTTCCAGATGTGACGCCAAATACGCACTTCTTGGGATTCAGTCGACCTTATGCTCTATGAGGCGATCGAGAATCTTGCTTAAGTCACCGAGATGATCCGAGCGCAAAAGAGACTTGGCTAACAAATCATCCATGTAATCTTCCAAAGTTTTGTGCATGTAATCATGGAAGATATATGTCATGGCACGTTGGTAGGTAGCGCCAGCATTTTTAAGGCCAAAAGGCATGACCTTATAACAAAATGTCCCCCAAGGCGTTGTGAATGCCGTTTTGAGTTGGTCTTCGGGATTGATACGAATTTGATTGTATCCTGAGAAGCCATCCATTAGGGAGAGCATTTCGTGACCTGTTGTAGCGTCTACCAACGCGTCGATGCTGGGCAAGGGGAAATCATCCTTAGGACTCGCTTTGTTTAGATCTCAAAAATTGGTGCATATGCGAATCCTCCCATCGGGCTTCTTGACGGGAACCATGTTGGACAGCCATGGCGGATAATCCATGCAGATGACAAACTGTGCATCCAACAGCTTTTGCAATTCATCTTTGACCATCAAGGCCACTTGTTGGGTGCATCTTTCGTAGTTTTTGCTTTACGGGCTTGATTGTCGGATCAAGCGTTAAATTATGCGTGACTAGCTGCGGGTCTAGTCCCGGCATGTCTCTGTATGACCATGCAAAAACCTCCTTCTTCGCTTTGAGAAGGGTAATGTAGTCGGCTTGCTCTTCGGGGATAAGCTTACCCCGACTTGATAATCTGTGGATTCATTGGGTCTAAGCCGATGTCTACGTCGGTCGTTTCCTCGGTCGACATGTGGGATCCGTCCTCCAAGCGATGTGGAGTCGGGATCAAATGGATATCATTGGCTGAGTTTAAATCTACGTTTGGAACCTCGGGTCCCTCTTCGACCTGAAAGATATCTTGAGTTGTCCTTGGCATAAAATGAGGCATTTCACCGAAAGGCCGATGCTACGATGGTGATAAAGGTGAATTGACGCGATCCCAGTCGATGGCATCTATGTCTAGATGCAATGACCGTGATGGATCGGCCGGATTGCGGATGGGTGCGGTCAAATCAATGGAGATCATGTGGATGGAATGAATTTGGTCTCCATTACCGCGGGTGTTATAGCTCGAACATTCTGGGTGCTCCCTATGCTTTGGATCTGGTTCTGTAGGGACGGGTATGAACGGATCAGCCCTATGTGTTGAAAGGAGGACAGGGTCTTCCCTCGGTACTGTTGTCATGATAGGGTCTCGGGGTGGACGGTGCTCATCTTGAATTTGGAGCCATGGATCCAACACTTGGTCCCACCTTGCTGGGTCTACCCACCATTCATGCCCTAGCCGTATGCCCATTTGTCCCATTAGATCTTCATGAGTTAAAGGGCGGTGATTCCGTCGTGCATGTCTGAGATAGATCATCTCGGTCTCATCTTCGAATCACTTTCGGAGACCCAAAAATGTTCATTCTCTTCAGCAATAGTTACTTGCGACGTTGAGGGCTCTCCTTGTTCCAGCAAGTTAATCTGGTCCCATTGCGGTTGTTCCACTCTTGGTGGAGGGACCTGATTCTCTTGACACTGTATTGATTCAACTGGAACTTCTAAGGGGAATAGCTTCAAAAAGATGTCCGGAAGCCGTTGATGTTCTCTTTGAGGATTAATCTCCGAACTTTCACCTCTCTCTAGCAAAGGAGAGGGATTACTACTGTTGCCAAGGGTGTTTGTTGACCATGGGAGGTAATCTCCCAAGGTATATTCTGTATTTGGGTTGGCATAAGGATCTGGTGCCAATCCCCCCTTGTTGCCTATTTCTAGGCCTTGCATATTTTTGACCAAGATGTCTAAGGGCGGGGGTGGTTGAACCCTACTCTTGACTTATCATATGGCATCTGGTATCTTGGTTGGCAAAGGACACGCATCCCTTGCTCATATCTGCCTAGCCCGTATCCATGCCAATTGCATTGGTCGAGATATCTTAGAGCGAATTCCGGGTTTGACAGATAGTTGATATTTTCAACAAAAGGCTCTTCGTCTGCTTCCTTTTGTTTGCATGGTTCAAGACCATGATCAAGGCCCCCATACACAAAATTCATCTGGTTTGGTGGGTAGCCTAGAGGAACAACTGTCCCTATGGGAAGGCGAGGTCTTCCCATGTCCTGTACTGACTCCAATGCGGGGGTTGCCACAACATTTTGCACTAAATACTCCCCCAGGCCCGTACTGGCCATTTCAACAGTGATTGTTGATGATTGGGTGGGAGGAAACGGGAGTCCTTCCTGAGTCCATTCCATGTTCGGCATTTTAGGAGTCTCCGCTTCTGCTGTGTGAGGTGTTTCTTCTGTTGATACCGTTGAAATTGTGGGCAACCCCTCTTCTAGGGGCTTAGCCTCTTCCATGATCTGTTTTCCCTTGTCCTTCTGTTTGGCCATGGCAAGTGGCGTTGATAATGAAGGAGCAGATGATGAAGACTCACCTGGCTGGGATTTTGTTGATTTGGTCACCGAGTGGTGCCTGCGGTATTGGACCCTGTTTAGATGGATTTAACTGGAAATCCAAATGCGTTGAAGGGAGGGTCGATTGAGGCATGAATTGTACCGCATTGCAATACTTGAAGGGCTCTAAGTCCATTGGGACTACATGTATTTCTCCTTCAAAAGCATACTTTAAGCATTGGTGAGCGATCGAAGGGACACACTTCATGTCCCTGATCCAAGGCCGCCCTAGCAGTATATTATAAGCCATCTCGCCTTCCAACACATGGCACAATGTAGGTATTGTCTTTTGTCCTACCTGGACAGGCAGAACAACTGTGTCGACTGTCGAGCATATTGCATCGTTGAAAGCTCGCAGTGTGTACGTGGAGGTTGTGATGTGAGAGGCTGGCAGCTTCAAATGTTTTAAGGCTGCGGTGGTAATGATGTTACTGGACGAGCCGGTATCTACCAACACTCTCTTGTACGGGATCCCGTTGACCCGCGCGATAACGTGCGGGGGTGGATCTGCCATGTCATTCGATATTGTTTTGACTTCATCTTCTCTGAAGGTGATGACCGGCTCCGTACATCGTTTCACATGTCCCACGAAGTTGTTGAAAGAATTTGCTTCGTGAGGCTGTAATTCGATGGCTTTTAAAATGTCCATAAGAGCTTCCCTATGGGGTGCTTACTGTTGAATAAGCTCGTAAATGGATAGCCTAGCCGATGTGGTCCGCAAACTCTGCGTGAGTTTGGTCCGTATCGTGACCTCGGGTCTAGGCGGAGGCAAGCTGCGTTGGGCGTTGTTGAGGCTGCGATGTTGTCGAAACTTCCCTCGTAGCTACCTCGGGGGCAACTGCTGGGTACTTTTTGTTCCTTGTCACTATACTAATCATTCCCACAAATCCTTGCATGGGAAGATTCTGTCGCACCTCGTTAATCTGGAGAGGTTTTGCCTGTGCTTCGTGGGCAGGCAAAGGGTCCTTGAATACCCCCATTTGTTGATTATTTGGCGCTATGGGGTTGTCCACGGCCAATGTTCTATTGTCGATCAAATCTTGGATTAATTCTTTGAATTTCCAGCATCCATTCAAGTCGTGTCCTCTGCGCCTATGGAATCTACAATACAATTCCTCTCTGTATCCCCTAGGCTTAGGAGCGTTAGGGTCTATAGTTTGGATTTATGGCAGAGTGACTAAATTTTCCGGTGACAAGCGGTCAAATAGGGAGTCCCTGGACTCCGTGTAAGGGGTGAATTGTCGCCTAGGGCGACGCTGCTGATTCTGCTCCTGCCTTCTATTATCTCTTTCATAACCAGGAGGCACTGCCTGGTAATTAGCCTTTTGGGGCTGCATTTCTTGCACAGGCGCGGGAACATTTATCGCAACTTGGTTAACCGCAGCGTGTTGTGATTGCGTTGTCCCGGTCTTAGTGGTTTTATTCCACTCTTTCTTTTTAGGCTTGGCGATTGCGCCTTCACCTATTTTGATCTCTTCTATAACTCTGGCTTGTGCCAAAGCTTCTTCTAAGCTGGCGTATTGCTTGCTGCAATAGCCAGAGATCGATTTCAAGCAACTTTTTGCGAACATCTGTGTGAGATCAGACATAGGGGGACGGTAAGGTAACTTAGAAAGCAAAGCTCTCCATCGATTCCCGTATCCTGCCATTGTTTCTTCCTCAAATTGCTTGAGGCTAGCTGAGATCACTCAGTGATGCCTTCTTCCTTGTGTTGAAGGCAAAGCGTTCAAGAAACGCATCTACTAATTGATCTAGGTTGCTTATGTTGTGTTTGGGTAATTGTGTGAACCAATCCGAGGCAGGGCCTACGAATGTGGTTATGAATGTCCTAAGCAACAATGCGTCATTATCTTGGATGCCGAAGCATTGACTTAGGAACCTTGTGACATGTTCTTGTGCGTCCTCTTCACCTTTAAAGATTGCCAATTGAGGCAACTTGAAGTGTTCGGGGTAAAGAGGTGTTGGCACTGAGGGATGCACTGGATGACTGCGGAGTTGACGTAACGTGGGCTTTTGATGCCCAGAAGTTTTTGTCTCCACAGACTCCAAACGCTCTAATAGCGCTTTGTATGCATCTGAAGATTTTATCTCCTCCTCTTTTGTTTGCTCCCGTTGTGCGTTATGGAAGACTGGAGGCCTATGGAGGGGTGGTCGATTGGCAGCCCTCCCGCCTTGATGGGGTGTTTCAGCCCATTCTATTTCTGGTTCGTACTCCTCATAAAATTCTTGAGGAGTCTCTGGGTGAGACCTATGACCCTGATTGAATCCCTGCTGAAGGTACCCATCATTGTTTCGGGGAGTGGCCTCCCTCTCGGGTCTATAAGGTCTCGGAGGCAAAGCTTGACGAGGTCGTGGAGACCTGTCCTGCACCAACGGATTATGCCTCTCATATTGTTCGGCTCTTTGGGTGCGAGGGGTTGGCCCCCTCTCAGGTAGTTCATAGCGTAACTCATCCGCTTCGCGTTGCATGCGCTCTCTATCCAAGCGGTGTCGATACTCTATCTCCTGATGACTTTGTTTAAGCCGCGTGATTTGGGCTTGACGGGTGGCATGTCTGGCGACTATCGGGTCAATTTGGTCTACCCTATTTTGCTCAGGAGGTTGGAATGTTTCTCCTATGTGTTTGCCTCGATCTTGATGATCTAAAATTTCAATGGGTCGCTTCCCTCCGTCGAGGTAGGCGACATTTACTCGAGGCTCTGGCCTCGATGTATGATCATGATACCTAGCAAGGGCGGAAATGCAAGGTTCCCATGCTGTTTGTTGTCCTCGAGGAATGCGATGGCTTTCCTCGTACTCCCTTTCATTGGTTTGAAAGGGGCGAGCGGAGTTAGCTCGCCCTGTGTAAGGAGCCCTGCGCTCTGGATTTTGTCTTTCTGTCCTGATGGGAGGTAAAGAAGGGACGCCATATCCACGTTGTCCCTCCAAATGGATAGTGTGCCTCTCTAGCATTTCATCATGCTGTGGCCACTCATGTCTAACCTCAGAAGGCGATTCTCTATTTACATCAAGGTCTACATGTAAAGCGTCTTCCCGAAAGGGGCTGTTTTGAATGGGCATACCCCATCGAGGATTCTGACATGGATTCTTTTGTAGGCCGGACCGATAAGGCGGTATGACCAAGTCCTCAGGACTGAAGCGAAGGCGACTTGTGCCTACTTCTTGTGTACCTTCCGGAGCTTCTGCCCTTGATTGGGCTTGGCTACGGGTGTACACCATTGCGGTGCTTCTCTACTATCTAAGTAGATTTTTATCTCGTTTATGATGATTTTCTTTTTGTCTACACTAAGCAGAAATGAACACACACATACAAAAACCGTGATTATCTCTTTTAAGGATTAATGGTGTGTCCTAAACTGGTTTAGTGCATTTTGATGTTTTGTTTTGTTTTTTGAATGTTTTTGAAGAACGTTTAAATGCATAATGAAGGCTCATATAACTCCCAAAATGGTCGCCCCTTCAATATACCAACCAAGCCGATATACCAACCTCTCTATATACCCGCCCTTACGAGAGGGAGACTATAGGTACGTGAGAGCAGAAGGTACATGGTACGTAGGCGGTACAGAAGGGGGATTGTCCTCGTTAATGACACCTACCATAGAAGACTTATCCTCGCGCGCATGGGAATCACCCCGGCGACACTCGGTCAGCTTTCGTCGGGATTTACGCCTAACAACGGTGACAATCGGGAAATGGATGCAAAGCTAAGCCAAGGTGGTGATGAACCCACCGTTGGTCTTGCTCAAGGGCTGGGGTCTTACGACCAGCTCCTTGGTTTAAAGTTATTGCGTGAAGTGTGTGGGATTCATTTTATTTAGCGAAAATGAAACAAGCATAAATGACTTTCCCTAAGCAATGCGAGGATAAAATGAAAACAATCAAAGGAACGAGGAACAGAAATAGAAAAATTTAACAGAGATTATAAAAATCCCTACCTCTTCTCTGCCTGGACCGGTTGCTTCTGAATTTCTGCTCTAAAAATCTACAGGCAAGAATTCGTCCCTCTGTGAGACGAATTTCAGAACAGAATTCGTCCCTGGCAGAGACGAATTTGAATTCGTCTCAAGGTCAGACGAATTACAGTAAAGAATTCGTCACAGTCAGAGACGAATAACGATCTGCAACAAAAAAATGTACCTCTCAAGCACAAAACACAAAAATTTAATCAGTTTCTATGATCTTAAAAACCAGGGAACAGGGTCCCACCGTGATCGCCACTGAAAGCACGAGATTTCGGGCGAAGGAAACACTAATTGCGATGCATTCAAAATCAAATACGCTTAAGTCCTAGAAATGTAGAATGCATGAAATGAAAGAGACGCATTGAAATGAGATACAAGCAAAATGGAGAAAACACAGCCCTTTCATTAAACTCTCTTGATCTCTATTACAAAGACGCCTCCTCCCTTTTCAGGGGCTAGGAGCGTTAAAAGAATTTGATTACAATCGAGACTTAAGGTTCCTCTTTTCGCGTGCCCACACTTGAGATGGGCGGGCCAAGATGATGCCGCCGCTGATGTTGATGAGTCCTTGACCTCTGCTGCTCCTCCTACGAACAAAGAAACAACGAAGATGTCAGTAGCACCTATTGCAAATAAGAAGTGTTTGTTCTCTAAAATCGCCAAAAGATGCATATAAACATTTGTCTGAAATCGATGAATAAAGTGAGTCCAAATGACCTGAAAACTTGACAGAAGACAGAAGATATTACCAGAAGGCCATTGCCACTGAGACAGTCGGCCAATCTGCCTTCACCTAGAATTCGTCCCTGGGCAGGACGAATTCTGACTGCAATTCGTCCCTGGGTGGGACGAATTCTACTGTGTTGGAAAAGCCGAACTGACACCGCTCCAATGTCGACTCTCGAGACCTCCAAAACACCTGCAAACAGAGGGGTTATGTAATTGGGGCCATTTTGGGATGACCCAGATGGTCGGATTCTCCCAATTTGGCCTCTATCCTCGGGAATTCGATATCGCCACCTGCAAGTTAGTAGGACAACAAAGCGACAAAAGGCATGATAAAATCTGATCAAAATGTTATGAAATTGAAGCTATGAGTTAACCAAATAGAATAACATGAGATGCAATCTGAAACAATAATCTAGAATGCTTTTAAAATAAAACTTAGAAAATGCGGGGTGCCCAAGTGGGCCTCCCACCGTTGGCACTTGATTTCGGAGCCAATCCACTAGGGATGGGTCCAAAACCTCTTAGGATTGGGATGTCTACAAATTGGTGGTGTAAGGTGGTCAAATGTTGGATTTGGGTTGGATCCACGCTTCCAAAAGCCACCCAATAACCTCCCTTGCGAAAGAGATTAGTGGATGTGAGAAGGTGAATCAAAAGGATGCAAGTGGGTAATCAATCGGACAACACTTCGTTGCTTGAAATCGCCTCCAATCTATCTTTTTGGGTGAGAAAAGTCCCACCTTTTATAGACCCATGGGGTCTCTTTTGAGAGGGAAGCATAAGCGCCATGTGTTGGTCATAGGTGCCATGTGGCAGTCAAGTCTTCCCATGAGGGAGGGGAGTCCTCCATGACTTGGGCTTTCATAACTGCCCTTGTGACAGTCCTCTAACGGCCTATCTGTCCACCCACACACGCGTGCGAGGCAGGAGTCATCAACTGACTGTCCTGGGCTGCCACTTGGCGCCATTCTTCTTTTTGCCCGTTAAACTCAGAATTCGTCCCTACCAGAGACGAATTCAGAATTCGTCTCTGGGTGAGACGGATTCCATTTTGAATTCGTCCCTGGGTGAGACGAATACTGAGCAAAGTGTCTAAATGTACCAAATTGCCTCTTGACCTTACAAAATTGCTATGAAAGTGGTTAGGACCACTGTTTGACCTCTGAGGGCTGCCCTGGGGGCTGTGTTTGTCAAAGCGATCAGTGTTTGCAGTCACATAATCGGATTGGTGCTGTTTTGGTGTCTACACCCTTTATAAACCAATATTTGAGATTTATGTCTATAATTTAAACTATAAGATATCTAGTATAATAAAATTTTGAAATATATTAAGCAAAGAAAAGAACACCCCCCTCTTTACACATAGGAGTGCAAAAATATGCACTTAAGAACCCCCCCCCAAAAGCAATATTTTATTATATTTAAATACATTTTTCGTCTATGTCGTTTTGAGGAGGCCCAAAAAATAATGACGCCTGCTAAAAAAACATAGACTAAGGAGATTCGAATGAATTGAAATTACACTACGATTTGGATGAATCTATTGAACAAGAGAAATGTTGTAAAATAAAAAATATACATAGAATCTTTCATGAAATAGCCAAACTAGGGAACATGAACAAAAGCAGGTAACATGAACAAGTAAAACCATCGAGAGAGAACATAATGGTGTGATTCTGGTGAGGTTATTTTGCCCCCAAGCACCTAAGACAAAAAAAAGGAATAGCAAAATTGTCTGCGTAAACTTAATAGACCTATAGAAAATTGGTCAATGCAAAGAATGCCCTATGAAAGTGTCGTATGGGTGAAGCTAACCACCTGCTAGCAAAACTTAGTGTAATAAAAATTAATGTTGCATGATTGTATATTATAAAAAAGGATGCTTTAAAATATTTTAATAATGGTAAAAGAAAACATTTTGAAAGCACTCTAAAAAAAAATGAAACCCTGTAGAGAAAATTTTAGTAGAGTTGTTACTGCTTAAATTCGAGAGACTGCGAGATCATTTAGATAGCATTCAAAGAGCACTTCAGACGAAGGAACCTATAGATCTTGAGGAAAATGGAGTAGCGTAATATTCCACAAATGCCTTAGATAAAAAATGTTAGCAAAAATACATGCTTTAAAACATTTAAATAATTGTTTTCAAAAGAAAAATGTTTTGAAAGCACTAAAAAACTGCAGAGAAAATGTTAGTAGAATGTTGTTGCTTAAATTTGAGAGATTGCAAAATCATTTGATAGCGTCAAAGAGCGCTACGGATGAAGGAACCTGTAGATATCAAGGAAAAAGGAGTAGCGTAATATTCCACAAATGCTTTAAAAAACGTAAAGCAAAAATACTTCCAAATGACTCCTAAAGGAAGAGATATATACCAAATGATTTAGTGAGCGTCGGTGAATAGAATCTGAGAGGAATATACAGCCCAACGGGTGAACAGAAGAGTGTTCCAGATTAGAGGCCCAACAAAATAGAACCAAGTGGAGTGTGAATGATAATTTTAAGTAGACTGCACCAATGAGAGTGGTAGTCTTTCCAATGACTAGAATCTCATATACATTGAGAATGAACGTTGAGAATAAGAGCATTAGAAAATGTGAGATCGAACAATGAGTTAATAATAATGAGTGAGGTATATTTAAATCCTCATGAGCAAATAGAAACTCATAAAATAATCTCTAAAATAACACTTCAGTTATTCCGTGATTTTTCCTTTTAATAGCGAAAAGAAGGAAATAACTAGAAGTGTTAGAATACTTTTCCAATATGAAAATATTGAGAAAAAATAAAGAAAAAAAGTCTATTTTCCTTTTAAAAGGGAAGGGCAAAAAATCGTCTTCACATAGGTTAACCATGTTAAAAAAAAGGAAATGGCTATATTTTTACAAAAACTTTCCTCAAGCAATTCAGGAACATGCAACAAATAAAAAATAAGTATGCTGAAAGATGGAAAAATAACAATGGATAAAAGGAGACTAATGCAAACTTTTGTAGTTTAGATAGCCAAAAAAATTTATCCAAAGTAAATGAATCAGATCCTAGAACCTTCAAGAGATAATACTAGCAAAATCTATCCTGGTCTGGTACCATGTTAGAATTTCACAATAATATATATGCAAAGTATTACACAAAAGATGAAGATAAGAGTGGAACTGATTGCTTTATCTTTAGGATCAAATTTGTATAAATAGCAAAGTTGATCATTGAGAGTCATTGGATTACAACAACTCATCAAACCTGATGAAGACACCACTTAGAATTCTCCTGACACATGGAGGAGTGGAAACTCAAGTGTGTATTCTAGTGAACTTAAGAGAATATTAACTTATTCTACCAGTTTCAACACCTAGTTGTGAAAGGCTATAAAACCATGAGCCTCTTCCTTGTTGTCCTTATACATCTATTGTACTTATTTAGTATGATTATCATTCGACTACTAATTCACATACTTGAGTAACGCCTTGCTCCAAAGTAAAGCTTCAATATTAATTTTCCAACTAGCACTATTTGGACCACTCAAAAATGATACATGGTTATCCATGAATATCCTTCCAAAAAAAAAAAATATTGCAAGTAGCTGTGACTAGAAACAACACTAGTAATATACATATCTTGAAAACTATACAAGTTTAAGAAAACAATGGGCTCAAAATGCTTCCATATGTAAAAGGTAGGTTCCCCAAAAGTTTGATCATAAAATCATACAAATTACCTCTAAAAAATTTGAATATATTTAGTACCTTCAATTAATGAGAGGCCACCTTGTGTCATTATATGAGTGTCTAAAGGGCTACCAAATACTCACTGACTAGGCAATGTATTGGCAAATTGCCTAATGCCCCTTGTTATAATTAAGGGATTTACATCTATGCACTAACTTTGTAGGACACTAGGTAAGGTACCAACAAATCAATATGCACCATTTATCATGTTCTAATTGGTTGCTATATATATGAATAATATTGCACCACCTATCATATCATGATTCATTTAAAAATTCATGTGTTATCAAGTCTATTTGTTGACTATGTAAATGAGGTGTCAAGTTTGATGAGATTGTACATTTGGTCAATGTTATGTTTATATATGTGATATGGCATATGGCTTTCTACATCAACCATTGTATGAATTTCCATGTTGACCTAATCATATTTTTCCATGTAATTACTTGCATCAGCTGTCAGATGTCACATAATGTTAAATTTGAAATGTTATTATAGTAGATATGAATATTCATTTTTTAAAGAGTTTGATGGATTATTTTATATGATGATTTTAAAATTAGTGTGGTACTTCTAAATGTAGTTTGTGAAAGCTTATTATATTATCAAAGGATATTTTTAGTGCTTTATACAAAAATCCTAACTGGGCTTGGATCACAAGGATTTTAAAGTATCAAAACAAACTGGTTGCTCCACAATAAATATTCACTGATTGATTCATTCCATGTTTTCTTCTATCTTTAAATTCAATACAATTTGTTGAATAACTAGAAAAAAAATCTTAAGTACTTTATAGGAAAGAATTATTAAATTTTTGAGGTTGATTGAAATGATTATTGCTATTTTTATAAATTTTTGTTCTCTACTTTGAATTTTTGACATCGATGCAACAAAAATGAGATTTTAATATATATGATTGCTAAAACAGAGGATAAGAGGCTAAATTTTTTTAATCATCCCTAGATGATAGGAAAGTAATGGGCTATTTCAAATTTAAATAAGGTTTGACTCAAATAAAAAAGGATCAATAAGAAAGATCTATGATCTTGACTATTTTGAATAAGCTATCTCTAATTCTAGTGTATTTCTATTTACTCTGAATAGATGTAAAATTTAGAAAAACCTTGAGATCATTCATTATATTATATACCTCTATGGGGTAATGCAAGGAGACAACCATATTAATGAATTCCCTTGAAAATTTAATAAACTAAACAATTATTTTTCTAAAAATATATAGTCTTAATAGTCATGGTAAACAATAAAATAATAATAAAATGTCAACTTAATATCATGAATAATTCAAATCCAAATATTACTCAGTCCAATAAGAGTATATTTAATATTTAACAACATGAAAGTATCAAACTACATTAAATTTAGCATAGGCATACTAAAAAATACATGCTCAACACTTTCAATGTTCCACTTAGAAGAAATCAATGTTACTAATTCTACATTTGATCAACAGTTTCAAAATAGATAGCTTTCATCATGAAGAATATATGACTTCACATACTAACTCTTAATTCTTAGTCAAAATACTAACTAACTAAAATTCATTAAGAATAGACATGAAGAGAGAAATTTTCAATAAGTGTTGTGACCATTGCACAACTTGCCCCAAAATTGAGGACCCACCTTAAAATTTTGGTTTTTTAGGAATTTTTATTTGTACACATGAGTGTGCTTTGTAACTTTCGAGGTTCAATTTTGGTTAGTTTCTTATTTAATTAATTTTACAATGTTTAGTGTCTTGGTTAAATTGGCATGTTTAATTTCTTGTTAGTTTTGGTTGTTGGTTAGGTTTTGTAATGTTTATTCATTTTTATGTTCCGAATTAAATTAATTCACACATTGGAAATTAATTAAATTAAATTTCAAATAAAAGGAATAAAAAAATAATATTAATATATATATATATATATATATATATATATATATATAATAAGTAAAGGAAAAGCAACATGGAAGTCCATGCTATGATTCATATAGTATTAAAGTTTATGTTTATTTAAATATTTTCTTATGAATTATTTTTATGATGTATTCTCAGGTGGATGTTGGTGCAACCCATAGACGGACTTAAACACACATGACATGAAGGAAGGCTCCTAGATGACGCAGACATGGGACTTCTAGACACTGAATGACATGTAGAAAACATAGACTACTACTACTTGAACACTTGCTGACTTGGATAATACCGATGAGATGCCGTGATGTATGGAGGTGAACCAAGGCAGTAGTGACGTGGACCTATTGATGTAACATGTTGAGAGGATGTTGGTAGAATTGGATGGACTAATGATAGGGTGACGAGCACAATGTTGAACGTGGTGGACAGAGAGTAGTGAAGATGATGATGTAGATGTTGAAGACAACATGGAAGGTTTCAATAAACGATAGCTAGAAGGCATTGGTTGGAATGTGTATGTACTAATGTGGCATGTGGAAGTAGAATGACAATGATGCAAGTGAGGACGTGGAGAGTGTGCTTGAAAATAGTTTTATAGAAGACGTGGACTTGAAAGCCTTGGACAATATGATTGATGATGTGGACCCGATAACTATTTGAAAGGAAGAGGTGGATGTAGACATCGCATAGGAGGGATTGTCAGATGCTGACCACCATCGATGTAGACCATGTACTGGACCTAGCTAGATGGAATGATTCCCTAGACCGAAGTGAGACATAGAGGATGTGAGGCTTCTCGAGATTAGGTATTTTATTTGGGCCATGATTATAGTCTACAAAATATCCTCAGCTCTGAAGGATACCTTAAAAATTAAGTTATTTTGAAGCGGTCTGAGATGCATAAAAAATTATACATGATCAATAGGGACATCCATGGTGGTGGACATGAGCTTAGTCTCATCCATTTCCTAAAATCACGATATACTAGTCATCCACCAACGTCTAAGATAATGATAATTTGATCATGTTTCAAATATTTACATTAATATTTTTGAAGTGTTGAGTTGCACATTGCCGCTACTGTAGTGTTGAAGTGCCTATGCTAAAGATATGTCCACCTAACCACCAATATCATTGCATTATATACCATTAATAGTTGAATAGGTGTAAAGGAAGGAAATTGAGGTTCACAGTCACCTACAGATTCTCATCATGGTGGTTAAATAAAGCGAGAAATATAGACTTGGTTCATAGCTATTCATATGGATGCACAAGGAGTAATTATGGTATATCACTAGCCGTCAATATCACTATTTGTGCCTACTAGTTCAATGTCACATGTAAACAATACTAATAACATTTGTCATGGATCCCACTCACTTGTCTACCAATGGGATATGGTAGAGCTTAAATATCAACAATAAGAATAGCTAAGGATAGGGCTTGAACAAATATATCTTGTGTTAAACATAGTCATTGTTTCATCAATATTTCAATAATTAAAAATTGATACCCTATGACATAGTTTGAGCATTTGGGTAGTTAAGTAGATCGGGTCAGAATGCCTATTGGGGACCATGCAACAAAGATATTTAGTGGAGGCTTGGGACCATAGGGCCCTAAGTTTCATATCCATTTGGGATATTTCAATGTGAAGATGTCTACAAAGAAAATTAGCACTATGAAATGAAAGTATAGATGTAAAAAGAGTTTTAATCATTGCTCTCTCTCAAATTGAGTAGCGATGTAGTGCAAGGTGATAGGGAGGTACTAACATTTTTTGTAGCATAGGTTGGATTTATTTGCAATATTTATTCTTTGGTAATTTCCATATTCTGGTCCATATTCCAAAATTTTAAATTTTATTTTTATGTTTCTCTAACCCTACCATTTTCATTTTTTTTAACTTCATAAAATATAAAACAAATTAAAATCCAAAAAAGAGATGCATGGATGCCAATATTAAGCCTTAACATTGTTATTTTAAGCTATTCAATTTTATTTTGAATGAAATTCGAAATTCCAAAATTACATAAAGTTCATATTTTAAAAAGAATTTTGTAATTTCAATTTTTGCTCGATTTCACAATTTATAAGGAGAATCAGAATTTTCAAGCTATGCACTTTTGTTTTTCACGCAATAAATTTTATTTTTATGAAAATTACAATTACATTAAAGGGGGTAATTTATATGGCATTTTAAAGGCTATGACACTTTAAAGTTGGTCATTTAGCTATTTTCGTTTCTGCTCAAAGCAAGATAAAAATAATCCAATCATCATTTCATGTTCATATTTCAAAGATAGATTTTAGTCTTTTCTTTCATGCTCAAAGCAAGGTTTAACAAAAGGATAAAATTTGTTAAAATCTACTTAACAAAGGAAGATAAAATCTACCTAAAATACTTCAAGATAAAATGAACTAAATAACTTTTCCATCGTGCTCGTATGAGGGCCAATCACATTTACATTTTATTTTCTTTTAAGTTTCATGAGCAATCAATAGCATAGCATAATAAAGTAATACCAACATAGACCCCTTGTTAATATTTGCTTGAAAATCACTAAGGTATTATAGCACTTATTTGACACATTTTCACAGGCATAAAATCACACATTAAGTAAAAGGAACCTTGGAGAAATTTTTATTTCTTTGCAAGAGAAGGTTTTCTAATCAAAATCCTAACTGTAAGTGTGGTTTTACAATTGGAAAAAATTATCACTCAACATTTTGACGCTATAAGGAAGGCCTAAATTGGTCATTTTATTTCTACTTACATGCTAAATTTTTCATTGTTACTTAAAATGTTACTTGAGGATATTGGTCTTGCCTAACGAGCTTTTGTTGACATATGATCACTTTCATTGATTTGAAAGTTCTTTAATTAATGATGCATTGATGCTAACCTTTTGGTAAATTGGAAAATATTTTTTATTGTCATAGTTTAATTAATGCATATCTTTTGATTGATAAACATGATGATTTATTCATTTGAAAATTTGTAGTCATTTCACAAATCTTTGCAAGATATATTTCTTTGACTAACAAAATTGATACTAAAAGTTATATTATTTAAGCTCCACTAATGGTAAAATTTACTCCATTAATGGCATGAATTGCATCCTGGACATGTGATTATTATAGTCATTTAAACATTCTTTAATTACCCCATCAAATCCCTGAAGGTATAGAAGAATATTTATCTCAGTTTAGGCATAATGTGATCTCGGATGAGGAACATATTCAGAGATACAAGGATATTTTAGTTTATTTGTAAATTATGCATGAAGATGTTGCTTGCTGGTTATTTTCTTACACATTATATGAGGTTATGTTTTATTGGTACAACCACTTACCTCTAAGTTCTATCACTTCATGGGCTCAACTAGAAGCAACATTTCTTAGCCAATTAAGAAAACTAGTTGACCCAGTTATGATGCTAAATCAGTTTATCTATATCTACAAATAACCTAATGAATCCATGAGATAATTCAATGATAGATTCCAGAGGTTGTATACTGAAGTGGTGATATATTACATCATATTGGAAGAAGAAGCCATTCAAATATACATGGGAGCCTTAGATCCCTTAACTTCTACATTTTTAGGGAGAATTCTTAAAGATCCATCCTTGCCTAGAGCCTACAGTAAGGCAATAACAATAGAATAATGATGGATTTTGAAAGGTGTTGATATGGGTAAATTATCATTAATTAACCCTAAGGCTCACAATCATATACCACCCATAAGTTATGCTGAAGCACAACCTTCTCCCATGATGAACTATTTTTTAGGAGTTATGGATTCCAACTAATACCAACCATCCAATATGGAACACTTAAATTTAATAATATCTAATGTGAGCAATAAATGGGAACACAATGTTAGTTGAAATGGTGATTGAAGATACAAATTCATTAATAAGCATCCCACATAGCAAACATAAAATAATTCAAAACCATTTGTGGATTCATGAATTTAATGGATCAAATTTCAAATATGGTAGTAATGGGATTGAATCAAATTGGTGGGGTGAGAGAGGTAAGATAAGGGTTTTTGCTTTTCTTGGCTTTATATTATCTTGGTGGGATTTCTATAAAGTTTGTCATTGCATATCATGATAGATATATTTTAAATAGTGGTAATCATGTTTGGGATCCTGGGAAATGATAGCCGAACCTTTTGTATCATATTTTTTATATTATTGTATATATTTTTGGTTGTCATGTTTTTATTTCTATATTTCTTGTTTTTATGCTTTATCCCTATTTTCTTGTTTGGAAAGTTTGTTGTTTGTTTTCTTTTCAGTTTTCATTAGTTTAGGATTTAGTTTGTTTTGAGTATTGCATGTTGGATTTGTCCATCCAATTGAGGTAGTGTTTTGTGGTGTCTACTAATTTATGGTCTCTTTGTTGTTTTTTTGTGTTCCTTTGTAATGTAGGGTGATTTACCTATTTTGGAATAATAGGGATCAAGGAAAAGGGGATGAAGTTGTTTAGTAAAAATTATTTGATTTTGGGACTAAGATAGTGAATTTTGGAATAATAAATCATTTTGCTAAAGCTACACATGAACACATCATATTAAGGGGAATGCCTTGAAATATTGAAGGATGAAGTCATTTTGGTTTGCAAATTAAGATGAAAATCTAATACACTCCATATCTAGCCTTGAATGATCTCTAATCTAGGTGGCAGGTGAATTTTTCAAAGCAATAATGCTTAGTAAAAAAAAGGTAAATGAAAAATTAATCTAATACCTGAGTGATTTAGATAATATCTACCAAGGCTATAAATGATTGGTTGGCAGTAGAGAAAGATCTAGAAGAGAACAATGTCATCTCCACTAAGGCTATAAATGCTTGGATGATAGTGGAGCAATGCATAGGTATATTTTAATGAGTAACATTATATAGCCTTGGAGTTCGAATGATTTTCAAAATTGCAAAATGAAACACTAAGCTAAAACAATGGGTTCATGTGTTTCATTTGAAGTTATCTACCCCACCTTCTTGGAGGTTGCTAGATGGTTTGTTTTCTTATCTTTGGTTTATTTATTTTTAGAATTGGGTTCTTCATCTGAAATTCTTAGGAGCATTTCTTAGCAGAGTCACCATTTGTTGTGACCATTGCACAACTTGCCCCAAAATTGGGGACCCACCTTAAAATTTTGGTTGGTTTTGAGTGATAATTTTCATTGGTTTCTACAAATTAGTGTGCTTTGTAACTTTCAAGGTTCAATTTTGGTTAGAGTCTTCTTTCATTTATTTTATAATGTTTAGTGTCTTGGTTAAATTAGCATTCTTTATTTCTTGTTATTTTTGGTTTTTGGTTAGGTTTTTTAATGTCTATTAATTTTTAATATTATAAATTAAATTAATTCGCACATTGTAAATTAATTAAATTGAATTTCAAATAAAAGGAAAAAAAAAAATATTAAAAAAATTAAAAAATAAAAGAATATATATATATATATATATATATATATATATGTAAATATATAATAAGTAAAGGAAAAGCAACATTGAATTTTGTGTTATACTTCATACAGTATCAAAGTTTATTTCATTTAAATCTTTTATTATAATCCCTTTTTATGATGTATTCTTACATGGATGTTGGTGTAGTCCATAGACAAACTTAGACACACATGACACGAAGGAAGACTCATAGACGATGTAGACATGGGACTTCTAGACACTGGTCAATGTTTGGTAAACATAGAACACTGGGACTTGAACACTTTTTGACTTGGATAATACCAATGATATGCCATAGTGTATGGAGGTGGACCAAGGTAGTAGTGACATGGACCTGTTGATGGGACATGTTGAGCAGATGCTGGTGGACTTGGATAGAATAATGATAGGATGACAAGCATGATGTCGAACATGTGGGATAGAGAGCATTGAATATGATGATGTGGATGTTGAAGGCAACATGGCAAGTTTTAATTAGAAATAGCTTGAAGGTAGCAGTTAGAATGTGAATTCACTAATGTGGCACGTGAAAGTAGCATAATAGTGATGCAAACAAGGATGTGGAGAGCATGCTTGGTAACAATTTGGTAGCAGATAATGTGGACTTGAAAGCTCTGGATAATCTGGCTGATGATGTGGATCTAATTATTATTTCAAAGGAGGAGGTGGACGTGGACATTACGTAGAAGAGTTTACTAGATGTTGACCACCATCGACATAGACCATGTACTGGACTTGGCTAGATAGTGTGCAATAGAGAGGAGGTGAGGCTTCTCCGACTTGGGTGTTTGATTTGAACCATGATTATAGTCTACAAAATGTCCTCAGCTCCAAAGTATAATTTAAAAACTGAGTTATTTCAAAGCAGTTCAAGATGCATAAAAAAATACACATAATCAATATGGACATCCACGATGGTGGATAGGAGCTTAGTCTCATGTATTTCCTAAACTCATTGTATACTAGTCATCCATTGACATATAATATAACAATAATTTGATCATGTTTTAAATATTCACATTTATCTTGTTGAAGTGTTGAACCGCACGCCACCTCTGCTATAGTGTTGAAGTGCCTATGCTAAATACATGTCCACCTAACCACCAATATCATAGTATTGCATACCTTTAATAGTCGAATAGTTGTAAAGGGAAGAAATCAAGATTCACAGTCACCTATAGATTCCCATTATGGTGGTTGAATAAAGAGATAAATATACTCTTGGTTCATAACTAATTATATGGACGCACAAGGAGTAATTGTGGTATATCACTGGCCATCAATATCACTATTTGTGGCTACTAGTTCAATATCACATGTAAACAACACTAATAATTTTTTTCATGGATCCCACTCGCTTGTCTACCAATGGGATGTGGTAGAACTTAAACACCAACAACAAGAGTAGATGAGGATAGGGTTTGAACAAATATACCTCGTGTTGAACATAGTCATTATTTCATTAGTATTTCATTAAAAAGAAATTGATACCCTATGACATGGTTTGAGTTTTTGGGCGATGAAGTAGCTCGGGTCAGAATATCTATTGGGGAGCATGCAACAACTATATTTAGTGGAGGCTTGGGATCGTAGGACCCTCAGTTTCATAATAATTTGGTATGTTTCAATGTGAAGATGTTTGTAGAGAGAATTCATGTTGTGAAATAAAAGTATAGAGGCAAACAGAGTTTTAATCATTGCTCTCTCTCAAATTGAGTGGTGACATAGTGCAGGATGATAGGGTCAGGACCAAAAGTGGTAAGTTTTCAGAGTCTGGCTGTCGAGGTTGCTAGATATGGAGCACTATTATGGTGCATCATTTGAATTATGGATTCCATGCATGGTCCCATTTTAGGGAAATATTAATGGGGTATGTCAATTTCAAATGGTGAAGGTACAAACCAACCACTAAGGAAATGTTGCGCTATGGCGAATATAAATAATTGAGCATGGATGTTAGAAATCAAGTAACTCAAATAGATAATATATTGAACACCGAAATATAATGAAAGGCATGCGTGTTCATTAAATGTATCCCTTACAAATGGATGTAAGAGAGGCTAAATGGATGATTAGAATAGGTGTGCAAATTGGTATCATAATGTAGTGTATTATAAGAGTGAAATATCAGATAAAAAATATATAGATATGAACAAAAATGTTATGGGTTCGAAATAGAAGTTGTTATGAGCACAACAGGCCAAAGGAAATTTTTTTTAATAGAAAATAAAAAAGACAATTGCTATAGAAGGGAATGAAAAAATAAGGTAAAGGTATTTTTAGAAGAAATGAAGGCAGGATGTTTTCTTTGAGAAGTTACGTAACCAAATGAAGAGAAGGGTAAAGGAAAGTTTTTTTGGAAACCTTAAAAACCCATAGAAACTCATGAATGAGGGCTAGAATTTTTGGAACAGGATGCATGGAAGGAGATTGGAAGGTTGTCCAAGTGTAGACACCAAAACAGCACCAATCCGATTATGTGACTACAAACACTGATCACTTTGACACACACAGCCCCCAGGGCAGCCCTCAGAGGTTAAACAGTGGTCCTAACCACTTTTGCAGCAATTTTGGAAGGTCAAAAGGCAATTTGGCATATTCAGACACTTTGCTTAGAATCCATCCCACCCAGGGACGAATTCAAATTGGGATCCATCTCACCCAGGGACGAATTCTGAATTCATCCTTGGTCGGGACGAATTCCAGGTTTAATGGGCAAAAATAAAAATGGCGCCAAGTGGCAGCCGAAGATAGTCAATTAATGACTCCTACCTTGCATGCACGTGTAGGTGGGTAGATGGGCGTTAGAGGACTATCACAAGGGCAGTCATGGAAGCCCAAGTCATGGAGGACTTTCCTCCCTCATGGGAAGGCATGGCCGCCACATGGCACCCCTACATGCCCCTCCAAAGAGACCCCCTGGGTCTATAAAATGGTGGAATTTCCCACCCAAAAGAAGACAAGTTGGAGGCATTTTCAAGCAACGAAGTGTTGCCAAATTGAACACCACATTTTACCCTTTTTGATTCACTTCTTCCACATCCTTGATCTCTTTCGCAAGAGAGGTTATTGGGTGGCTATTGGAAGTGTGAATTCGGACCCAAAACCCGACATTTGACCACACTGATCTACCAATTTGCCGACAACCCATTCCAAGAGATTTTGGGCCCATCCCTAGTGGATTGGTGCCGAAATCAAGTCCTAACGGTGGGCGGCCCGCTTGGGCGCCCCGCACTTCTTAGTGTCATTTCAATTTGTTCTTTTTGTCATTTGTTCATCTTCCATTCTATTTTATGCTATTTAGATAGTTTATAATTTCAATTTCAGAATGTTTTGATCAAATATTGTCATCTTTTGTCGCTTTTGTTGTTTCACTAACTTGCAGGTAGCGACGTCAAATTCCCGGTGATGGAGGCCAAATTGGGGAAAACCGACCATCTGGGTCGTCCCAAAATGCCCCCAATTAGCTAACCCCCATGCTTGCAGGTGTTTTGGAGCTCTCGAGGCATGACATTTGGGCGGCATTACTTCGGCATTTTATCACAGTCGAATTCGTCCTACCCGAGGACGAATTACAGTAGAATTCGTCCTGCCCAGGGACGAATTTCAGTTGAATGCGAATGGGCAAGTTTTCACGACTGTTTTGATGGCAGTGGCCCTCTGGTAATGTTTTCTGGTCTCTGTCAAAATTGCAGGTTACTTAGAGTCATTTTATTCATCGTTTTAATCAATCTTTTGCATGCATTTTTCATTGATTTTAGAGAACAAACGCTTTATCCTTTTGTCATAGGTGCTACTAACGACTTGTTGTGTCTTTGAATGCAGGAAAAGCAACAAGCATCAAGGATTCATCAACGCAAGCGACGGCAACACTTTGGCCCGCCCATTTCAAATGTGGGCACGCGGAAGGAGGAAGATTAAGTCACGATTGTAACTCAAATTCATTTAACGCTCCTAGCCCCTGAAAAGGGAGGAGGCGTCTTTGTAACCGAGATTAAGAGAGTTAAATAAAAGGGTTGTGATTTCTCTAATTTCTTTTGTCTCCGTTCAATTCGTCTTCTTTCATTTCATGTTTTTCACATTTTAGGACTTAAGCGTTTGTTTGATTTTGAATGCATCGCAATAGTTTTCCTTTCAAAACTTCCGGAATCTCGTGCTTTCAGTGGCGATCACGGTGGGACTCTATCCCCTGGTTTTTGAGATCAAGAAACTGATCGAAAACTTGTGATTTGTGCTTACAGGTACCTTTTGTCGAACTCTGACTGTTATTCGTCTTTGCCTGTGGCGAATACATTACTGTAATTCGTCTGACCCTAAGACGAATTCTAATTCATCTCAGACAGGGACGAATTCTGTTCTGTAATTCGTCTCACCCAGAGACGAATTTCTATCTGTGCATTTTTAGAGCCGAGGATCAGAAACAACAGGTCTAGGCAGAGATAAGGTAAGGGTTTTAAACTGTCCCTGTCATTTTTTGCTTTTTTGTTTCTGTTTTCTGTCAATTTTGCCTTCTTAAGGAAAGTAGTTGCTTCTACCTGTTTCATTTTTTAATAAAAAGAACCACACACACATCACGTGGCATTTCTTAAACCAAGGAGCTGGTCGTAAGACCCCAGCCCTTGATCAAGACCAACGGTGGGTTCATCACCACCTTGGCTTGATTTTTGCATCCATTTACCCCGATTGTCACTATTGTTAGGCGTAAATCTTGATGAAAGCTGATCGAGTGTCACTGGGGTGATTCCCAGTGCGCGAGGATAAGTCTTCTATGGTAGGTGTCATTAACAGGACAATCCCCCTTTCGTACCGCCTATGTTCCACGTACCATCTGCTCTCACGTACCTATAGTTTCCCTCTCGTAAGGGCGGGTATATAGAGAGGTTGGTATATCGGTCGGGCAATGGTATATTGAAGGGGCGACCATTTATGGGAGTCATATGAGCCTTCATTACGCATTTAAACGTTCTTCAAAACTTTCAAAAATAAAACAAAATCATCAAAACGCACTAAAACCAGTTTAGGACACACCATTAATCTTTAAAAGAGATAATCACCGTTTGTGTATGTGTGTGTTCATTTCTGCTTAGTGTAACAAAAAAAATCAGAAAAATCATAAACAAAAGATAAAAATCTACGCATTTTGTCACTCGCTCCAAAAGCTCCAAGGATTCCCGCAATCGCTTGGTCACTCCAAAATGCCCCAAAGGTGTCCATGAACCCTTTGGTCAACCCAAAAGCACCCCAAAGGTGCCCATAAGTGATGCAGGAGCATCCAACAAAATATGGGAAATCTTATATTTTTCCCTAAATTTTAGTGCATCTTGTCGGGGCCATAACTTCTCAACCGTAGCTCCGATTGACGTGAAATTTTACAAGGAGCTGGTTGGGAGATTTTTAAACAAATATAACTCCTAGAGTTGTATTTCCCCAAAAAACCAGTTTTTGGGGCCAAATTCCATCATCTAGGGCCCCGAAATTAGGTTTTAAAATTGCTCACCTAATTTTTTATGCTTTTTGAGTTGTTCGAAGGTTAATCTCTCCTAATGTATTTAGAGTTAGGACTTGAAACTTTATTTATGGCTTATCTATTGTAAGAGGGATGCGCACCCCAATTTTGGGCCCCATCTGACTCATTTTCAATTTTAGGGTTTTTAGAGAGACATCGTCATGGTGCTCACCCGTAGCCAAGCCCAATCACGGGCGGATGTTGTGGGGAATATCCAAGGAGGCACAAGTCACCTCCGGTATAGCCCCAAGGATTTGGTCATACCACCTTGGTGACCTGACACACAAGGCAGTCCCCTCCACACCTTAACGAAAAGGGACTATAGGGGCACCTCTTCTAGGGGCACTCCTGTTCAACATAGCACCCAACACACACCCTTCCATGAGGGGTACATCCGTAGGAGATCTCCCTTAGATGCTCGCTATGAGTGGTCACCGCACGATGAAGCGCTAGGTCAACATAGGGTTCGACGGAAGGAACCACATGATTACATTATCCCTCCTTCACCCCCTCTAGTTGTCAGGACTACAAGGAAAAATCCAGAGCACAAGGCTCCTCAGGCGGGGCAAGCCAACTCCGCCCGTTCCTTTTTCACTTACGAAAGAGAGCATGAGGAAAACCCTTACCTTCCTCAAGAACAATATACATCGTGGGAGCAATATGCCTCTACAAATGCTAACTATCAGGATCACCTACTGAGGCCAAAGCCTCGGGGGAATGCCGCTACCCCCAACAGAGGGATATGGCCTATAGAGATCTCGGATCACCACGACCGAGATAGATATCTAGGAGAGGCATCTAGGCCTTCTAGACATGAGATGGTAGGACCAATTATCTTAGAATCTGCCAAGCATATCGCACGTCGGATGCAATTCACACAACTTGAGCTAGAGCGACTACATTTAGAGGAACTGTACCATATTAAAAAAAAGCACCTTCAGCGCCAGAAGGATGAGTTGTTCCAACACACTATGCAGGAGAGGACTCCAATCCCTCACACGCATAAGACAAAACATTATGAGAGGCACAACCCCCGGGTGTGAGACAAGTCTCCACGACCTTATCAGACACCGCCCCCAATGCCTCCTAGACATGAGCGAGAGGCTACTCCTATAACCAATGATGGGCACCTTCCTCAGGAACCCACTCAGGTTTATGGGCCACCCTTAGAAATTCATCAAGAAGCCTCTAAGGAATTAGAGTGAGAAGGAGAGCGGGATGAAATGCCCTACCAAGGCATGGGGGTGCTATCTGGCCACCCCTCCATAGGCCCCAAGTTCCTCAATAGGAACCAACCAAAGAGGAGGAGCTCAAATCCCTCGATACATGCAAAGCGCTAGAGCACTTAGAGTCGATAGAGACCAAGATTTTAGAGCTCCCAAGGCCCAACTTACATGAGGCTCCTTTCAAAGAGGATCAACCTTCGATCGTAAGGCTACCTGATGATGCAGTCCTCCATGTCTCAGAATCTCCAGATTCTGATGAGCTATACTCACTAGCCGAAGGTGAGGATAAAATAGAGATAGCCCATAGCAATCACATGCGACAACATCGACATCCCATAAATATTGATGAAGCACTTCAACAGATAAACATAATACTAGGGCATGAGTGGCACGTTAACCCACCATAGTGGGACCAAGCGTTACATCCACCACGTTGGGCATACAAAGATTGACTTCCGCCCAGAGATCCCATAGCAATATTAGTACCGAGGGTAGACCCTATCCTCCTATCCATGCATAGGGCCGATCCATTCATGCCCATACCTCCAGAGCCAGATTCGATGCACAAATATCATCAAGCTGGGGGTACATCTATCCCCTGAAGAGCAAGCCAAAAGCTCCAAGGATTACCGTAATCGCTTGGTCAAACCCAAAAGCTCCAAGGATTATCGCAATCGCTTGGTCAAACCCAAAAGCTCCAAGGATTATCGCAATCACTTGGTCACCCCAAAAGCTCCAAGGATTATCGCAATCACTTGGTCACCCCAAAAGCTCCAAGGATTATCGCAATCACTTGGTCACCCCAAAAGCTCCAAGGATTATCGCAATCACTTGGTCACCCCAAAAGCTCCAAGGATTATTGCAATCACTTGGTCACCCCAAAAGCTCCAAGGATTATCGCAATCACTTGGTCACCCAAAAAGCTCCAAGGATTATCGCAATCACTTGGTCACCCCAAAAGCTCCAAGGATTATCGCAATCGCTTGGTCACCCCAAAAATGCCCCAAAGGATTCTCGAAATCCCTTGGTCACCATCAAGAAAATTCAAAAACAACAAAAATTTGCATCTCATTTCCAGGCATGCTCAAATTCATCAATAAAAACTCTTCTTACATCTCATCTTCATATTCACAAAAATCATTCCATCAAAATACAAAAATATATAGCTGCATTAAGCATCACATCCATACATTGCATATTTGTGATCTTACAGGTCAAAGGCACCATAGGCTGTAATTGCTCTGCTAGTCCATCTTGTTCCACATTTTTCCATTTTATTAGCAGTCCAAAAAAGAAACAACAAAAATACACCATTTACTGCTTTTTACCACACTAGAGTCAGTGGTCTTATAATGTATCAAGATTTTTTGTCTTTCAGTCGTAATTTTGCTTTCTAAGCCATATACTATACCAAGTCAGGCAAATTTTACGAAGGTAGAGTCATACTTGCAATACGCCTTGTTACGTAACATCCCATCACAAGCTAAAACACATAAAACAATTCCTAAGTTGTGTGAATGAAATATGAAACCTACAAAGCAATCCAGGTCACCATAAGCGAAACTACTATCTTGCTCATCCCCCTGTGCGAATGACCCAAAGAATGCTAAGAGTTGGCAAAAGGACAAGCATCTTCCCTACCCAATTCCCCAAGAATCCCAAGTTCTCAATAGTTGCAAAACATCAAAAATTTGCAAAAAGTCAAAACACCAAAATTTGACATCCTATAGTGCACACATCAAAAGGCACAAACAATAGTGATTCTTGTCATTCCATATCCAAATCCCTTGATCAAAAAAAAAAAAAGCAACACAAACAAACAACAATAAACATTGCCAGACACAAGTGCTCTTGCACTTAACCTCTTGGCATAGCAAAACTGATTTCGAGGTTTACATTGTCACTATCCTACTCCCTAAGAAGGCTACCATAGCCGGACCGCTCCATGGGAAGATGGATTTTTGACAATTTCACCCCCAAATGGCATCACAAAAGGGTCAAAACCCACTCAAAAACAACAAAAAATGCAACACAAACACATAGCAATAAGCATTGTCAAACACAAGTGCTCTTGCACTTAACCTCTTGGCATAGAAAATCGATGTCGGGGCTCAAATTGTCACTCTCCTACTTCCCCAAGAAGGCTACCATAGCCGGACCGCTCCATGGGAAGATGGACTTTTGACACTTTCACCCCATTATGGCATCACAAAAAGGGTTTAAACCCACCAAAAATAGGTCTAAATGTCAGAAAAATTGCGCATTCTTAATGTTAAATCTCGAAAGGCACCCTTGCACAAGTCATTTTGGGTCAAGCGATTCATCACTTTTCTCATGAAGGTCATTCCCTCATTGATTCGTCGCTTGAGGGGGTAGTCACACTTAGTCACCAATCAACAAGCACACACCCAATTAAGGAAAACGACATGCATTCAAAGAATCATTGACAAAGACAATTACGCTCCTGCTTGGGGCAGTAAACAAGCAATAATCACAAATTGATCAAACACTTAGCATTCCCAAAGCATGAACACAAGGTTCCCCTATGGACAAAAGGTTGCGCCCTTTGCCTATTCATGACTGATCAATGTCCAAGCTCAAGTCACACCTCACCAAAATAGGTTAATACTTGAAATCAAATTCCTTAGCTCGTCAGAAGCAAGGATTCAAGAATGCATGCCCTTTCCATACTTGGGTTATCAAAAGTTGGTTAGGTTACAAAGAACCCTAATCATTAGTGCTTTGGTTATCTATTTTTGCTCGGCACTATGCCATGCATAGCACATCCCAAAAAGGGGCATCTGTAGACACCAAAACAACACCAATCCAATTATGTGACTGCAAACACTGATCACTTTGACACACACAACCCCCAGGGTAGCCCTAAGAGGTTAAATAGTGGTCCTAACCACTTTTGTAGCAATTTTGTAAGGTCAAAAGGCAATTTGGCACATCTAGGCACTTTTCTTAGAATCCATCCCTCCTAGGGACGAATTCAAATTGGGATCTATCCTTCCCAGGGACGAATTTTGAATTCATCCTAGGTCAGCAGCTGAAGACAGCTGAAGATAGTCAATTAATGCCTCCTGCCTTGCATGCGCGTGTAGGTGGGCAGAGTAGGCATTAGAGGACTGTCACAAGGGCAGTCATGGAAGCCCAAGTCATGGAGGACTTTCCTCCCTCATGGGAAGGCATGGCCACCACATGGCGCCCCTGCATGCCCCTCCAAAGAGACCCCATGGGTCTATAAAATGGTGGACTTTCCCACCCAAAAGAAGAAAAGTTGGAGGCATTTTCAAGCAACGAAGTGCTACCAAATTGAACACCACATTGCACCCTTTTTGATTCACCTCTTCCACATCCTTGATCTCTTTCGCAAGAGAGGTTATTGGGTGGCTATTGGAAGTGTGAATCCGGACCCAAAAACTTGACATTTGACCACAATAATCTACCAATTTGTCGACAACCCATCACAAGATATTTTGGGCCCATCCCAAGTGGATTGGTGTCGAAATCAGGTTCTAACGGTGGGCAGCCCGCCTGGGCGCCCCTCATTTCTAAGTTTCATTTTAATTTGTTCGTTTTTCATTTGCTTATCTTCCATTGCATTTTATGCTGTCTAGATAGTTTATAACTTCGATTTCATAATGTTTTGATCAGATCTCATCATGTTTTTGTCACTTTTGTTGTCCCACTAACTTGCAGGTAGTGACATCAAATTCCCATTTATGGAGGTCAAATTGGGAGAATCCGACCATCTGGGTCGTCCCAAAATGCCCCCAATTAGCTAACCCCCATGTTTGCAAGTGTTTTGGAGATCCTGAGGCATGACATTTGAGCAACATCACTTCAGCGTTTTAACACAGTCGAATTCGTCCTACCCGGGGATGAATTATAGTAGAATTTGTCCTGCCCAGGGATGAATTTTAGTTGAATGCGAATGGGCAGAGTTTCACCGACTGTTTTGATGACAGTGGCCCTCTGGTAATGTTTTTTGGTCTCTGTCAAAATTGCAGGTCACTTAGAATCATTTCATGCATCATTTTATTCAGTCTTAGGCATACATCCTTCATTGTTTTTAGAGAACAAATGTTTTATATTTGCAGCAGGTGCTACTAACACCTTTGTTGTTTCTTTGAATGTAGGAGTAGCAACAAAGATCAAAGACTCATCAACACTAGCGGCGACAATGCTTTGGCCCGCCCATTTTGCATGTGGGCATGCGAAAAGAAGATCATTATTCACTTTTGTAATGGAAACATGTTAACGCTCCTAGCCCCTAAAAATGGAGGAGATGTCTTTGTAACAGAGATTAAGAGAGTTAAATAAAAAGGGCTATGCTTTCTACACTTTCTGTTATCCCATTTCAAAGTCATCTTTTTCATTTCATGTTTTTCACATTTTAGGACTTAAGCATTTGTTTGATTTTGGATGCATTACAATAGTTTTCCTTTCAAAACTTCCGAAATCTCGTGCTTTCAGTGGCGATCATGGTGGGACTCTGTCCCCTGGTTTTTAAATATTGAGATACTGATCAAAAAATTGTGATTTATGCTTACAGGTACCTTTTGTCGAACTCTGACTGTTATTCGTCTTTAACTATGGTAAATACTTTATTGTAATTTGTCTGACCCTGAGACGAATTCAAATTCATCTTAGATAGGGATGAATTTTGTTCTGTAATTCGTCTCACAAAAGGATGAATTTCTGTCTATGCATTTTCAGGGCCGAGGATCAGAAACAGCAGGTCTAGGCAGAGAAAGGTAAAGGTTCTAAACTATCCCTGTCATTTTCTGCTTTTTTTGTTTTTGTTTTTGTCAATTTTTGCCTTCTTAAGGAAAGTAGTTGCTTCTGCCTGTTTCATTTTTTTTAATAAAAAGAATCACACACACTTCACGCAACATTTTTAAACCAAGGAGCTGGTCATAAGACCCCAGCCCTTGATCAAGACCAACGGTGGGTTCATCACCACCTTGGCTTGATTTTTGCATCCATTTACCTCGATTGTCACTGTTGTTAGGCATAAATCCTGATGAAAGCTGACCGAGTGTCACTGGGGTGATTCCCAGTGCGCAAGGATAAGTCTTCTATGGTAGGTGTCATTAACAGGACAATCCCCTTTTCGTACCGCCTAAATACCACGTACCATCTGCTCTCACATACCTATAGTTTCCCTCTCATAAGGGCGGGTATATAGAGAGGTTGGTATATCGGTCGAGCAATGGTATATTGAAGGGGCGACCATTTATGGGAGTCATATGAGCCAACATTATGCATTTAAACGTTCTTCAAAAATTTCAAAAACAAAAAAAAATCATCAAAATGCACTAAAACCAGTCTAGGACACACTATTAATCTTTAAAAGAGATAATCACCATTTGTGTATGTGTGTGTTCATTTCTGCTTAGTGTAACAAAAAAAAAAAATCATAAACAAAAGATAAAAATCTACGCATTTTGTCACTCGCTCCAAAAGCTCCAAGGATTCCCGCAATCGCTTGGTCACTCCAAAATGCCCCAAAGGTGTCCATGAACCCTTTGGTCAATCCAAAAGTGCCCCAAAGGTGCCCATAAGTGATGCAGGAGCATCCAACAAAATATGGGAAATCTTATTTTTTTCCCTAAATTTTAGTGCATTTTGTCGGGGCCATAACTTCTCAATCATAGCTCCGTTTGACGTGAAATTTTATAGGGAGCTGGTTGGGAGATTTTTAAACGAATATAACTTCCTACAGTTATATTTCTCAAAAAAACCAATTTTTGGGGCCAAATTCCATCATCTAGGGCCCCGAAATTAGGTTTTAAAATTGCTCACCTAATTTTTTATGCTTTTTGAGTTGTTCGAAGGTTAATCTCTCCTAATGAATTTAGATTTAGGACTTGAAACTTTATTTATGGATTATCTATTGTAAGAGGGATGCGCACCCCAATTTTGGGCCCCATCTGACTCATTTTCAATTTTAGGGTTTTTAGAGAGACATCGTCATGGTGCTCACCCATAGCCAAGCCCAATCACGGGCGGATGCTGTGGGGAATATCCAAGGAGGCACAATTCACCTCCAGTATAGCCCCAAGGATATGGTCATAACACCTTGGTGACCTGACACACAAGGCAGTCCCCTCCACACCTTAACGAAAAGGGACTATAGGGGCACCTCTTCTAGGGGCACTCCTGTTCAGCATAGCACCCAGCACACACCCTTCCATGAGGGGTACATCAATAGGAGAGCTCCCTTAGATGCTCGCTATGAGTGGTCACTGCACGATGAAGCGCTAGGTCAACATAGGGTTCGACGGGAGGAACCACATGATTACATTATCCCTCCTTCACCCCCTCTAGTTGTTAGGACTACAAGGAAAAATCTAGAGCACAAGCCTCCTCAGGTAGGGCAAGCCAACTCCACCCATTCCTTTTTCACTTACGAAAGAGAGCATGAGGAAAACCCTTACCTTCCTCAAGAACAATATACATCGCGGGAGCAATATGCATCTTTAAATGCTAACTATCAGGATCACCTACGGAGGCCAAAGCCTTGGGGGAATGCTGCTACCCCCAACAGAGGGATATGGCCTATAGAGATCTCGGATCACCATGACTAAGATAGATATCTAGGAGAGGCATCTAGGCCTTCTAGACATGAGATGGTAGGACCAATTATCTTAGAATCTGCCAAGAATATCGCACATCAGATGCAATTCACACAACTTGAACTAGAGCGACTACATTTAAAGGAACTATACCATATTAAAAAAAATCACCTTTAGCACTAGAAGGATGAGTTGTTCCAACACACTATGCAGGAGAGGACTCCAATCCCTCACACACATAAGACAAAATATTATGAGAGGCACAACCCCCGGGTGTGAGACAAGTCTCCATGACCGTATCAGACACCGCCCCTAATGCCTCCTAGACATGAGCGAGAGGCTACTCCTATAACCAATTATGGGTGCCTTACTCAGGAACCCACTGAGGTTTATGGGTCACCCTTTGAAATTCATCAAGAAGCCTCTAAGGAATCAGAGCGAGAAGGAGAGCGGGATGAAATACCCTACCAATGCATGGGGGGTGCTATCTGGCCACCCCTCCATAGGCCCCAAGTTCCTCAACAGGAACCAACCAAAGAGGAGGAGCTCAAATCTCCCGATACATGCAGAGCGCTAGAGCACTTAGAGTCAGTAGAGACCAATATTTTAGACCTCCCAAGGCCCAAATTACATGAGGCTCCTTTCAAAGAGGATTAACCTTCGACCGTAAGGCTACCTAATGATGCAGTCCTCCATGTCTTAGAATCTCCTAATTCTGATGAGCTATACTCACTTGCCGAAGGTGAGGATAATATAGAGATAGCCCATAGCAATCACATGTGACAACATCAACATCCCATAAATATTGATGAAGCACTTCAATAGATAAACATAATACTAGGGCATGAGTGGCATGTTAACCCATCGCAATGGGACCAAGAGTTACATCTGCCACGTTGGGCATACAGAGATCAACTTCTGCCTAGAGATCCCATACCAATATTAGTATCGAGGGTAGAGCCTGTTCTCCTATCCATGCATAGGACCGATCCATTCATTCCAATCCCTACAGATCCAGATTTGGTGCACACATATCATCAAGATGGGGGTACATCTATCCCCTGAAGAGCAAGCCAAAAGCTCCAAGGATTACCGCAATCGCTTGGTCATCCCAAAAAGCTCTAAGGATTATCACAATCGCTTGGTCAAAACCCAAAATCTCCAAGTATTATCGCAATCACTTGGTCACCCCAAAAGCTCCAAGGATTATCACAATCACTTGGTCACCCCAAAAGCTCCAAGGATTATTGCAATCACTTGGTCACCCAAAAAGCTCCAAGGATTATTGCAATCACTTGGTCACCCCAAAAGCTCCAAGGATTATCGTAATCACTTGGTCACCCCAAAATCTCCAAGGATTATCGCAATCACTTGGTCACCCCAAAAGCTCCAATGATTATCGCAATCACTTGGTCACCCAAAAGCTCCAAGGATTATCGCAATCGCTTGGTCACCCCAAAAAGGCCCCAAAGGATTCTTGAAATCCCTTGGTCACCATCAAGAAAATTCAAAAACAACAAAAATCATCAAAAACAACAAAAATTTGCATCTCATTTCTAGGCATGCTCAAATTCATCAATAAAAGCTCTTCTTACATCTCATCTTCATATTCACAAAAAATATTCCATAAAAATACAAAAATATATAGTTGCATTAATCATCGCATCCATACATTGCATATTTGTGGTCGTATAGGTCAAAGGCACCATAGGCTGTAATTGCTCTATTAGTCCATCTTGTTCCACATTTTTCCATTTTATAAGCAGTCCAAAAAAGAAACAACAAAAATACACCATTTATTGCTTTTTACCAGACTAGAGTCAGTGGTCTTATAATGTATCAAGAGTTTTCGTCTTTCAGTCATAATTTTGCTTTCTAAGCCATATACTGTACCAAGTCAGGAAAATTTTATGAAGGTAGAGTCATACTTGCAATATGCCTTGTTACGTAACATCCCATCACAAGCTAAAACACATAAAATAATTCCTAAGTTGTGTGAACGAAAGATGAAACCTGCAAAGCAATCCAGGTCACCATAAGCGAAATGGCTATCTTGCTCATCCCCCTGTGCGAATGACCCAAAGAATGCTGAGATTTGGCAAAAGGACAAGCATCTTCCCTACCCAATTCCCCAAGAATCCCAAGTTCTCAATAGTTGCAAAACATCAAAAATTTGCAAAAAGTCAAAACACCAAAATTTGACATCCTATAGTGCACACATCAAAAGGCACAAACAATGGTGATTCTCGCAATTCCATATCCAAATCCCTTGCTCAAAAAAAAAAAAAAAGCAACACAAACAAACAACAATAAACATTGCCAGACACAAGTGCTCTTGCACTTAACCTCTTGGCATAGCAAAACTGATGTCGGGGTTTACATTGTCACTATCCTACTCCCTAAGAAGGCTACCATAGCCGAACGCTCCACGAGAAGATGGATTTTTGACAATTTCACCCCCAAACGATGTCACAAAAGGGTCAAAACCCACTCAAAAACAATAAAAAATGCAACACAAACACAAAGCAATAAGCATTGTCGGATACAAGTGCTCTTGCACTTAACCTCTTGGCATAGAAAATCGATGTCGGGGCTCAAATTGTCACTCTCCTACTTCCCCAAGAAGGCTACCATAGCCGAACCACTCCACGGGAAGATGGACTTTCGACACTTTCACCCCATTATGGCATCACCAAAAGGGTTTAAACCCACCAAAAATAGGTCTAAATGTCCGAAAAATTGCACATGCTTAATGTTAAATCTTCGAAGGCACCCTTGCACAAGTCATCTTGGGTCAAGCAACTTGTCGCTTTTATCACAAAGGTCATTTCCTTGTCGATTCGTCGCTTGATGGGGTAGTCACACTTAGTCACCAATCAACAAGCACACACCCAATTAAGGAAAATGAAATGCATTCACAGAATCATTGACAAAGGTAATTATGCTCCTGCTTGGGGCAGTAAACAAGCAATAATCACAAATTGATCAAACACTTGGCATTCTCGAAGCATGAACACAAGGTTCCCCTATGGACAAAAGGTTGCGCCCTTTGCCTATTCATGATTGATCAATGTCCAAGCTCAAGTCACACCTCACCAAAATAGGTTAATATTTGAAATCAAATTCCTTAGCTCGTTAGAAGCAAGGATTCAAGAATGCATGCCCTTTCCATACTTGGGGCATCAAAAGTTGGTTAGGTTACCAAGAACCCTAATCATTAGTGCTTTGGTTATCTATTTTTGCTCGGCAAGCTCGCGCCATGCACAGCGCATCCCAAAAAGGGGCATCCGTAGACACCAAAACAACACCAATCCGATTATGTGACTACAAACACTGATCGCTTTGACACACACAGCCCCCAGGGCAGCCCTCAGAGGTTAAACAGTGGTCCTAATCACTTTTGTAGCAATTTTGTAAGGTCAAAAGGCAATTTGGCACATCCAAGCACTTTGCATAGAATCCATCCCTCCCAGGGACGAATTCAAATTGGGATCCGTCCTTCCCAGGGACGAATTCTGAATTTGTCCTGGATCGGGATGAATTCTAGGTTCAAAAGGCAAAAAGAAAAATGGCGCCAAGTGGCAGTCGAGGACAGTCAATTAATGCCTCCTACCTTGCATGCGCATGTAGGTGGGTGGAGTAGGCATTAGAGGACTGTCACAAGGGTAGTCATGGAAGCCCAAGTCATGGAGGACTTTCCTCCCTCATGGGAAGGCATGGTTGCCACATGGCCCCCCTGCATGCCCCTCCAAATAGACCCCTTGGGTCTATAAAATGGTGGACTTTCTCACCCAAAAGAAGACAAGTTGGAGGCATTTTCAAGCAACGAAGTGCTGCCAAATTGAACACCACATTGCACCCTTTTTGATTCACCTCTTCCACATCCTTGATCTCTTTCGCAAGAGAGGTTATTGGGTGGCTATTGGAAGTGTGAATCCGAACCCAAAAACCCGACATTTGACCATAATAATCTACCAATTTTCCAACAACCCATCACAAGAGATTTTGGGCCCATCCCAAGTGGATTGGTGCCAAAATCAGGTTCTAACGGTGGGCGGCCCACCTGGGTGCCCCTCATTTCTAAGTTTGATTTTAATTTGTTCGTTTATCATTTACTTATCTTCCATTACATTTTATGCTGTCTAGATAGTTTATAACTTCGATTTCAGAATGTTTTGATTAGATCTCATCATGTTTGTGTCGCTTTTGTTGTCCCACTAACTTGCAAGTAGTGACGTTAAATTCCCGTTGATGGAGGTCAAATTGGTAGAATCCGACCATCTGGGTCGTCCCAAAATGCCCCCAATTAGCTAACCCCCATGTTTGTAGGTGTTTTGGAGATCCCGAGGCATGACATTTGAGCAACATCACTTCGGTGTTTTAACACAGTCGAATTCGTCCTACCCGAGGATGAATTATAGTTGAATTTGTCCTGCCCAGGGATGAATTTCAGTTGAATGCAAATGGGCGGAGTTTCACCGACTGTTTTGATGACAGTGGCCCTCTGGTAATGTTTTTTGGTCTCTGTCAAAATTGCAGGTCACTTAGAATCATTTCATGCATCATTTTATTCAGTCTTAGGCATACATCCTTCATTGTTTTTAGAGAACAAATGTTTTATATTTGCAGCAGGTGCTACTAATGCCTTTGTTGTTTCTTTGAATGCAGGAGTAGCAGCAAAGATCAAAGACTCATCAACACCAGCGGCGGCAACGCTTTGGCCCGCCCATTTTGCATGTGGGCACGCGGAAAGAAGATCATTATTCACTTTTGTAATGGAAACATGTTAACGCTCCTAGCCCCTAAAAATGGAGGAGACGTCTTTGTAACCGAGATTAAGAGAGTTAAATAAAAAGGGTTGTGCTTTCTACACTTTCTGTTATCTCCTTTCAAAGTCATCTTTTTCATTTCATGTTTTTCACATTTTAGGACTTAAGCGTTTGTTTGATTTTGGATGCATTACAATAGTTTTCCTTTCAAAACTTTCGGAATCTCGTGCTTTCACCAAGTTGCTGTAGAATGGGTTTTCCCTCATCTTGTATACAAAAAAGGAGGTTTATGAAAATAATATAAGCTTTATTACCTCTTCTTTTTTGCATATGTGTTGATCACATTTGAAGGGTGTTTTATGCATGAACATGGTACCATTGTTTAGATATTTTTAATACATGTTTTTACCCCTTAGACTCTCGCCATAACCAAATTTTAGATTGTGTGGATGTAGGTCTAACCTGGTTGTATTTTGTGTTCAATAACTAACATCTTTTGGAGCATAGGTTGGATTTATTTGCAATAGTTATTCTTTGGTGATTTCTATATTTTGGTCCATATTCCAAAATTTTAAGTTTTATTTTTATTTTTCTCTAACCCTACCATTTTTCATTTTTTTAACTTCAAGTAAAATAAAAAATATATATATATAATCCAAAATATAGATGCATCAATACTAAGCCTTAAAATTTATTTTAAGCCATTTCGATTTTACTTTGAAGAAAATTCAAAATTCCAAAATTACATAAAGTTCATATTTTAAAAGAAATTTTGTAATTTCAAGTTTTGCATAATTTCATAGTTTAAAAGGAGAATCCAAATTTTCAAGCTTTGCACTTTGGTTTTTCAAGCAATAAATTAACTTCTCTTTATGAAAAGTACAATTTCATTAAAAGGGGAGTAATTTATGTGGCATTTCAAAGGCTATGACATTTTAAAGTTGTTCATTTAGCTATTTTATTTTGTACTCAAAGCAAGACAAAATGAATCCAATCATCATTTCATGTTTATATTTCAGAGATAGATTTTAGTCCTTTCTTTCATGCTCAAAGTAAGATTTAACAAAAGGATAAAATTTGTTAAAATATGCTTAACAAATTAAGATAAATTATACCTAAAATACTTCAAGATAAAATGAACTAAATATTTTTTCCATCATGGTCATATGAGGGCCAATCATTTTTACATTTTCTTTTTTTTTAAGTTTCATGGACAATCAATAGCATAGCATAATAAAGTAATACCAACACAGGCCTCTTGTTAACAGTTTCTTGCAAATCACTAAGGTATTCTAGAACTTATTTGACACATTTTTCACAACCATACAAGCACATATTAAGTAAAAGGAACCTTGGAGAAATTTTTATTTCTTTGCAAGAGAGGGTTTTCTAATAAAAATCCTAATTGTGAGTGTGGTTTTACAATTGGGAAAAATTATCACTCAACAATAAGAAATACCTATCTTGTTGGATATTTTATGAAAGCTACCTCTAACTTCTTACTATTTGACTCTACTGGGAATAAAGTTAGAATTTAGAAATTCTTTGATATTGTGCACTAATACCTACGTCTAAGTGGAAAGCAACAATGAAACACCTATCCTAATAATTCTACACAATATTTTGGTAAACTTAAACCTTAAATTTTGAAAATGCTATTGTTATTGAAATATTTCTAAATTAAGATACAAAATCCTAGTACTCATGATAGTAACAAAATAGAAAATAAGATATCAAAGTTAATATCTTATATAATTCAAGTATAGATACTAGTTAACAAATAATTGTATCTATAAATAACTCAAATTTAGGAAAATTATTACGTCAAGTGATTATATTCTTCAATATTCAAGGAGTAAACCTAGGTTTGAATCTTGTAAAAAATACATGCATAATATCCAAGTTGTAATACCACTTTATGATAATGTTGTAATGTTGGTGGGGTCCATTTCAATTGCAATAGCCAATTGGAAAGAAAAAACATAGGAGAATTGTCTTGAAAAAGAAGCCACAAATCCATCTAACATCATTCTAACTATTAGGATTCCATTAAATAATTTAATTTCAAGGAACTATGGGTCAAAGTTTTCATAAATAATTTAATAAGTAATTTGTTAATCAAAAAATGAATCATATTTGATGATAAGACCAAACACATTCATCCATAATTTTAATCAATATAGAGTATAAATCAATGTTATTAATTCTACATTTTATCAACAATTTCAAAATAGATAGCTTTCATCACAAAGAACATAATACTTCACATACTAACTCTTAATTCTTAGTCAAAATACTAACTCACTAAATTTCATTAATAATAGACATGAAGAGGGAAATTTTTAATAAGAAATACCCATCTTGTTGGATATTTTATGGAAACTACCTCTAACTTATTACTATTTGACTCTACTTGGAATGAAGTTGGAATTTAAAAATTCCTTAATATTGTGCACTAGTACCTACATTTAAGTGGAAAGCAACAATGAAACAACTGTCCTAATATTTTTTCACAATATTTAAGTAAACCAAAACCTTAAATTTTTAAAATGCTATTGTTATTGAAATATTTCTAAATTAAGATACAAAATCCTAGTACTCATTATAGTGACAAAATAGAAAGATATCAAAGTTAATATCATATATAATTAAACTATAGATACTAGTTCACTAAATAATTGTACCTATAAATATTTATTGCCCATTATGATTAGTAAATTGAATGAATTTATCATAGGGATATTCAAATAATAAGTGATCTCAAAACTTTTACATACAAGGGAGCAATTATTATGAAATCTGCATGACTAAGGATTTCCCTATCGATTACTAATTTTTATGTTTGATAGATATACTAAGTTGTTGAATTTTATCAAGGATAGAAAAATACTGTAATATTTTGAGGAAGCTACCTTCATATTTTTTCTATTTTTTTTCAATTGGAACAATATATAATTTGGATCTGTCTTAAATCATGCACTAGAACCAATGCCTCTATGTAAACTTGAAAGGAAACCACACTAATGACTTTGATTAAGAACTTAGCTAGATAAAAAAATAATAATTCCTAAATTATATATTATTATTACAATGCTCTTTAAAAATGATGAAGTCGTAGTACTCATGATTAACCATAAAACGGAAAACAAATTATCAAACATAATATAATGAATAATTCAATATTAATATGATTGATATGTCTATCTATAAATATTTACCAAAAATAAATAATAGTTAATCAAATAGATTTTGAAGCATATCATTTGAAATGTAAGTGCTCATTAATTTCAAATCTTCTAGATATAAGGATACTAGTGTTATTAATTCTACATTTGTAATGGACTTGGTTTCCCTCATTGTGAGTGCATGATTTCAAATACTAATTTCTAAATGTTAGTAGAAATAATATATTATAAAATTTCAATAAGGACATAATAAAAATAAAATAATTAAAAAACATCAACTAAAATTTAGGAGCATTATTACGTCAAGTGATTAGATTCCTCAATATTCAAGGAGCAAACCTAGGTTTGAATATTGTCAAAAAATACATGCATAATATCCAAGTTGTAATACCACTTTGTGATGATGTTTTAATGTGGGTGGGGTCCATTTCACTTCCATATAGCCAATTGAAAAAAAAACATAAGAGCATTGGCTTGAAAAAAGAAGCCACAAATCCATTTAACATTATCCTAACTATTAGGATTCCATTATATAATTTAATTTCAAGGAACTACGGGTTAAAGTTTTAAAAAATAATTTAATATGTAATTTTTTTAATCAAACAATGTAACATATTTGATGATAAGACTAGACACCTTCATGCATACTTTTAATCAATATAGAGAAGAATAACCTCAATGTAAAAGGGATCTAGATTAGTAATACTTTGCCTCAAATGAGAAAAAATTAAATTGACCATAAACCCCTTTCTTTTTATCTAAGAACTCAAAACTAAAAATAAAATTGTAACAACCTCATTTAAGGAAAAAAAAAGAGATAAATAAAGCTAGATCATCCCTAATTTTTGTCATCTAGGATAACATAACCTCATTTAAGAAAAAAATAAAAGAGAGAAATAAAGCTAGAGCATCCCCGAATTTTTTCATCTAGGATAACATCATACAATTTTTTTATAAGTTTATAATTAAATATAACAATGTTGCAATAATAAATTATCTTTTTCTAGATATCCAAATAGTACTATATCTAGCACAACTATTCAAACCAACGACATGCCTTTCCTAAATTCCTCTATAATATAACAAAAAAAAGTATTTAACAATAATATTTAATAGCTCAAACTAATAATCACTAAAATTGGAGATACCTAGTTTTACATACTAATTATCCATTAGACATGTTCCTAATCGCCTATTTTGACCAATTTTTTGAAATTACTCTTTTTGTACCTAAATTTAGGGAAAAATAAAATCAATTCCATAACTTATAAAACTCAACCAATTCATCTCCAAATTTCACAAAATTTGAATCCCTAAAAATAACCTAATGAGATCTTTCCAACATGCATAAACATGAATATGTTTGACTAAATTTTTACCCTTCAAACTTCCCTTTAACAAAAGCACCATTTTGTAAAAGTGTTGTACAAATTTCCATACAACATTTTCATACAACCCTTTTATCATCATGATAGTGCCATACCACTTTCATGGTTCTATGGAGATTTTGTAAAATCATTGACATAACATTAGTTTTGATGGTGTAACTCCTTATCATTACTAGTTCCACTAACCTTGTATCCTACTAACCCAATATTATGAATGTTAAAAATGGAATCTTACCAATTAGACTACTAATCAAGGTAGCCAATTGATCAATCAACCTCATGCACTTGTCAATCAAGGAATTTAACTTCATCCAAGACTAGTTAACAATCCAATCAGGTCATGTAACTAGCCTAATTGGATACCTCATCCATTTGAACTACACATATCATTCCTCTCTCACATTTTTCTTAGTGGATATTCCAAATGCATGAATAATCTATTAAAATATATCTTAGGGTAGCCAAAAAATAGAAAAAAAATATTATTTCATAGGTACATACTGGTGAAATTTCTCTAGGAGGATGGAAGCTTGGTTTTTATCCACCACAATGTTAATAATCCTTACACTGAAGAAATAACTTCCATAGAGGAACCAAATAAAGATTGTGTTTAAGACAAGAAGCATTGATTAGTGAGACACACCATTTTATTCTATTAAAATTTACCTTCATGTTCACATTAGTTTTTTTATTTTTTTATGTTACACTTTTCATCTTCTCTTATTGTATTTTTTTTATACTACCATGAAGGAAATAGGGCTTGATACCTACATCAAGAAATTTCCTTGTTATTGATTAGATTATACATGCCCATAAAAATAATAAATATCTTTGGATTTTTATTTTGTATGTATGAGATGAAAGGATTGTGTTGTTGTAAAATTTTTATATGGAATTCCATATGGCACCTTTGTACAATGAAAGGGCTATAGTGCTTCTATATTTCCCTAATATTTTTGTATATATAGGTACATGTATCTTTCTATCCTACTCTATCTAAGATTTTATGCTCTATTTTTTTTTATGTTGTAACTCAACTTTGTTTTGTACTCAAAAATCCCAAAAAAGATACAACATCATAATTGTAAAATTATAACATCTACAATTTAGATGTAAAGATCAAATTTGATGTGTTTCTATTTAAAAGAGAAATATAATATTTTGTAAATTATTGCAAAGGAGTACATATTACATTACATTACTAGGCACTAAATATAATTTGCATGAAAAAACATATTAGAATAGGTTTCATTATTTCAAGATTTGATATTTTGATTAGTCACTTTGAAAAGGAAAGAGAAAAGAACTTATATATTTTGCATACACTAAAATAAAAAGCAAGAAAAAAAATAAATTGCTACTTTATTGCTTGCATTGAAGCATTAAAAGACACTTAGACTTAGGCTTTGGTATATTTTCATAATTTTATCATTTATGGTTTCATTTTATTTACATTTAGGCATCAAAAGAGGCAAATGCATGAATTTTTGGTTTATCTCTGGGTTTACATGTAGGATATCCAATTTCAAACCACACGGGGTGTGTGTGAGTGGGTACAATACATAAATTAAAAAAATATGCATTTAGTGGTTTTTATTTGGGCTTATTTTTATTGTAACAATTTTTTATTTTTATCATTCTCATTTCCTTTGAAAGATAAATAAAAAATATCATTTGATGCATCCCTTAAAAGGTAAAATAAGACATTAGATTTGAGTCTTGTTTGTTGCATAATATGTCTTCACTTGTATTTTTGCATATCATAATCTTGCATAAGAATAGACACAAATCATAACCTTAGGTGTTTGTTAATTTAATGCACATAACATATATTTAGGGTATACCTATAAAATACCCTTCATGAATCTATTCTCCTAGGTTCTTACACTTGATCTGAGGTGTGGCCATTGGATTCTCGCTTTTGGTGCCACATTTTTTGATGAATCTAACATGAAAACCATATGAGTCTTAAAAAACCTTGGTCTATCCTTATATTAATCAAACATGATAATTTATTACACTTTTAGTCATGACCACCAAAAGTTATTTGCTTTAGTTAGCTCATATTAATAAAGATAACAAGAACCTAACCAAATTTTAGCCCTTCTATGGAAATTTAATGGCTCCTTGAGTAAAATTTCATACAAACCTTGAGGACTATCCCTCTAGGTGAGTATAAAATATTGGGCTAATGGAACTCATGAGTGACACTTTATTACCTCTCATGTACTGATCTTGGCTCATGTATTCTTGTGTAGCTATCCTCAATAGTATTCTCTTATAGTACCTCAAGGTATGCCCTCTCATACTGATGGGTATATCAAGGGTACCAATCTTACTCCCATGTACTCATGGGTATATCAAGATATCAAGTATATATATTGGTTTAAATATATCAAGAGGACCAAGCTTGTTCCCACATATCTATGCTCATATTAGGTAAGAGAATATATATATTAGTTCAAGTATATTGAGGAGACCCTTGAGGTATAAAGATAAAAATTAGATATTTAGAGAGGGTAATATATTGAAACATCTTATTATTATTTAATAAAATCTTTAAAAAAACCTTAAAAAAATTAAATATTCAGAAAACCCATGGCTGAACCTCCTTATCTTACCCTCAATATTACATGTAAATTAGCCAAAAATACAAATTCCTTATGATCATTACCTAAGCCCCAATGGGACTAAGTAACATTTGAGAATCCTACCTTCGAGGAAAAAGAGGAGGAAGCTCCTCCAATAGGAACCCTTTTACCTGTTCATAATGAGCAAGGGGGGTTATTTTTCAAATCTATGGATCATTTAGCCATTATTCTTCAAGGAAATAAGGAGTCCATGCAAATCATTTTAAGGGTAGATGAAGATCCCTAGACAATGTTTGTTGTGGAAGGGTACCTTTTGGACCATACAAAACAACTTAGGGCTATTATCATAGCTTCCCATCAAAGAGAATTGTCTCATGAATATTTGTCTTTGGATATTAACACATTCAACCTTAACTACATAGGGTCTAACCCTCCTATTGTCACAACTTCTATAGAAGGCAGGCTACCTAGTCTCCCCTCCTCTTCAGGGTATCAATCATCCCTACATATTAGGATGGAACAAATAAGGATAAATGTAAGTTAATATATTTTATAATGCATCAATTTATATAAACGTGTTTTATTCCATCCTATTTCTCAATATGCCTTCTTCCCAAAGTTGAGTCTCTCTCAACCACCCTTATACCAATCCATTTCTCCAAAGTAGATTGATATAAAATAATGTGATCCTACTCTTTGGGTCAACCTCTCTAAGTTCTCAAAATTATCCATATGCTAATTAAATACCCCATCTAATTATGCCTCAATACCCATTTGACCCCTCTCATAATGCTTACAAAGACATAAAATCTAAGTTAAAACAATTAGCCAAGAAAATTTTTGAGTTTAAGCTATAATTCGCTTCTCCCCAAGGAGCTTGAATTGGCCACAAATATTATTATAATGATTATTTCAATAAACCTTTAGACCATTTTTTTGCTACCCAAACTTATCCTCCAAACTATAAAATCTTTAAGTTCTTACTCTACAAAGGAAAAGGAGATTCAACCGACCACCTTCAGATATTTCAAGTTGCTTGCCATGATGTTGCCTATGATGAGGCACTTATTCTAAAATTATGTCCTTGGAGCCTTGGATATGAAGCCCCAGAATGGTATTTTTTAAATACCATACCACTCAATTAAAAGCTTAGAGAAGCTTGTCAAAATGTTTATCCAATAATTCTTTGTATATATTACAAAAAAATCACCATTGATAACCTTTACTAACTTAAATAGACTAAGGGTGAGTGTTTTATAGACTTACTAACATTATGGAAGGTCTTGGTGAGAAAACTCCCTTTTTCTCCTCCCTAAAAGGATCTCTTGCATATCATTATATGCAATTTATGAGAACAATTAGATTACCCTTTGGAAATGATTCACATATCTTGTTTTAAAGATGTAGTTAAACTGGTTAAACAAGTAGATATTGGTCTCTCATGTAGAGGATAGCTAAATATTAAAAAGAAAAAGGAAAAACCATCCTCCTTTAATCCTAAATAATAGTACAAGAATAAGGATACTATGGAAAATGGTGTAACCAACTCTTGCATTGTTAACACTATGAAAACCAGAAACATCAACATTATTATTGCCTTACAAAGGTTAGTATTAGCATATGCTCAACAAAAACCTAGGAGAAATTTTATTTGACTCAATAAATACTTAGCGATTGTTCTTGAACAAATGTTAGCAGCTAAAATGATTGAATTACCACCCATTAGACTTATAGACCTTAAAAGGGGTAAAATACCATTGTTTAAGGATAATTAACTATGTGCCTTCCATCGCATAAATAACCATCATACCAACATGTATAGGAACTTTATGCATATTATCTAAGATCTTATTGATGATGGTCATATTGTTGTTGATAGTTCGAAATAAACCTCCTCTTGTAACTAAGATATGAGTATCTTTCAAGATCCTTTACATAACCATGAATAAAGAGCCACAAATCATGTTCAATATATAAATGCACCCCTATCCAATCAAAATAGGGTGGGAATGATTTATATTCATGTTGTCACTATATAACAACACAAAGAAAGACGTCAATCCTAAAAATCCTTTGCTAACCCCCCTTTGATTTTATGACCTAAATATATCCCTCTTCCTTTAGGACCATCCCAAGTCTTATGATCTAAAGATAATGCAAAAACAACCTTTAATATTTAAGAATAACTTGATTACACTCCTAAAAAATTTTCCATACTCAACCTACTAAATAGTTCATTAACCAATAGATAAATCCTTTATAAATTTTTAAATAAGAAAACTAAACCATAAGATGTTAACCCTATCAATATTATCAATGTGGTAGAATACATTAGCATAAAATATGTAAAAATATCATTCTACAAAGATTACATTCCACATTCTATGATTGGGAAACTCTCCCTATTTATAACATGTAATATTAGTGACAATTTTGTTAAAATATTTCTCATCAATAATGGCTCTTTAATGTATGTAGCCTTAAATGTATCAATAGAATTGGACTAAAAAACCAATATAGAGAAATCTAATATTGTTATCAAAGCATATGATAATGAGGAATGTGAAGCTTTAGGGACTATAGTCCTCCCCTTTAAAGTGATACCTTGCACATTCAACACCCTCTTTTATGTTCTCCCTTGTGATTTGAATTATAACATTCTCTTAAGATGACCTTGGATCCATGCCATGCAGGTCATCCCATCAACATACCATTAATATTTAAAATTTGAATATCAAGGTAAGTTGTATAATATCATTACAAACCTTGAGACCTTTGCATATTGCTAGATAATCGAAGTAGAAAACCCAAGAATTTCCTTGAAAGCTTCATTTCCTTTTATCAATAATGTCTTAAAAAATTTATCTCATGATCAATCCACTAATACACAATCTAAATAAGATTCCATAAATAATAAAGATAAGGAAGTTGAAACAAGTAGTCAATCTATAACACAATATGAGAAACTTAAAATTAAATAAATTAATCCTATAAATCTCGATAACCAATATAATTAATTACTAGCATACAACCTATCTAGGTTACTTCCTTCACCTTGAACTGTAGGGATTTCCCATAGAAATAAAAATATTGTACAAATAGGGAACGACTCCTTTGTCTATGCTAGAACAAATAATGAGGATATAATCCATGGTAGTAACCCATGTCCAATGAAAAATATATATTTCATGCTACCTAAGAAATATTTACCCTGTACCCAAACAAATCCTCTATAAATTTGACTACCACATAAAACTAGTACATCATGAACAAGTCATCAAAGAACTCTTAGAACCTTAGGCTTGGCTAGTTTATTTCGGATTACGTTATACCTTCAAATGCAATGAAACTTTTCCATCTCCATCCTCACATGACACTGATAATGATTTTCACCTTTATTTTCATAAAAAATAAGGTGATATCACCTTAGTAGAGGGACTAGATTGGGATGAAGAGGACACAATACCTTGTCCTTTCCAAATGTCTGACCTATTTTAACAATTTACCGGTATAAACACCTTAATTATTTTTAACCCTTAACACATCAATGGGCTTGAATGAGATCCCCATAATATCTCTAACATAGATTATTTAGGAAATGATATAACTCTATCTTAAATAGATAACACAACCTGCTCCTAGTCAATTGAAAGTTTCCTAGCAATGATTAACATAAATTATTGTGTAATGAAAGACTTAAACTGTAACCCTCATCAAAATAACCCTCATGAACATATTTGTTAGGAAAATTCCTCTAATAGAGGGCCCATTTCATAAGAAAATATTATTGATACCTCACAACCACATAATTTTGAACAATTGGCTTTATATCCTATAAATCTAGAAATTTTGAGTATATTACTTGCTCCCTCATACTTAGAAAATGATTCCCACATATTAATAAAATAAATAATTGGTATCAACATCGACTTTCAAGAAACTCCCAAAAACATAAAAATAGGAAAATTCTTGACCCTTGAAGAATGTGAGGAATATATCAAACTCTTGCCTAAATGTTATGATACGTGTCATTATAGTGACAAAATATAAAATAATATATCAAAGTTAATATCATATATAATTAAACTATAGATACTAGTTCACTAAATAATTGTACCTATAAATATTTATTGCCCATTATGAATAGTAAATTGAATGAATTTATCATAGGGATATTCAAATAATAAGTGATCTCAAAACTTTTACATACAAGGGAACAATTATTATGAATTCCGCATGACTAAGGATTTCCCTATCGATTACTAATTTTTATGTTTGATAGATATACAAAGTTGTTGAATTTTATCAAGGATAGAAAAAGAGTGTAATATTTTGAGGAAGCTAGCTTCATATTTTTTCTATTTGTTTTAATTGGAACAATACATAATTTGGATTTGTCTTAAATCATGTACTAGAACCAATGCCTCTATGTAAACTTGAAAGGAAACCACACTAATGAATTTGATTAAGAACTTAGCTAGATAAAAAAATAATAATTCATAAAATATATATTATTATTGCAATGTTCTTTAAAAATGATGAAGTCGTAGTACTCATGATTAACCATAAAATGAAAAACAAAGTATCAAACATAATATCATGAATAATTCAATATTAATATGATTGATATGTCTATCTATAAATATTTAACAAAAATAAATAATAGTTAATCAAATAGATTTTGAAGCATATCATTTGAAAGGTAAGTGCTCATTAATTTCAAATCTTCTAGATATAAGGATACTAGTGTTATTAATTCTACATATGTAATGGACTTGGTTTCCATCATGGTGAGTGCATGACTTCAAATAGTAATTTCTAAATTTTAGTAGAAATAATATATTATAAAATTTCAATAAGGACATAATAAAAATAAAATAATTAAAAAGCATCAACTAAAATTTAGGAGCATTATTACGTCAAGTGATTAGATTCCTCAATATTCAAGGAGCAAACCTAGGTTTGAATCTTGTCAAAAAATACATGCATAATATCCAAGTTGTAATACCACTTTGTGATAATTTTTTAATGTGGGTGGGGCGCATTTCACTTCCATATAGCCAATTGAAAAAAAAAAATAGGAGCATTGGCTTGAAAAAAGAAGCCACAAATCCATTTAACATTATCCTAACTATTAGGATTCCATTATATAATTTAATTTCAAGGAACTACGGGTCAAATATTTAAAAAATAATTTAATAAGTAATTTTGTTAATCAAACAATGAATCATATTTGATGATAAGACCAGACATCTTCATGCATACTTTTAATCAATATAGAGAAGAATAACCTCAATGTAAAAGGGATCTAGATTAGTAATACTTTGCCTCAAATGAGAAAAAGTTAAATTGACCATAAATCCCTTTCTTGTTATCTAATAACTCAAAAATAAAAACAAAATTGTAACAACCTCATTTAAGAAAAAAAAAAGAGATAAATAAAGCTAGATCATCCCTAAATTTTGTCATCTAGGATAACATAACCTCATTTAAGAAAAAAAAAAAAAAAGAGAAATAAAGCTAGAGCATCCTTAAATTTTGTCATCTAGGATAACATCATACAATTTTTTTATATGTTTATAATTAAATATAACAATGTTGCAATAATAAATTATTTTTTCCTAGCTATCCAAATAGTACTATATCTAGCACAACAATTCAAACCAACGACATGCCTTTTCTAAATTCCTCTATAATCTAACAAAAGGAAGTATTTAACAATAATATTTAATAGCTCAAACTAATAATCACTAAAATTGGAGACACCTAATTTTACATACTAATTATCCATTATACATGTTTCTAATTGCCTATTTTGACCAATTTGTTGAAATTACTCTTTTTGTACCCAAATTTAGGAAAAAATAAAATCAATTACATAACTTATAAAACTCAACAAAATCATCTCCAAATTTCACAAAATTTGAATCTCTAAAAGTAACCTAATGAGAGCTTTTCAACATGCATAAACATGAATATGTTTGACTAAATTTTTACCCTTCAATATTCCTTTTAACAAAAGCACCGTGTTGTACAAAATTCCATACAACATTTTCGTACAACCCTTATATCATCATGATAGTGCCATAGCACTTTCATGGTTCTATGGAGATTTTGTAAAATCATTGACATAACATTAGTTTTAATGGTGTAACTCCTTATCATTGCCAATTCCACTGACATTGTATCCTACTAAGCAAATATTGTGAATGTTAAAAAATAAATCTTACCAATTAGACTACCAATCAAGGTAGCCAATTGATCAATCAACCTCATGCACTTCTGAATCAAGGCATTTAACTTCATCCAAGACTAGTTAACAATCCAATCAGGTCATGTAACTAGCCTAATTGGATACCTCATCCATTGGAACTAAACATATCATTCCTGCATGACATTTTTCTAAGTGGATATTCCAAATGCATGAATAATCTATTATAAAATATCTTTGGGTATCCAAAAAAACATAAAAATAAATATTATTTCATAGGTACATACTGGTGAAATTTCTCGAGGAAGGAAGCTTGGTTTTTCTCCACCACAATGTTAATAATCCTTACACTCAAGAAATCACTTCCATAGGGGAACCAAAGAAATATTGTTTTTAATCCAAGAATCATTGATTAGTGAGACACACCATTTTATTCTATTCAAATTTACCTTCATGTTTACAATAGTTTTTTTCATTTTTTTAAGTTATACTTTTCATCTTCTCTTATTGTATTTTTTAATACTACCATGAAGGAAATGGGGCTTGATTAGATTATAGAAGCCCATAAAAATAATAAATATTTTTGGATTTTTATTTTGTAGGTAGGAGATGAAAGTATTGTGTTGTTGTAAAACTGTTAAATGGAATTCCATATGGCACCTTTGTACAATGAAAAGGCTATAGTGCTTCTATAGTTCTCTAATATTTTTGTATATATAGGTACATGTATCTTTCTACCCTACTCTATATAAGATTTTATGCTCTTTTTTTTGTTATGTTGTATCTCAACTTTGTTTTGTACTCAAAAATCCCAAAATAGATACAACATCATAATTGTAAAATTATAACATCTACAATTTAGATGTAAAGATCAAATTTGATGTCTTTCTATTTAAAAGAGAAATAGAATATTTTGTAAATTATTTCAAAGGAGTACATATTACATTACATTACTAGGCACTAAATATAATTTGCATGAAACAACATCTTAGAATAGGTTTCATTATTTCAGGATTTGATGTTTTGATTAGTCACTTTGGAAAGGAAAGAGAAAAAAACTTATATATTTTGCATACACTAAAATAAAAAGCAAGAAAAAAAATAAATTGCTACTTTATTGCTTGCATTGAAGCATTAAAAGACACTTAGACTTAGGTTTTGGTATCTTTTCATAATTGTATGCATTTATGGTTTCATTTTATTTGCATTTAGGCATCAAAAGGGGAAAATGCATACATTTTTGGTTTATCATTGGGTTTACGTGTAGGATATCCAATTTCAAACCACACAGGGTGTGTGTGAGTGGGTACAATACATAAATTAAAAAATATGCATTTAGTGGTTTTTATTTGGGTTTATTTTTATTGTAACAACTTTTATTTTTTATCATTCTCATTTCCTTTGAAAGAAAAATAAAAAATATCATTTGATGCATCCCTTAAAAGGTAAAATAAGATATTATATTTGAGTCTTGTTTGTTGCATAATTTGTCTTCACTTGTATTTTTGCATATCATAATCTTGCATAAGAATAGACACAAATCATAACCTTAGGTGTTTGTTAATTTAATGCACATAACATAGATTTAGGATATACCTATAAAATACCCTTCGTGAATCTATTCTTCTAGGTTCTTACACTTGATCTAAGGTGTGGCCATTGGATTCCCACTTTTGGTGCCACATTGTTTGATGAATATAACATGAACACCATATGAGTCTTAAAAAACCTTGGTCTATCCTTATCTTAATCAAACATGATAATTTATTACACTTTTAGTCATGACCACCAAACATTATTTTCTTTAGTTAGCTCACATTAATAAAGATAACAAGAACCTAACCAAATTTTATCCCTTCTATGTAAATTTAATGACTCCTTGAGTAAAATTTCACACAAACCTTGAGGGCTATCCCTCTAGGTGAGTATAAAATATTGGGCTAATGGAACTCATGAGTGGCACTTTATTACCTCTCATGTACTGATGTTGGCTCATGTATTCATGTGTGGCTATCCTCAATAGTATTTTCTTCTAGTACCTCAAGGTATGCCCTATCATACTAATGGGTATATCAAGGGGACCAAGCTTACTCCCATGTACTAATGGGTATATCAAGAGATCAAGTATATATATTGCTTTAAATATATCAAGAGGACCAAGCTTGCTCCCATATATATATGGCCATATTAGGTAAGTGAATATATAGATTAGTTCAAGTATATTGAGGAGCCCCTTGAGGTATAAAGATAAAAATTAGGTATTTAAAGAAGGTGATATATTGAAACATCTTATTCTTCTTTAATAAAATCTTAAAAAACACCTTAAACAAATTAAATATTCAGAATGGTTGAACCTCCTTATCTTACCCTCAATATTACATGTAAATTAGCCAAAAATCTAAATTCCTTACAATAATTACCTAAGACCCAAGGGGACTAAGTAACATTTGAGAATCCTACCTTAGAGGAAAAATAGGAGGAATATCCTCCACTAGGAACCCTTTTCCCTATTCATAATGAGCAATGGGGGTTATTTTTCAAAACTATGGATCATTTAGCCATTATTCTTCATGGAAATAGGGAATCCATGTAAACCATTTTAAGGGTATATGAAGATCCCTTGACAATGTTTGTTGTCGAAGGGTACACAACAACTTAGGGCTATTATCATAGCTTCCCATCAAAGAGAATTATCTCATGGATCTTTGTATTTGGATATTAACACATTCAACCTTAACTACATAGGGTCTAACCCTCCTATTGTCACAACTTCTATAGAAGGTAGGCTACCTAGTCTCCCCTCCTCTTCAGGGTATCACTCATCCCTACATATTAGGATGGAACCAAAAAGGATAAATGTAAGTTACCCTATTTCATAGTGCATCAATTTATATAAATATGTTTTCTTCCATCCCCTTTCTCAATATGCCTTCTTCCCAAAGTTAAGTCTCTCTCAACCACCCTTCTACCAATCCATTTCTCCCAAGTAGCTTGAGATAAAATAATGTGATCCTACTATTTGGGTCAACCTCTCTAAGTTCTCAAAATTATCCATATGGTAGTTAAATAGACCATCTAATTATACCTCAATCCCCATTTGACCCCTCTCATAATGTATATGAAGACATAAACTCTAAGTTAAACAATTAGCCAAGCAAAGTTTTGATTTTAAGCTATAATTCACTTCTCCCAAAGGAGCTTGAATTGGCCACAAATATTATTATAATGATTATTGCAATAAACCTTTACACCATTGTTTGGCTACCCAACCTTATCCTCCAAACTATAAAATTTTTAAATTCTTACTCTACAAAGGAAAAGGAGATTCAACCAACCACCTTCAGATATTTCAATTTGCTTGCCATGATGTTGCCTATGATGAGGCACTTATTCTAAAATTATGTCCTTGGAGCCTTGGATATGAAGCCCTAGAATGGTATTTTTTCGAATGCCATAGCACTCAATTAAAAGCTTAGAGAAGCTTGTCAAAATATTTATCCAATAATTCTTTGTATATATTACAAAAAAATCACCATTGATAACCTTTACCAACTTAAATAGACTAAGGGTGAGTGTTTTATAGACTTACTAACATGATGTAAGGCCTTGGTGATAAAACTCCCTTTTTATCCTCCCCAAAAGTATCTCTTGCATATCATTATATGCAATTTATGAGAAAAATTAGCTTACCCCTTGGAAATGATTAATATATCTTGTTTTAAAGATGTAGTTAAACTAGTTAAACAAGTAGAGATTGGCCTCTAATGTAGATTATAGCTAAATATTAAAAATAAAAAGGATAAAACATCCTCATTTAATCCTAAATAATAGTACAAGAATAAGCATACTATGGTAAATGGTGTAACTAACTCTTGCATTGTTAACACTATGAAAACTAGAAATATCAACATTATTATTGCCTTATAAAGGTTAGTATTAGCGTATGCTCAACAAAAACCTAGGAGAAATTTCATTTGACTCAATCAATACTTAGCGATCATTCTTGAACAAATGTTAGCAGCTAAAATGATTGAATTACCACCCATTAGACTTATAGACCTTAAAAGGGGTAAAATACCATGGTTTAATGCTAATTAATGATGTGCCTTCCATCACATAAATAACCATCATACCAACATGTATAGGAACCTTATGCATATTATCTAAGATCTTATTTATGATGGTCATATTATTGTTGGTAGTTCAAAATAAACTTCCTCTTGTAACTAAGATATGAGTATCTTTCAAGATCCTTGACCTAACCATGAATAAATAGCCACAAATCATGTTCAATATATAAATGCACCTTTATCCAATCAAAATAGGGTGGGAATGATTCATGTTCATGTTTTCACTAGATAACAACACAAAGAAAGACGTCAATCCTAAAAGCCCTTTGCTAACCCCCATTTTATTTTATGACCTAAATGTATCCCAATTCCTTTAGGACCATCCCAAGTCTTATGATCTAAAGATAATGTAAAAACAACCTTTAATATTTAAGAATAACTTGATGACACTCCTACAAAATGTTCCATACTCAACCTACTAAATAGTTCATTAACCAATAGATAAATCCTTTCTAAATATTTAAGTGAGAAAACTAAACCATGAGATGTTAACCCTATCAATCTTATCAATGTGGTAGGATCCATTAGCATAAAATATGCAAAAATATCATTCTACAAATATTACATTCCACCTTCTATGATTGGGACACTCCCCCTGTATATAACATGTAATATTAGTGACAATTTTTTTAAAAGTGTTCTCATCAATAATGGCTCTTTAATGTATGTATCCTTAAATGTATCAATAGAATTGGACTAAACAACCAATATAGAGAAATCTAATATTGTTATCAAAGCATATGATAATAACGAATGTGAAGCTTTAGGGACTATAGTCCTCCCCTTTAAAGTGATACCTTGAACATTCAACATGCTTTTTTATGTTCTCCCTTGTGATTTGAATTATAACATTCTCTTAAGATGACCTTGGATCCATGCCATGCAGGTCATCCCATCAACCTACCATTAATATTTAAAATTTGAATATCAAGGTAAGTTGTATAATATCATTACAATCCTTGAGCCCTTTGCATATTGATAGATAATAGAAGTAGAAAACCCAAGAATTTCCTTTAAAGATTCATGTCCTTTTATCAATAATGTATTAAAAAATTTATCTCATGATCAATCCACTAATACACAATCTAAATAATATTCCATTAATAATAAAGAGAAGGAAGTTGAAACCAGTAGTCATTCTATAACACAATATGAGAAACTTAAAATTAAATAAATTAATCCTATAAATCTCAATAACCAATATAATGAATTACTAGCATACAACCTATCCAGGTTACCTCCTTCACCTTGAACTGTAGGGATTTCCTCTAGAAATGAAAATATTGTACAAATAGGGAATGACTCCTTTGTCTACGCTAGAACAAATAATGAGGATATAATCCAAGGTAGTAATCCATGTCCAATGAAAAATATATATACTTCATTCTACCTAAGAAATATTTACCCTATACCCAAACAAATCCTCTATAAATTTGGCTACCACATAAAACTAGTACATAATGAACAAGTCATCAAATAACCCTTAGAACCTTAGTCTTGGCTAGTTTATTTAGGATTACGTTATATCTTCAACTATAATGAAACTTTTCCATCTCCATCCTCACATGACATTGATAATGATGTTCACCTTTATTTTCATAAAAATTAAGGTGATATCACCTTAGTAGAGGGACTAGATTGGGATGAAGAGGACACAATACCTTGTCCTTTCCAAATGTTTGACCTATTTTAACAATTTTGTAGTATAAAAACTTTAATTATTTTTAACCTTTAACATGTCAATGGGCTTGAATGAGATCCCCATAATCTCTCTAACATAGATGATTTAGGAAAAGATATAACTCTATCTTAAATAGATAACACAACCTACTCCTAGTCAATTGAAAGTTTCCTAGCAATGATTAACATAAATTATTGTGTAATGGAAGACTTAAACCACAACCCTCATCAAAATAACCCTCATGAACATATTTGTTAGGAAAATTCCTCTAATAGAGGGTCCCTTTCATAAGAAAATATTATTGATACCTCACAACCACATGATTTTGAAAAATTGGATTTATATCCTATAGATCTAGAAAGTTTGAGTATATTACTTGCTCCTACGTACTTAGAAAATGAGTCCCACATATTAATAAAATAAATAATTTGTATCAACATCGACTTTCAAGAAACTCCCAAAAACATAAAATTAGGAAAATTCTTGACCCTTGAATAATGTGAAGAATATATCAAACTCTTGCCTAAATGTTTTGATACGTTTGCCTAGTATTACGTAGACATGCCAAGGTTAAATCCTTCCATGGTAGCACACCATTTACTTGTTAAACCTAATTCCAAACCAATAAATCAAGAGTTGATAAATATGAACCCTAATGTTTTTTTACTTGTGAAATAAGAGCTTTAATATCTCTTAGAGGCTAAATTCATCAAAGTAATCAAATATTCTAATTGGATATCTAAGATAGTATTTTATTATTTTGACATATTTTTATTTATGATGTGATGTATGATATTATTGAAGACTATGCCAATTATCTACTTGGGTGGTCTATAAAATAAGAAGATCACACTCAAGATATAAGACAAAATTTTGAATGATTATGAGAATACAAGGTCTGCTTAAACCCTTCCAAATGTGTATTTAGAGTAACATTAGGGAAATTGGTAGGTTTAATTGTCTCTTGGCATGGTATTCAGGTAGACCTTGATAATATACCCACTATATCCAACTCTTTAGTGAAGTTTGCAAGCCATTAGGAGGTTTATTTTATAGTTAGCTAATAAATGCCAACACTTCTCTAAAATCTTAAGAAAAGAAAAATAAATTTAAATGGGACAATGATTGTCAAAGGGATTTTGTTTCTATAAAAAAATATATTTTATCTCCTTCGATCCTTGTTCCACTAGACCTATTTAAGCCTTTGCTATTAAATATCACAACAATTGCACATGCCCTAGGTCCTACATTGGCACAAAATGTTGATCAACATAGAGAAAGAGCTATATGGTATATCAATAGAACCTTATTGGGCTAAATATGTTCACCATAATTTTAAAATTTTGTTCAATTGTTCCATAATATTCTTTAAAAATAACTTGAACAATATATACACATAATTCCATGAATCTCATTTTTTCTTTTAAGTTATTCTATTTTTAATACATAGTATAATCGATAACATCATTAGATATTTCCACTATAATCCCTAGCTCATTGGGTTATACAAAGTCAATGGGACCCCTGACCCTCCAAGGCATTGAACTAGGGTACCCAATTGACAACCACTTGGCGACTACCACCCAACCTATTACCCTTTGGGTATGTTGTGGTTTGAACCTTGTACCTCAAAGAGAGGCCAAAGCCTTAACCACTATGCTATCCTTGTCTAACCCTTAAATATCTATTGTAGTATTTATATTCCAAACTATATACACCTTCCATAAAGCCTAATATCAAATTGTAAATGTATTTTGGTGGTATCTCATTCAATATAAAAGCTAAAACCATACCTAAATTAACTTTTGATACATCAAGCAAGGTAAATGCAAGGTAAATATCCTCTAATTTTCAACTAAGAAAATAATACATGCAATAATGAGTATTAAATTAAGGTAACAAGGAAACATTATATTGTCGTAGTCCCATGTGGAACATTTGATGCCTTATATTTTCCATATTATAGATACACATGTGTAGTATTAGTAATACCATTTCCAAGGTTGAGTACATAAGGTATCATTAGCTTGTTCCCCATTAGAACAATTTATGAGAATATACATTTTGGGTTCAAAATGTAAGGATATAAATTGTTGCTAGTATAAAAATACAACTTTAAAATGCATATTTCTATGATTGAACATATACATTATAAATTGAGTGTTTATTTTAGGTTTAATACTATAATGGCTATCCATTGAATCTACATCATTTTTCAAGTAAAATAATTAAATATATTTGAATTGATGGATATTATATTTAATTTAAAGATTTCAAATATTAATATATAATTATTTAATTATAGGATAATTTATTTTGGTGGTAACTTAAGTGGTGATTTTTATGATCATTTGATTATACCCAAATTTTGGATAAAATAAATCATTGAATTCATCATTTACAAATCTCAACCAAATCACCTCTAAGTTTTAATTGATATAATTGAAAAGAGCTTGAATTTTTTTTTCCAATGAGTATAAACATGACTATTTTTGACCCCTCAAAGTTCCCTTTAATAAAATAATTATTTTGTAAAAGTGTCATACAAATTTTTTTATGATGCTTCCATACAATGCTTCGATGGTGCAACTCCCTATCATAGCCAATTCCATCAACATTATGTCCCACCAAGCCGATTTTACATACATTATAAAGGGAATCTTATAAATTAAACTACTAATCAAATAAATTGATCAATCAACCTCATGCAACTGTCAATCAAGGTAGTTAACTTCATGTAAGACTAGTTAATCATCTAATTAGGCCATATTAGTAGGTTAAATGCACACCTTATCCATTGGAATTGCACATATCATTCTCCTTTCATGTGTTGTTTCTCCAAAGACATGAAGAATATAAAAAAAATTTGGAAAGTAAGGAAAAAATAGAAAAAAAATTGTAGGTACATGCTAGTCAAATTGCTTGACGAGGAAGGAATCTTGGTTTTTATCCATCACTATGTTAATAATCTTCTTGTACTTAAGCAAGTTCTTCCATAGGGACATCGAATCAAGGTTATCTTTAAGCCAATAAGCATCCATCAGGGAGACTTGTCAATTTCTTCTATTTAGATTTACCTACTCAATTACAACATTTTCTTTTTATGTTACACTTTCAATCTTATTTTTAGATTCTTTTTATACTCTCATGAAGGAAATGGGGTTTTATCCTTGCATCAAGAAAAATATTTGTTCTTGATAAAATTGGACAAGCCCCATGGAACTAAAAACCATTTGTGTGTTTCTATTTTAGTAGTTGTATATTTTATAGGTATTGAATGGAAGCAGCATGCTATTGTAAAATCATTGTATGAAATATTGTATGATAATTATGTAGTTCCTCAATGCTTTCACAGGGATAGGTACAAGTATCTTTCTATCTTACTTTATCCATGGTTCCATACTCTATTTTCTATTGTGTTATATCTTGACTTTTTTTTATGCTAAAAAATATCCAAATAGGTGATTTATTATAAAAATTAAGTTGTAAAATTATAATAGATCTATAATTCAGATGTAATGATCTAATTTCATGTCTTATAGTTTAAAAAAAATAAATGTTTTATGAACTATTGCAAAGGAGTACATCTTACATTACATAATTAAACACTGAATCTAATTTGCATGGAGTAGTATCTTAGAATAGGTCACATTATTTGAAGATTTGATCTCCTTGATTAGTCACTTTGAAAAGAAAAGAGAAAAGAGTTTTTATTTTTCGTATACATTAAAAGGAAAAGGAATAAATAAAAGAAAGGGTTACTTTATTGCTTGCATTGAAACATTAAAATATACTTAGACTTAGGCTTTGGTATATTTGCATAATTATACGTATTTGTAGTTTTATTTTATTTTAGTTTAGGCATCAAAAGAAGAAAACACATGTAGTGTCCTTGTTGGGACATCGTAGTGGTATGTCTTTGGGTTCTCATGTAGGAGACCCAAATTGGAACCACATGGGGTGTGTGTGAGTGGGTAAAAAAAAATAAAAATATAAAATAATGTATTTAGTGGTCTTTCTTTAGGTTGATTTTTATTGTAACAACTGTTTTCCCTCCCTTCCTTTCAAAGAAATACAAAAAATATCATTTGATGTACCTCATAAAAGTCAAAATAAGACATTATATTTGATTCTTTTTTGTTGTATAATTTATCTTCAATTGAATATTTGCATCTCATAATCTTGTATTAGAATAGATGTATATCATAAAATTAGGTGTTTGTCAATTTAACACACATAACATAGATTTAGGGTATACCCTTGGTGAACCCATTCTCCCAAATAAAACTTTAAACATAAAGGGCATAGGCACTTTCCCTCAATCTAAGGTGCAGTTGCTAGATCCCCAATTTGAATACCATTAAAACAATAGTAAGAAAAGAAACAAATACTATTTGAGTATATAGCCATTTAGAAAACATGATAAATCCCAATCAAAGATAAGATTATTCATTCCTTTACTCTTTGTTCATTGATATATTTTGTAGAATCCATTATAATATTTATATTTAGATAATTTTTTGTTTAAAACACAATACCCTATACACAATGATGTTACTGGTAGTGTTTTTAGCACTATTATCAATCCCAATATACAACATCCTAAATTTAATATATAATATTTGAATTAATTACATTAGAACCTAAAGTAAAAATTATAGTGATAATAGTTTCCTCATTAAGAAACCAAATTATATTTAGATAAATCAAAGGATGAGGTAGTATAATTAGGAAAAAGAACTTCAAGTATCATTGGAAAAGAAGTACTCTCAACAAGTTTTCTAATGAATTATTACATTACATAACCATATTGAGGAAAAGACAAAAGGCTAAATTATATTCTTGTATAAATAGTCTTTAATGAGTAATAATATCATATTTCTCTTTTACATAAAATTAATCATCTTTAAATATTATCATAACTACATAAACAAAAAAAATCCTTAAATAAAAAATAGTCATCATCAACTTAATGTACAAAGTTTGTTTAATTATTCCATAATATTATTTAAAATACACTTAAACAACATATACACATCATTCCTTGAATCTCTATTATACTATATCTCTTCCAAAATATATCTGCCTTCCATTAAGACTAATTATAATTGTAAATGTTTTTTTTTACTAGTTAATAATATTAACAATTATATAATAAACGGGTTCTGATAGGGACCCAAAACCTGAATACAAAAAGGCAATGGATACCAAAAGGAATGAAAAATAGATAAAAGTATAAAAAGTAGAATAAAAAAACTTCAAGGCTATCCTCAACCGACACTTAGAAGAGGGAGACAAGGTCAAAAGACCCAAAACCACTAAAACCATAACAAAAAACCCCCAAGTACTAGAATAGAAAAAATACCATAGGAAGGAGAACAATTAGGTCTCAGTGCCAAGGATGGCAGTGAGATCTTGGAGGCCACCAACAACAATATCCATATTTGAACCAATATATTTAGTAGGGATGTCCTTAGACTTGACTGTCACCTTCCTAGCATTTGCAACAGGTACACTTTCCACACCTTCAGTGAACAATCTCCTGAAAAAGCATAGATTGAGGGCATTACACAAATCAATTAATTGAGCAATGTTGTTTGTGATGGATTTGATGATAAAAGCCTACAAGCAAGGATCAAGGTTGTCCTTAGTCTCCTCATCAGAGTCAATGACCAATGATTCTTTCTGTTTAGCCTTATTTTTTAGATGAGTAGAGGAACAAAGTGGCTTTTGATTAGGTTCGGGCTCAGGCTCACTGACAAGTTCAGGAGAAGCACTTCTTGGTCGTTTCTTTAGTTTCTTGACATTTTCAATAATATGTTATTTTTTGGTAGACAACCTTAGAGCACTAGAGGACTAAGGTATGGTTTGGGAAGATCTGGGTTTCAAAGGGCTCTATTTGGGTTTTGGGGGAGGACTCAAAATAATGCCTTCAGGGCAATGAATTAACCAGTGTTTGTAAAGGACATTGAAAAGGCCATGGTGCGAAGGAAGCTCAGCCCCATTTTTTCCCTAGCATTCTCAATAGTATGGCTAACATAATTGAATAAAAATTGAGGAATATTAATAGGTCTAACCTCCCAAAAGTGATTAAAAAAGGAAAAGTGAAAACTACACAAAGGCTTATCTGGGTCATCCACTGTTACGTATTCCATGATAGGCTTGAGGACACTCCCCCATGGAAAAGGTAGTTCATCATGCCATATTCCTAAATGGGCTCTTCTGCCAAGTTCCTTATTAGTGACATCATTCAGTTCATAATCCCAATTGTTCTTCTCCCTCTTAATACATCTCTAGGTTTGCTATCTAGTTAGTTCAACAATAATTTTTATGTCAAGAACATAGGTCTTATTACAAATATTAACAGTCCCTTCGTCCCACGTCTCCATGAAAGCCAAAGTAATCTCAGGGTCCTCCCATTCAAATTTTTGGAAAAAGGGAAGGAAATTTCTACCAACAAGGATTCCCTCGGCAATGGAATCCATGCAAAGCTTGGATGGCTCCACAAAGGTATTCATGATGCCCATACAAAGAACGACCGACACTCGATGAGAATTCTAAGAGGAAAGGGACTGGAATTGAATCAGGTTTTGGGCATTATAAAAAGAAATGGTGAGGAGAGTGATAATAATAGCAACCTTCCAGTGAATTCGGTACTCATGCCACATATAAGAAAAATGTGTTCCAAGGAAAACTTAGTGGACAAGATAAATCTAATCACCAAAATGAATCATGTGGAAATTTGAAATGAGATCCCACAAAAAGGAAAAAGAAAAGATGTACACCAAAAAATGAGGGGAATCACATGGGAGGGTGGTGACATGGATGGAGGAGGTGGAAAGGTGGAAAAGGGTTGAGAGTGGAAGTATGGGGAAAATGGAATAATTGAGATGAGTGCAACCAACAATGGTAATGCCAGGCGAGACGGGTAACCGACAACCAAAATTGAAATGAATGAAAATAGCTAAAAATCTGCCTTGAATGAAGGAAAATCGACATCCAAGGTTGACAAGACTAAAAGACACATGAAGCCTAAGACTCAAGCAAGCATTGGGACAATATAAAATGAAATTAGGACACTCGAACAAGAAAATAGGACACTCAAGCATGAGAATATTCTTGAAGAAGGCTGACTTGCTCCACATCAGTAGAACTAGGATTTGATGTCAAAGATTCTTTGTCAATGACTTGAACTAAGAATTGAGGGGGATCAATGGTCCAGGTCATCAACTCATTGATAGTGGTGCCAAAATTTGCTAAGGCATCAAAAAATTTATTGTTTTATCTAAAATTATGTTGAAAGATTGTCTTAAAATTCCCTGCTAAGAATTATGGCTTCTTCTATGCAGTTTCTTACTTTCCACGAGGGGATTTTGGAATTTTTAAGGTAATTAATAGTGGTCAGAGAATCACCTTCAACCAAAATTCTATTGGTGACACCTTTAGCCAAAACCAAGCCATGCCAAAGAGCTCGATATTTTACAACTTGATTTGACTAGATCCCAAGAAATTCAGCATAAGCGAGTATGACCTTGCCTTGATTGTTTCTAAGGACACCACCTGCTCTTGAATGACTAGGGTTACCCTTTGTAGCACCATAAAAATTCAATTTAAGCCACCCTTGTGAAGGAGGAATCCAAGTAGTAAGAGTTCTATTGGACGTAGGAGGAGGGCAAGAGTTAGTCACGATGGGGAAATTGAGAGCATGCCCAACTGAGACTTCAAAGGTGGAAGGAGGCTGGGAAGGTAAGGGGCAAAGGGCAACATTTTCAATAGCAAAAGAGATGGGGAAATTGAGATCATGCCCGACTATAAATGTTGCTTGGTAGAATATTATTCAGTCTAAAAGCTAAAAGCATTACTAAAATTCACTTATGACATGACAAGAAAGGTAAATATCCTCTAATTTTCAACTAAGACAATGTCACCATCATTGTAAAGTAAACTAATTAGAATTACTTAATATGCCCACTATATATTGTAAATATTTTTGGCCTTATAGAAATCCATAAGAAACCCACTATAGAAAGGGTCAATATAAATATCATTTTATAATTTTTTAAATTTGATTTTATAGGTCTGAGGTGTAGACCAATTGGTTCAACCAAACCCTGTAAGAGGGAAAGAGGTCCAAGGTTCAAATATCAAGCCCAAGGTTATGCATAAGGTATTGGACTCAAAATGTACCTATAAAAAAATGGTGAATCCTAATTAAAATCAAGGTGAATCCTAAGAAAATCAAATCAATCATCTTCACACCCAAATTTGGGGTATTCAAAGCCCTAAAAATTAAGATCATATTTAGGGACAATTTTGACCTATTAAATCATATTATAGCTTCATAAATACAAAACCATTATATTAGGCTCAAAAAGAGCTTTCCAACGAGTACAAATATGCTTATATTTGGATATATATTGTGGCAAATTGACCCTATGAAAAAAATAATCCTAAAAATTTTAGGCAAATGGACTGACGTCGTATTCATATTCACCAATTTTTAATTTTAGAAATCCTAATATTCACCCAATTTATGAATATTCACCACTGTTCATAACCCTGCTCAAACCTCATCGTACTGAATGCTTGTCCCTTTCCTGGCACTTTCAGCGGCATAAAAGTTTTAAAATTATCATGGCATGGTGGTTATAGGGGTGAACTGCACAAAGATTTGTGTGGCATATTATAGGGTGGACAATTTAGAATACTGTGGTAGCTAGAAAAGTCATATAGGCTACCCAGATTCATGATGGATACCGATTCCACCATGTAAATTCAAAAAAAAAATTGATTTTATTCAAACAATTTAAGAATATATTGGAACTTTTGAAAAAGAAAAAATAAGTTATACAAATACTATTATAACCTTCATCAACATCATACCTTCCTTATAATATATCTTCTAGCATTAGGAACATCTCATCAAGTTACTTGTGACATGTATAATGAATGATTAAATTAGGATAATACTAATAATCATTTGGGGTCTTCTAAAACCTTACATACAAGCTAGTATCATAGAATAATGCATGTTCTTGATAATTATTTGGACTTATTCTCCATTGTAGGTTCACCACACACATCATAATCACTATCCTAGCTAAATATTTTATCACACATATGAGGCTTGTGATGTGATAGAATATGAAGGAAAGGTAATGACCACCCATTTATAATTATCAATAGTTTGTATGAAAAGACCCTTTTTATTTCTAGGTAAAAGGAAGGGGAAAGGGAGATAAATAAGGATAGAAGAGAAAATGATGTGCAAAAATAAATAAGGAGAAAGGAAGAGACAACAACATGCATTGAAGAATAAGTGGAGGATAAAGGAATGACATGATGGAGGAAGGAAAGGAGGTGATAAGAAGAAAAGGAGAAGAGGATAAGGAAGAGGGAGCAACTGCATGTGAGAGACATGTAGAACTATGTGTGTGAATACTATTCTATAATCTAGCCATTTAATAAAAGAAACAAATAAAGAAAAAATATTTCCCTTCTGTCTATCCTATGTGATGAATAAGTGGTGAATTATATTATATGGTTGGAATTATATGTGGAATATGCTTGTCTTGTGTAGGTTTCCAGTATAATTGTGAGAGGAAATAAAGTGAATTTGTAGCTCAAGCTAGAGTGTCATTCTCATATACTAAAGATAATTTGAACACAATTGCTATCTAGAGAAAATAATATGGTTTTATCACTAGGAACCGGTCACTATCTAATAAGAGTTTGGATGTTGAAAGTTAATTAGGAAAAATGAAGTACAAAAATTAAGAAAAATTAAATCATGAACATGTGATTACAGTTCACATGAAGGGAAGACATCATTTTAAAGGAATTTATTGCACCATAAAGAACTAAGGGTTGTTCAATCAGAGCATTGTGTATGTGAGTATTTTTAATCCATTCGAAGCAATTATTGTTCATGAAGATGTGGACAATGTGTGAAAATTCCTATAATACCAGATATAAGGCCAAAGAATGAACTCCTTGAGTATACAGGTCAAGTATAAACTAGTGAGACTAAATGTGTGATAAGAGAAATTAATACAAGAGATAAAGTTCTTAGGATGGGTTGTTGCAATCAGTGTTGAAGATTTGGATATGCAGTAGCAAGTTGTTGGAACTAATACTTGTGAGATTTTTGGAAGATGTAATCACTCTAATAGAAGGTGTTGGTACCAAGAGAAAGTAGTCAACAAAATACACATTAATTATTGTTGGATGGATGTTAAGGAATGGAAAAAAGTGTAAAAAAAGTTGAGTGTATTCTATAAGGGGATATTTGTTCTCGAAGGAAGAAAAATATAAGATAGAAAAGGTGGCTTTATGAAGAAAACCAAGCTCAAATAATAATAGTTTGAAAGAATAATTCATTTTTGTGAGCTAGACAAAACATTTTCTCTTATATGATAAGTATGATATGGAAACATTAAAAAATGTAGTGATTGTGGATAAAATAGTGTTAACCTATTTGTTAATATCAATAAAATGTATAAAAACCTCTTTAGTGACAAGTAAAAGGAAGGGGCGAGAGAGAAGAAAAGAAAAATAAATAAGAAAAAAAATACAACAATGTGCATAGAAATGAATGACATGCAACACCATGTCATTCCTTTCTATGCACATTGTTGTCTTTTCATTTCTATGTCATTTATCATCGTGTGTCATTTATATTGATTGTTCATTTGTTAATGTATAAATAAATATGCAAACTTATACAACCATACAAATATAATCTACATAACAAACCTAGAGCTTGTATACTCAAAATAGTTTTCCACTGTTGAAGAAAACTATGACACCAACCTCAGATTCACACAAGAGTGAAAGTTCACTTGCCTTCTATAATAGTCCCTTATTTGATTAGAAAATTTCACCTGCCTTTTGGTTTGGTTCTCAATGGTATTTATTTTAGTTCCCCCTACCCATTCTCTTCCCTCAATGGTATTTGCTTCAATCCTCCCCCTGTCCACTCTCTTCCCTTCATTGTTTATCTCAAAACTTAACAGGGATGTGAAATACCCTTCTTTTGAAGAGAGCCCTGATTAAAAGACAAGAAGAGTAGTCCAAGTCCAACTACAAAAAAATACAAGCATCAAAATGAAAATAAATAATGAAAAGACAAAATATGGGGAAGGGGAAAGGCATCTTAAGAAAATAGTTTAGGCCAAGAATATTTCTTTTTTGAGAATGGATTCTAAAACGGTGAATCCTCTTAATGTGGTATTTTTTCGATACTTGGGACACCTAGAAGTCCTTTTTTCATTGATGACATCAATATTTACACGTATTAGTAAAAATACTACTGGACCTGTAGACACCAAAACAGCACCAATCTGATCATGTGGATACAAGCACTGACCGAATTGGCATACATAGCCCCTAGGGCAGCCCCCAGAGGTTAAACAATGGTCCTAACCACTCCCAAAGTAGTTTTGGAAGGTCAGAGGTCAATTTGGCACCTTTCAAGCACCCTGCTCCTTACTCGTTCCACCCTGGGGTGAATAGAATGCTATTCGCCCCACCCCGGGACGATTAGCAGCAATCGCTCCAGGGTGGGGCGAATAGCAGGTTTGATGGGAAAAAGGTCAAACCTTGACAAATGGTAGCTCAGATCCACCACTCAACTCCACCTTCAATGCATGGGAGTGCGAGTGAGCATTTTTGAGCTCAAAGAGGCAGTCATGGAGCCCTTAATCAGGGAGGAATCTTCTCTCCCCTGGGAAGGCATGATGGCCAAGTGGCGCCCCTGCATGCACATTCAAAGCAGACCTTCAGGTCTATAAAATGGTGAGTCTTCTCACCCCAAAATGAGGATAGAGTAGGAGCATTTGGAGCAATGGAGTGCTACCGAATTACATCCTCACCCCTCACTTGTGCTTCTTACATCCTTGATCTCTCTTTTGGAAGGGAGGTTATTGGGTGAACATTGGAAGCACAATCCGGACCCAAAACCCAAACATTTGGCCACAATACCCCACCCAATTTTTTGACACAACCCCCTAGGAGGTTTTGGACCCATCCCAAGTGGATTGGTGTCGAAACCAAGCCCCAAACGATGGGCGTCCTGCCCCGGGCGCCCCGCACTACTGCAGTCCTAATCGCCCCACCCCGGAGTGATTAGAAATATGTAGTATATTTCTTCACTATTTATTTTGCATATTATTTTATGTCATTCATATATGCTTCCATTCAAATTTCATGCCATTCTGATGAGTTTTGACTATGTTTTCATTATTTTTCGCTTTCACTAACATACAGGGAGCATCTTCGGATACAGGGTGATCGAGGCCGAATCTACAAAATCCGACCTTCTGGGTCATCTCAAAATGCCCTATTTTTCCTAACCCCAACTTTGCAGGTGTTTTGGAGGCCTCTGGATGGGACATTTAGGAGGTTGCTTTCTGACATTTTATGACAGTCCTAATCGTCCCACCCCGGAGCGATTAGAAATCTACAATAGATTTCTTGACTGTTCCTTTTGTAGTGTGTTCATGATGGTGTTTGCATGCTTCTATCCAAATTTCATCTTATTCTGACATGTTTTGATTACCATTTTAATTATTTCATGCATGCATTAACCGGAGGCCTTGGGGATTGCATGTTTCCCTCCATCCGTAGGTGCTATTAATCATTTGCTATTTCTCTGAATGTAGGATATCAACATCGGAGGGGTAGCAAGGAACTACAGATGCATTCATGCAAGCGGTGATGACGTTTGGCCCACCCATTTCAAATGTGGGCACGCGAAAGATCCCGAAGGGAAGCGTACCATCCGTGGTGTAACAAAACTATATCTAACGCTCCTAGCCCCTAAAAATGAAGGAGACGTATTGTAACCTGATCTCAAAGAAAAATTAATAAAAAAAAGGGCTGCACTTTACATTTGCTTTATATCTCATTTCAGTTCATTTGTTTTCCCTTTTCATGCACTTTAGTCCTTTCTTCATTCGTAGGAGCTAGCGTTACATTTGCTTTTGTTTGCATCGCACCCGGTATGCCATTGCTTCCGTATCCTAGTGCTTTTAGTGGCGATCATGGTGGGACTCTATCCCCTAATTTTGGGATCAAATTTTTGATCAAAATTTTGTGTTTTTGTTTGTAGGTGTTAATCCTTCAAGCGTTGGACTACTGCTCGTGCCACCCTATGATGAATACAGACTGGAATTCATGCCACCTCGGGATGAATAAGACATTCATCCCACCCTATGATGAATACATATCTGCTATTCATCCCACCCTAGGATGATTAGCTCTCTGTGCATTTTTTGAGTAGAAACTCAGAGGCATCCGGTTTGGGCAGAGAAGAGGTAGGTTTTCTGAACATCCTCTATAATTTTTTGTCTCTATTTCTATGATTTTTCTATTTCTTTGCTTGCATAGAAAAGTTTTACTGCATGTTTTCTTTCTTTGCACAAGTAAAAAATAACCCCACACACCACGTGATAATATAAACATCAAGGAGTTGGTCTTAAAACCCCAACACTTGATCAAGACCAACGGTGGATTTCATCACCACCTTGGCTTGAATTTTTGCATACATAACCCTGATCGCTACTATTGCTAGACGTAAATCCTGATGAAAGCTGACCAAGTGTAGTTGGGGTGATTCCCAGTGCATGAGGATAAGTCTTCTATGGTAGGTGTCAAAAATAGGGTGATTCCCCTTCCGTACCGCCTATGTTCCACGTACTATTCTGCTCTCGCGTACCAATAGTTTCCCTCACGTAAGGGCGGGTATATTGAGAGGTTCGGTATAATGGCCTGGCAGTGGTATATTGAAGGGGCAACCATTTTGGGAGATATAAGAGCCCTCATATTGCATATACAACAAAATTTTCTTTACAAGGTTTTCACCACAAAATCAAAACACACTAAACCAGATCTAGGGCACACCTTTAATCTATAAATGAGATAATCATTGCTTTGATTGTGTGGTCCCCTTTTGTTTAGTGTAGCATAAAAAATTGTAAAGAAGATAAAAACCTACATATCTTGTAGAGAGACACCACCATGGTGTACACCCATAGCCAAGCCCAATCACGGGCAGAAGTTGTAGAAAGTGTACAAGGGGGCACAAGTCACCTCCGCTATAGCCCCAAGGACTTGGTCATACCACCTTGGTGGCCTGACCCACAAAATAGTCCACATCATACCATGATGGAATGGGACTATAGAGGCACCCCTTCGAGGGGCACGCCCATGCAACATAGACCCTTTCAAGAGGAGTCCATACATGTGGCACTCAACATAGATGGGAGGGCTCCCTTAGACACTCGTTATGAGTGGCCACCATGTGATGAAGTGCTAGAACAACATAGGGTCCATAAGGAGGGGCCACATGATTACATCATCCCTCCTCTACCCCTTATTACTATAAAAACAATAGGCCAAATCCAGAGCGCAAGGCTCTTCAAACAGGGTGAGCCAACTCTACCCGCCCCTTTCACATATACGAAAGGGAGCATGAGGAAAACCACTACATTCCTCAAGAGCAATACATAACATGGGAACAATGCACTTCCACACCTACTATTTATCAGGATCACCTACTGAGGCCAGAGCCTCGGGTGAATGCCGCTAACCTCGATAGAGGGAAGTGACCTATAGAGATCTCGGATCACCATGATCGAGATAGATGTGTAGGGGAGGCATCTAGGCCTCCTAGACTCAAGACGGTAGAACAAATTGACTTGGCATTTTCCAAACATGCCACCCACCAAGCACAAATCATGCAGCTTGAGCAAGACCAACAATAGTTAGAGCACCTGTATCACCTTAGCAAAGAGCGCATTCAATGTCAGATAGATGAGTTGCTCTAGAACACTATGCCTGAGAGGGTCCCAACCCCTCGCATGCATAGGATAGAGTTGTATGAGAGGCACAACCCCTTGGTGCGAGACAGGTCTCCACGACCTTATCAAGTGTTGCCTCCAAGACCTCCTAGACTTGAGCGGGAGACCACCCCTAGAGCCAATGATGGGCACCCTCCATGGGCACCCACCCATGTTTATAGGTCATGCCTAAGAACTCCTCAAGAAGCCTATGAGGAATTTGAGCAAGAAGAAGAGTGGGCTGAAATGCCCTACCAAGGTAGGGGGCGCTACCCGGTTGCCCCTCCATAGGCCTCAAGTTCCCCGTAATTCACAATGGGAACAAACCAAGGAGGAAGAAATCAAATATTTCGATGCATACAAAGCACTGCTAGAGCGCTTAGAGTCTATGGAGACCAAGACTTCTGGGCCCCAAAATCCCACTTTACGCCAGCTCCCACCCCCCCCCCCCCAACACTAAAAAATATTTTAGAGGGGAGAGGCAAGAGCACGTGACAAGATTCCTGAGCCAATGCTTTGGCATTCAGGACAATGATGCTTTGCTTCTAAGAACATTTATAACCATGTTCGTAGGCCCTACCTCGGATTGGTTTACCCAGTTGTCGAAGCATAGCATCAACAACCTGGACCAGCTAGTGGATGCATTCCTTGAATGTTTTGCCTTCAACACCAAGAAGAAGGCATCGTTAAGTGACCTAGCTAGCCTCAGATAGTATGAGGAGGAGACCATGGTGGCCTATGGAAATCGATGGAGAACATTGCTTTCAAAGCTTCCTTACCTCCCTCCCATGGCCGATCTGACCCAAATGTTCTCGAAAAGTTGCCTAAGATCGATCTCCATGCTATTGCAGCTGCAACAATATGCCACTCTCGAGGAAGCTCTAGTGCAAGCTAGAATCATTGAGGAGATCAAGATACAGGATGGCGAGATTGCCAAGCCATGCAAGAAAGAGTGGCCCAAAAATGCCAAAATTGGGTCCATGCAACCAAAACCCGTTGTGGTCAATCAGGTTGCCATAAACATACCAAAGCCTGCATAGATGACACAACCCCCAAAGGCTAATTATCAAGCAGTTCCTCTTGATAGCTATGAGAAGGAAAATCATAGGCAAGAGCAAAATCAACAGCATCACCCTAGGCGACAATTCACACCCTTCACAGAATCTAAAGACTCCTTGTTTGACCATTTGTCCATGGTAAACTTGATAAACCTACCAAAAATTTAACCTGTAGACCCCAACGCACCAAAACCCAAGGGCTATAGGGAAGACTTGTACTGTAGATTTCATCGATAGAAAGGACATGACCTTTACGCATGTTGGAAGTTCAAAAGCTTAGTGCAAGACCTAATAGACAACAAAATGCTAGCGGTGGATAATCTCGTAGCACCAAACAACCAATAGATGGAGGTCTTCAAAGACCCCCTGCCTGCCCATGATGCGTAGGAAAAGACTCTTCAAGTCAATGAGGTGACACAAAACTGCCCCATGTAGGGGTATGTAGGGATGATAAGCATAGTGACACGAAACAAGAGGTATCCAAGCACAGCTGCCCCCGCTGTAGCTACAGGAGAGGTTCCATCAACGTCACAACCTCAACAACACCCTACGCAACCTCCTCCACCTAGACCAGTGGCCACGATTCGGACTAAACTTACCCAAAGTTTAAGGACCACGTCGGCTAGGCTCTCCATCTATGAGCTCATCCAACAATCACCGCCCCATCGGGAGGCTCTAATGGAGATACTCAAAGCCATCGAGCTACAGCCCCATGAAGCAAACTCTTTCAACAACTTTGTGGGACATGTAAAATGATGTACAGAACCAGTCATCACCTTTAGAGAAGATGAACTAAAATCGGTGACTGGTGATATGGTGGATCCACCCCTGCACGTCATTGCATGGGTCAACGGGATTCCATTTAAGAGGGTGTTGGTGGACACTGGCTCATCCAACAATATAATCACAACAGCGACATTGAAACACCTCAAGTTGCCAGCATCTCACATTGTGGCCTCCACCTATACCCTTCGAGCATTCAACGACGTGATATGCTCGATGGTTGGCACAATTGTCCTGCCCATCCAAGTGGGACAAAAGACTATTCCTACGTTGTGCCACATCTTGGAAGGTGATATGGCCTACAATATTTTATTGGGCCGGCCTTGGATCAGGGACATGAAGTGTGTCCCTTCGATAGCCCATCAATGCCTAAAGTACACATACGAAGGGCAAGTGCATGTAGTCCCGACAGACTTAGAGCCCTTCAAGTATTGCAATGCGGTGCAGCTGATGCCACAATCGACCCTCCCATCGACACATTTGGACTTTCAGTTGAATCCATCCAAATAGGGTCCGATTCCGCATACATCCCCACTGTTAAGTCCCTCAAATCCCCAATCGGACCCATCTTCATCATCTGGTCCTTCACCAATGACACCACCTATGGTGGCCACACCGAAGGACAATGGGAAGAAGCCCCTGGAAGAGATACCACCATTGGTCTCAACCATCTCTACCGAAGAGGTGCCCAGCCGAATGGAAGTCGAGACGCCTAGTTCACCCAACATGGAGTGGACTCAGGAAGAACTCCCATTCCCTCCCCTCAACCACCAATGATCACCATTGAGATGGCCAATACGGGCCTAGGGGAGTATCTAGTGTGGAACATTGTAGCAACACCCACGCTTGAGTCCATGCAGGACATGGGGAGACCTCGCCTCCCCATCGACACTATTGTCCCTTTGGGCTACCCACCAAATCAGACAAATTTTGTATATGGGGGCCTCGACAATGGCATTGAACCTTACCTGCAAGAGGAAGAGGACGAAGAGCCCTTTGTTGAGAATGTCAACTATCTTTCCAACCTAGACTTCACTTTGAAATACCTTGGCCAATGTAATTGGCATGGATATGGGTTAGGCAGATATGAACAAGGGGTGCACGTTCTTTGTCAACCAAGATATCAGATGTCGTACGACAAATCAGGAGTAGGGTTCAACCACCCTCTGCCCCTTGACATCTTGGTAGAGAACATGCAAGGCCTAGGGCTAGGCAACAAGGATGGGTTGGCACAAGATCCATATGCCAATCCTAACACAACATACACATTGGGGGATTATCTCCCATTGTTAACAACCAACCTTGTGGGCCTCAACAATTCCTCCCCTTTGATCGAGAAAGGGGAAAGTTCAAGAACTTGCCTCCAAAAGGGATATAGACAAGGCCAAGAAGGATCTTCAGAAGATGAGTCAGAGTATGAGGTAGCACCTTGGGACCCTTTCGAGTCTGATAGCAATCACTCGCAAGTGACGCCCATAGATGACTATCAGGAGAACTTCATGACAATGTTCCCCTTCAATGCTCCAATCGAGCAAATGCCACCTCAAGAGAATCAGGTCCTCCCGTAGAGAGCGAAACAACCCCGATGGGACCAAATCAACTTGCTCGAGCAGAACGAGCCTCACATGCCACAAATAGTTGTCAGAGCCAATGAAGGCCTATGGATCTCTGATAGCGATTATGAAGATGAGACTGAGATGGCATATCTCAACCACATGCGATAGCAACAATGAGAATACCCCATGGACATTGATGATATGTTTGAATAGCTAAACATGGGGCCAAGGCATAGGTGGCACCTAAACCAAGCATAGTTAGACCAAGTGCTGCACCCGCCACTTCAGGCATACAGAGAGCACCTTCCACCCAGAGACCCTATAGAGCCATCAGTGCCAAGGGCAGACCCTATCCTTTTATCCACACATAGGGCCGATCCATTTGTGCCAATACCCACAGAGCCAGATCCGAAGCACAAAGATCACCAAGGATGTCCGAGTCACCACCCGCATGGTAATGGAGACCAAATTCACTTCATCAACATGATCTCCATTGACTTAACCACCCCCATCCACAATCCAACCGATCCAAGCATGACCATTGTATCTAAACCTAGATGCCATAGACTGGGATCATGCTAACTCACCACCATCCCCATCGAGTACTGGCCTTGCGGTGAGATGCTTCATTTCACCCCAAGACCAACTCAGGATATCTTCCATGCTGAAGAGGAACCCGACGTTCCAAACGTAGATCTAAATTCAGCAAATGATATCCACCTGATCCCAACTCCACACCAGTTGGAGGATGGGTCCCACATGTCAATCGAAGAGACGACTGACGTAGACATCGGCTCTGATCCAATGAATCCACAAATCATCAAGCTAGGGGTAAGTCTATCCCCCGAAGAGCAAGCCGATTACATTGCCCTTCTCAAAGAGAAGAAGGAGGTTTTTGCATGGTCCTACAAAGACATGTCGGGGCTAGACCCACAGCTAGTCATGCATAATCTAACGCTTGATCCGACAGTCAAGCCAGTCAAGCAAAAACTATGTAAGATGCACCCAACAGTAGCCTTAATGGTAAAATATGAGCTACAAAAGTTGTTGGATGCACAGTTTGTCATCTGCATGGATTACCCACCATGGTTGTCCAACATGGTACCCATCAAGAAGCTTGATGGGAGGATTCGCATATGCACCAATTTTTGAGATCTAAACAAAGCGAGTCCCAAGGATGATTTCCCCTTGCCTAGCATCGATGCATTGGTAGATGCTACAATAGGCCATGAAATGCTTTCCCTCATGGATGGTTTCTCGGGATACAATCAGATTCGTATCAATCTCGATGATCAACTCAAAATGGCATTCACAATGCCTTGGGGGACATTTTGTTATAAGGTCATGCCCTTTGGCCTTAAAAATGTTGGTGCCACCTACCAACGCGCTATGACATACATCTTCCATGATCACATGCATAAAACTTTGGAAGACTATATGGATGATTTGTTGGCCAAATCTCTTTTGCACCCAGATCATCTGGATGACTTAAGCAAGATCCTCGATCGCCTCATCGAACACAAAGTTAGACTAAACCCCAAGAAGTGCGTATTTGGCATCACATCTAGAAAACTCTTGGGTTTCATAGTCTCAAAATGAGGCATCGAGGTAGATCCAAATAAATTCAAGGCAATCCTTGAAATGCTTCCCCCAACCACCATCAAGCAGCTCGGAAGCTTGCAGGGAAAGGTCACGTCAATCAAGCGCTTCATAGCGCAATTATCTGACAAGTGCCGACCCATGAATAAATTATTACACAAGGGGGTAGCATTTCACTGGGATGACGAGTGCCAGTCAGCCTTCGATGACATTAAACAATACTTGGCTTCACCACCAGTATTGGCACCACCTAGACCAGGAGTGTCATTCTACTTATACATCTCAGCTACTGAGGTGGCACTGGGCGCCATGCTAGCCCAGAAAAATGAACTACATAAAGAACAGGCTAATTATTATCTTAGCCGCACCCTGGTCAGTTATGAACTTAACTATGCATACGTCGAGAAGCTATGCTTAGCAGTGGTATTTGCCACCAAAAAGCTATGCCACTACATGCTGAGCAATACGACGTATGTTGTGTCTAAGGAGAATCCATTGCGGTACATGATGAGTCATACTTATCATAGTAGCCACACGGCAAAATGGATCATGTTGTTGACGGAGTTTGACATCGAATTCATTGGACAGAAGTCCATCAAAGGTCAAGTCATCACCGATCAACTAGCAGAGGCTCCTCTCGAAGATGATCAGCCTCTGACCATAGAGCTACCCGATGATGGGGTCTTCCATGTCTCAGAATCGCCAGATTCTGATGAGCCTGAGTCACAGGCCGACATAACCTTATTCTTTGATGGTTCTAAATGTGAGCAAGGGGGTGGCATGGGAATCATATTCTTCACACCGCAAGGGGCTCCAATGCCTCTATCATTTAAACTTGATTTCCCGTGCACCAACAACAATGCTGAATATGAAGCCTTGCTCATAGGTCTTCAGACAACAATCACCATGAACATCAAATGCTTGAACATCTTTGGTGATTCGTTGTTAATCGTCAACCAAGTGAAAGGGGTATTCCAATGTAAATGCCTAGTTCTATAGGCATACAAAGCCCTTGTGGATAAATTCTTGGAAAAACTTGAATGGTACGACATCGAGGCACTCCCTCGATCATCGAATCATTTTGTGGACACTATGGCCTCCTTGGGGTCACTAATCCCGCAAGACCCTTCTGGTGAGATGACAACCATTCAAGTCAAAACATTATCGCAATCCATGATGGAGCGTGCAAGCTCTGACATAACGCTAGGAATCCACCTGATCCAGATTGAACCATCTCAGGATAGGTTCTCTCGAATCCATGATAGCTTGAATCATGCCAACTAGGGGTCCTTGTTCTCCCCTATTCCCCTTGATAGCAACACAATACTATTTTTACAAGTTCTTTCCCGCTCAACTTTTGCTAGGGATGAACTTCAAGAGGGATTGGCAGTTCATACCATCGAGGTTTCTGATCAACAGGATTGGTACACACCCATAAGAGACTACCTCAAGCTAGGTAACCTCCCACTTGGATTGATGCATGCCACAAAAATATCATTCAAATAGAAAGTGGCAAAACATGTCTTGCTAGGAGACATTTTGTACCGTCGAAGCTATGAAGGGATCCTCCTCCGTTGCTTGGACTAGCAGGAGTCCACTTGGGCGATCACCCAAGCGCATGATGGTACATGCGGTGGCCACTTCAGCGGTATGGCCATCGCAAAGTGCATCCTTCGCATGGGCTATTATTGGCCATATTTAGAGCGAGATTGTTGCGCGTATGTGAGGAAGTGCATGAAATGTCAACACCATGCTAATTTGACACACGTACCTTCTCAGGCCTTGCATCCGATCCAATCGGCTTGGCCATTTTCATAGTGGGGCTTAGATCTAATCGAAAAGATCTCCCCTGCATCGTCAGGCCATCACACGTTTATCATAATGGCCATAGAGTACTTCACCAAGTGGGTGGAAGCAATTCCGCTTACCTCTACGATGGGGCCCCGCATTGCGGAGTTTATTTTACATAACATCATATGTCATTTTGGTATTCCATCCAAGATCATCTCGGATAATGGGACATCATTTAAGAACAAAGATGTGCGTGCTTTAACAACAAAGTACAAAATTCAGCATAGTTTTTCAACACCTTATTATCCGTAGGCAAATGGGCAAGTAGAGGCATCAAACAAAATGCTAGTTGCCATCCTTAAAAATATGGTCATAGATAGTCATAAGGATTGGCACATTCAAATCCCACTTGCTCTTTGGGCTTATCGCACTAGCATTCGGATGCCCATGGGGGCAACTCCATTTTTGTTGGTGTATGGCTCCGAGGCAGTCATGCCTCTCGAGTTGGAAATACCTTCCCTGCATATATCAATGCAAGAGTTCATCGATGATGACACTACATGGTAGGCCCAGTTAGACCAGCTTACGTTGCTCGATGAACGATGCATCAATGCTCTCGAGCATTTACGTATCTATCAAGAGCGACTTAAGAAAGCATATAACATGAAAGTTCACTTGAGGGACTTTCAGGTTGGTGACTTGGTCTTAAAAGAGAACCAACAAAATTCTAACTTGCCGCCCCATTTAAGGGACAAGTTCATGGCAAATTGGTTAGGTCCTTATGTAATTGATAGTAAAATAGGACCTGGAACATACCGGCTCGCCTCTCTTGAAGGAATCAAGGAACTAGAACCCTTGAACATCAGTCATTTGAGGCCATTCCACATTTAAAAGAGCCATGGCCCACCCCAAAAGCTCCAAGGATTCTCACAATCGCTTGGTCAACCCCAAAATGCTCCAAGGATTCTCATAATCGCTTGGTCACCCAAAACGCTCCAAGGATTCCCACAATCGCTTGGTCAACCCAAAAATGCCCCAAAGGTGCCCATAATCCCTTTGGTCAAACCAAATGTTCCAAGGATTCCCATAATTCAACAACCAAAATGCCCCAAAGGTGCCCATAATCCCTTTGGTCAAACCAAAAGCTCCAAGGATTCTCACAATCGCTTGGTCACCCAAAATGCCCCAAAGGTATCTATAAACCCTTTGGTCAAACCAAAATCCCCAAGGGTTCCCACAACCGCTTGGTCACCCAAAATGCCCCAAAGGTATCTATAATCCCTTTGGTCAAAACCTCCAAGGATCCGAAAGAATCACTCGGTCCGCACCCACTCGGGATAAACCAACCATAAAGAATTTTCAAAAACAATAAAATAATCAAAAATAACAAAAAAATTTGCATCTCACTTCCATGCATACTCTTAAAAATCAAAACACAAAAAAATAAGTTGCATTAGGCATCACAAACATACATTGCATATTTGTTGGTCATACAGGTCAAATGCACCATAGACTGTAATTACTCGGCAATTCCATCATTTTCCACATTTTTCCACTTTGTAAATAGTCCAAAAAAAATAAACGCCATCCACATTTTTCACCATATCATAATCAGTGTCTTCTAATGTATTTCGGGCTTTCATCATTCAACTGTCTTTAGATTTCTAGCCAAAAACTGTACAAAGTCACATAGATTTTTACAAAGGTAGAATTTTCCTTGGATCACACCTTGTTACGTAGCATCCCAACACAAGTTAAAACACATAAAAATTCCCAAGTTGTGTGAACGAAAGATGAAACCTGCATAGCAGGCTAGGTTACCATACGTGAAATGGTTATCTTGCTCATCCCCCTATGCGAATGACCCCAAGAATGCTGAGAGTTGGCAAAAGGACAAGCATCTTCCCTACCCAATTCCCCAAAATAAATAGTGGTTTTCACCACTATCAAAAATCCCAAAATTCTCAAAGGGTTGCAAACATCAAAAATTGCAAAAATTCAAAATACAAACTCCAAAGTTTGATATCCAAACCCCTCAAAGTGCATACATCAAAAGGCACAAGAAATAGTGATCCTCATCACTCAAAATTCAAATCCCTTGCTCAAAAGAACAAGAGAAAAATAAATAGTGATTTTTATCACTACATACGAGAGCAAGTATCCCAATAAAATTAAAGAAAATAAGGGAGTCGAACTTGAATCCTTGGAACTCTCAACATTCGAAAGGTCATGAGGTGATCCTCAGTACCGGTTTGGTGGATAGCCTACTGGTCACTGGTGGCAAACCTCCCGCATGATGATATATCTATCACATTAAACTATGTACAGATCAATGTTTGCATGTGGATGAGCTAGCTTATGGTATCCTAGATTGCACCGTAGATTAATCTTACTAAATACAACAAAGGAGTTAGTGGAGCTAGTTAGGTGATCCTCAGTACAGGTTTGGTTGACAGCCTATCTGGCACTAGCGGTATCCTGACAACTACCACATAAACAAATTCAATCGCACACACAGGGATGTGAAATAACTTGGTCAAACTCAAGTCTGATTCGTACCTTGTTCAAAAGTCTTGTAAGATAAATGTACAGTCTTGGCTAGTTAGTTAAAACATCTGAGTCTCGAAAAAACCTTAACTACATTCTAGAACACCTGTGGTACATTCCATTCTTACATCACCATCAAAAAATACAAACAAAAAAAAATATACACATGCAAAGTCATCACATAGTACAAAAATCCAGTAAATCTTGTATAGTCTATGGTGCCACCACCAAGTTATCAACAAATCATTTCATCCATTCCATATGCATACATCATATAATTAGAAACATCGCATTCATAATAACCCATGCATACATCAACGTAAATAAATGTGCATAAAAGTAACAATAAATCATGACAAGTGTATAATAAAAAATAAAGTCATATATATATATATATATATCACCAAAAATTCCCGTAGGCTACAATAAGTCGGTCCTCTGACCTCACAACAAAATCAAAAAATCAAAAACCCCAAGCCTAGGGAGTCGGCCACCATGATCACGTAGGATCGGTGCGACTGGAACTACCCCTAGTGGTGTGGGTCCTATGGGACCTCTCAGGGTGGCTTTGCTAGCCCCCGCATCATGCCCACTAGCGCTACCCTCACCCACCCACCTGATGAGAGGAAGCAGATTGCTCAGTCTCACTGTCTCTCGTTCGACATGAAGATCCACCTCTAGTGAGCTCAGGTAACTGTCCACCAAGGTAGATAATCTCGACCTCCAACTCCACCCAGAATCCCACTAACGATGGATGTAGCCAATGCTTCATCCCGCTATGCCAACTGAGCCCGTAGGTGATCCCTCTCGATGTTGTGCTCCTCATCTCATCTCCATAGTAGCTCCTCCAATCATGCTATCTCAGCGTGATACCTAGCCTCCATATCCCCTGGGACTTCCTGAGGCATGGGCATCTTCAGGATGGCATGCTGCTTCGACACCCACTACTCTAGAACGTCCTATGTATCCGTTGCTCTGAAACCCCTAGGTCATCCCCAGTCAAGTCATCAACCTCCACCATATCTGCATCATCGAGCGGAGCTCCCCAACCCTCCCTCGATGCCTCTACATCCTCACCACCTACTACTGCCACATCCGTGCCTCCTAGAGGCCCCTCACCCCACCATCGCCGCATCGTCCACCACTGGTCATACTCGATAGTCACCCCGACATTGTCCACGTTGGGGACATCAATCACTACATCCGACTCCTCACCCAATGGCTCAATGATCGGCCAGGCCAAAGTCCTCTCGTCGCCCCGACGTCGATAGATCAAGGGCTCACCAAGAAATCCCTGGTGCACCCCAAACTATCGAGTCACCCGGATGTACGAGAAGTACTCCTGCTCGGTCCCATGTCGCCCGATCAACCACCTCCCCCTGCACCCATCGGAGCCACTCCCCAACCTCAGGCTAGGCTGGATAGTCTCGGTATGGCCGCTAGAACACCTCTCCTAGAGCAAGACGTGAGAAGGCATCAACATAGTGCCCCATGACACCTGCCCACCATCGACTCTGCCCTTGCTCCTCGGACCTCCACCATAGGGTAGCATAGCCAATCTCCCTATCCACCATCTCTCCTTGAGTGGTCCAAGGCAACCCCTATGGTCGCTCCATAGCTATGTGCTGCCATCCCCAACACTACAATAGGTAGCTGCACCCAATCCCCTTTCACCTTCGATAGCGGACCTCGTACAACTCATCATATAACTATGCCAGTAGCATCTGACCCCACCTCATAATCAGTGGTGCTACCATCGGACACTCCACCAGTCTGAACACTACCTCAAGCAGGTTCCAAGGGAACCTCACACCTGAGGAGTCGAGAAGCAACATGTTGGAGATGAGGGTCATAAGCAATGTATGCCTCACCCCCAACATGCCCTTCTCAAACCACCATCACACTAGAATCCTGCCAATCAGGTAGTCCCCCTCTGCCCTCTCCACCACCCCATCCACCCCCATCTCTGTTGCATGCCCAAAGCACCATGTCAGCACCATCGTCCGCTGATCTCGAGGAGTCATCCGAATGGGCAGCCCATCTATCAAAATCCATAGAATCTGATAAACGTCCTCTAGAGTCACTGTCATCTCCCTTGTTGGGAGATGAAAGGTGTTGGTGCGAGGGATCCCACAAATTGATCAAGGTAGTCAGATATGCCCGATCCCCCACCACAGGCTCTAACCGAGTCACCTGCTTGAGCCCAAGGGCATCAAGCCAATCCCAGTCCACCATAGTCAGCGCATCCCGTGCGTCAAAAAATATCGTCGGCTGATGGTACCGACTCTTCACCACCTACAAAACAAAACAACACAAAAACATTAAAACATGACAACAAAAAAAATGTACAACACTAAAAAAAATATACAACAATGTATACAAACTATACAACAAAAACATTTAATAAATTGTACAACAACATTAACAAAATGTATAGTACAAACATTCAAAAAAATCAATAAACAATGCAAAATAAAAACAAAATTTTAACCTAGGGTTTTTAACTTTAGTTTAAACTAAAAAACAAAAAACAAAATAAAAACAAAATTTTTAACCTAGGGTTTTTAACTTTAGTTTAAACTAAAAAACAAAAAAACAAAATAAAACCAATTTTTTAAACCTAGGGTTTAATCGTAGTTTAAACTTAATACAAAAAACAAAATAAAAACAATTTTTTAAAACTAGGGTTTTGATCTTAGTTTAAACAATGCCACACAAAAAAAAGTGAAGGAGCACCTACCGGTCTTGCCTCGGCTCCACCACTCGAATATCCAGTCCATGCACTCATGGTATCCATGAAATCTCGACAGCGCTCCGCTACGTAGACTCGAACTCCTCCTCACAACTCCAAATCGCTAAAAAACAATTGCAAATGAGCCCAAAACCTAGTTTTGGCCCTTATATAGGCTCTTAGGCCTGTAATCGTTCCACCCTAGGATGAGCACTCTAGTTAGCACTCGTCCCACCCTGGGATGATTACAAAACTGGTATTCATCCCACCCTGGGACGATTACAGAGCAAGAAAATAAAAAACAACCAAAATTGCATCCAAAATGCACCAAAAATAACAATAAAACTGTCGAACAAAGGCACCTTTGTGCCTGCACTTCAAGGCATCCAAAACTGATGTTGGGGTCACAAATCCTCACTATCCTACTCCCTAATAAGGCTACCATAGCCGGACCACTCCATGGGAGGAAGGATTTTTGAGAATTTCATCCCCAAAAGGCGTCACAAAAAGGGTCCAAACCCACCCAAAAATAGCAATAACATTGCCGAACAAAGGCGCCTTTGTGCCTGACATTATTGGCATACAAAACTAATGTCAGGGCCACAAATTATCAATATCCTACTCCCTAAGAAGGCTACCATAGCTGGACCGCTCCATGGGAGGACGAATTTTTGACAATTTCAGCCCCAAAATGCGTCACAAAAAGGGTTAAAACCCACCAAAAATAGGTCCGATTGTTGGGAAACTGCATAAGCATTCAATGGAAAACAACTGAAGGCACCCTTACAAAAGTCATCTTGGGTCAAGTGACTCATCGCTTTTCTCATTTCGGTCATTCCCTCATCGATTCGTCGCTTGAGGGGGTAGTCACACTTAGTCACCAATCAACAAATACACACCCAATCAAGGAAATGGCATGCATTCAAAGAATCATTGACAAAGACAATCACGCTCCTGCTTGGGGCAGCAAACAAGCAATAATCACAAGCTGATCAAACACTTGGCATTCTAGAATCATGAACTCAAGGTTCCCATAGACAAAAGGTTGCGCCCTTTGCCTATTCATGACTGAACAATGTCCAAGATCAAGTAACACCTCACCAAAAAAGGTTAACACTTGAATTAAGCTCCTTAGCTCGTCGAAGCAAGGATTCAAGAATGCGTGCCCTTTCCATACTTGGGGCATCAAAATTTGGTTAGGTTACCAAGAAACCCTAATCATTAAGTGCTTTGGTTATCTATTTTTTCTCAGCACTGCGCCACGCACAACGCATCCCAAAAAGGGGCATCTGTAGACACCAAAACAACACCAATCTGATCATGTGGATACAAGCACTGACCGAATTGGCATACATAGCCCCTAGGGCAGCCCCCAGAGGTTAAAAAGTGGTCCTAACCACTCCCAAAGTAGTTTTGGAAGGTCAGAGGTCAATTTGGCACCTTTCAAGCACCCTGCTCCTTACTCGTTCCACCCTGGGGCGATTAGAATGCTATTCGCCCCACCCCGGGATGATTAGCAGCAATCGCTCCAGGGTGGGGCGAATAGCAGGTTTGATGGGAAAAAGGTCAAACCTTGACAAATGGCAGCTCAGATCCGCCACTCAACTCCACCTTCAATGCATGGGAGTGCGAGTGAGCATTTTTGAGCTCAAAGAGGCAGTCATGGAGCCCTTAATCAGGGAGGAATCTTCTCTCCCCTGGGAAGGCATGATGGCCAAGTGGCGCCCCTGCATGCACATTCAAAGCAGACCTTCAGGTCTATAAAATGGTGAGTCTTCTCACCCCAAAATGAGGATAGAGCAGGAGCATTTGGAGCAATGGAGTGCTGCCGAATTACATCCTCACCCCTCACTTGTGCTTCTTACATCCTTGATCTCTCTTTTGGAAGGGAGGTTATTGGGTGAACATTGGAAGCACAATCCGGACCCAAAACCCAAACATTTGGCCACAATACCCCACCCAATTTTCTGACACAACCCCCTAGGAGGTTTTGGACCCATCCCAAGTGGATTGGTGTCGAAACCAAGCCCCAAACGGCGGGCGTCCTGCCCCCGAGCGCCCCCGCACTATTGCAGTCCTAATCGCCCCACCCCGGAGCGATTAGAAATATATAGCATATTTCTTCACTATTTCTTTTGCATCTTATTTTATGTCATTCATATATGCTGCCATTCAAATTTCATGCCATTCTGATGAGTTTTGACTGTGTTTTCATTGTTTTTCGCTTTCACTAACATACAGGGAGCATCTTCGGATACAGGGCGATCGGGGCCGAATCTGCAAAATCCGACCTTCTGGGTCATCTCAAAATGCCCTATTTTGCCTAACCCCAACTTTGTAGGTGTTTTGGAGGCCTCTGGATGGGACATTTAGGAGGTTGCTTTCTGACATTTTATGACAGTCCTAATCGTCCCACCCCGGAGCGATTAGAAATCTACAATAGATTTCTCGACTGTTCCTTTTGCAGTGTGTTCATGATGGTGTTTGCATGCTTCTGTCCAAATTTCATCTTATTCTGACATGTTTTGATTACCGTTTTAATTATTTCATGCATGCATTAACCGGAGGCCTTGGGGATTGCATGTTTCCCTCCATCCGCAGGTGCTATTAATCGTTTGTTGTTTCTCTGAATGTAGGATCTCGACACCGGAGGGGTAGCAAGGAACTACAGATGCATTCATGCAAGCGGCGGTGATGTTTGGCCCGCCCATTTCAAATGTGGGCACGCGGAAGATCCCGAAGGGAAGCGTACCATCCGTGGTGTAACAAAACTATATCTAACGCTCCTAGCCCCTAAAAAGGAAGGAGACGTATTGTAACCTGATCTCAAAGAAAAATTAATAAAAAAAAGGGGCTGCACTTTACATTTGCTTTATATCTCGTTTCAGTTCGTTTGTTTTCCCTTTTCATGCACTTTAGTCCTTTCTTCATTCGTAGGAGCTAGCGTTACATTTGCTTTTGTTTGCATCGCACCCGGTACGCCATTGCTTCCGTATCCTAGTGCTTTCAGGACCACATTGTAATAATGGTGTCTATTGTGCGGATGAGATTAAATTAGATATATTTTCAATGTTTTAATACAATGCCACAAAAAATTTGTATAGTACACCAAATATATATACCACCACAAATATTTTTTGATGTAGAAAGGCATTATATTAAAGAATTAACAAAATATATTTTTACAAAAAAAAGAGGTGGATAAACATGCCATGTGGCTAACACCATCATCAAAAAAAACCATCCCCATAAAAATAGAGCGGGAACCCAAGCGAACAATTTATAGTTTACAGAACTGATGGACAACAGAATAAACTGATTACAAAATGATGAGGCTTAGCCACCCCTAATTCCCATCCAAAGACTTTGAAAATGAGTCCCTCCCCTATACAAAAGTGTCAGGAACATAAATCTAGCCATAAAATCTTAAATTATCCCAAGCATCAAGTTGAGGATTTATGGGAAAGAGGAATAGTCATGTAGCCACGACCATCTCTGTAAGCACCTTGAGTTGGGATATGAGTACAATTTGTAAGCAAGCAACATTATTGTCTAGAGTTGGACCTGCTACGAGGAGTATATTGAGTTACTAAGCATGGTGCATTCTCCCACTGATCAAAAACCTCTTGAAGATGAGCGAGCTCCATGGCCACCATATTGGCCTGAACTGTAATCTAAAAATATAGATGAAATAATATTAGACTTCTCAAAAGCAAAGATGTGCAAAGAGGAAGAACACTTACCAAAGATATAGTCATTTCTAGCTCTCCATATACTGGACATGGTTGCCATATGAAAAAAGTGTCAAACTTAAAAAAATTAGTTGGTAATGGTGGGGGGTCTCCCAAAATGATATGCTTCCACTCAAACATGGGAAAGGAATAGGGTCTAAAAAATGAAAAAATCCACTCCCAAAGGGAATGAGCACAAGGAAAAACACCAAAAATATGGACAAATTCTTCAGATTGAATATATAAATGGAAATAAAGGTTGGGGATTCCTAAATATTGCAGACACTCCACAACAGGAAGCCCTTGGTGCAAAATACTCCATGCAAAACAAGAAATTTTGGGCTCCAAGAAAGGAGCCTAAGCGGTCTGGAATCTATGCAACCAAATAGGTCAAGGGTATGAGACCTTCCACCATTGATTGATATTATCAATCATGGGGAGGTAAGTATATAGCCATCCATATCCCAATTGGGCCTTATAATTCCATGACAAAATTTTCGGATACCACTTCCAATCCTTCCACCAAGGTTACTGTGAAAGCATAGAAATATTGTGTAACATGGAGTCATGGAGAGCAACCTTGAAAACATCAAATGTATCCTTGTTAGAGTGATTAAGCCCAAATTTAGCTCTAAAATCATCCCAAGGGAGCCAATCATTGGTAGGATGAGAAAAGAAATCAGTGATGCATCACACACCTTTGCGAAATAATCTCAGCACATGAACCTAAGGAACCTGCGCAAGTGGGGAACCTTGGTAGTGTTGTGGCCATTGCACAACTTGCCCCAAAATTGGAGACCCACCTTAAAATTTCTTGTTTTGGGAGTTTTTGGTTTTATTTGAGTGATAATTTTACTATTTCATATGTTTTCTCCCATGGGTTTTCTAGGAAAAGTTTTCCATGTTATTTAATTTTTTAATGACATTATTCCCATGTTTGTTTTAATAAATGAAAATAAATGCACATATATATGCATAACAAGAAGATACATGTTAATAATAAAAAATAATTAAATATATATATATAATTAAAAATAAAAACAAAAAATATAAATAAAAATAATGATAAAAGAGAAATAATATAAACTAAATGAGGGGTGATTATTCATTGACTATTATATTCGTCCCTACTGTAAGTAAAATATTAAAATTTGAGGGCTTCCATTTTGCAAGTTATGTAAAGGATGAATTGTGACCCGAATATATTGAGATAGCTATTGTGGGATGGTGACATGGGGGTAGAACAGACACACAATCATGGAGTTGACATCTCAGATTAATGCAGAAGGTATTTGTACTCTACTAGATGTTTTCAAGTAGTAACTACATGATGATGGTGACATGGAGAGTAGACTAAAAAATATTGGGGTAGTGATGATAGTAGGATGCACACAATGTAGGGTCGTGAGTGGGAAAATATGAGGAGAATATGGTTGATGTGAATGTCGACCATGGATGGACATGCAGGCTTCAAATATGACCTACTGACAAGCTACAAGGTAGATAGTGTACATAGTGAGGGTGTGGAAATCAAAACATAGCAACATAGTTGCTGACATGGACATGGTTAGACGTGGAGGTGGTCGATCAGGATGACTAATGAAAAATTACTCTAGGCTTCAAGATTTAGGTCTTGGACAAGCCAAATTCCATGGACGGTGCTTGTATTGGTATGGTAGGCGATATGGAGATGCGATAGTTACATGCAAAGATAGACACAATGGAGGCAGAGAGCTCACAAGTAGGTCCTACCATGCTGCGTAGGGGGGTTACTACTGGTATTGATCTTGAGCTCCTTTTATGAGTACATATATGATGATATAATGATTAGTAACCAAATGTATTTGATAAATAATGTTTAAATACAAAATGCTATAGACTATAGATAGCTTTAGGAAATATTCACGGTAACCACTAACCTATTAACCTAAATCAATTTACCTACTACTTATCATCCATAATATCGGTCAAATAGATAACTTAACCTAGGTGAATAGTAAATAAAGATTTACCTAGTGGTAAAAAGTAATTAATTACTTTTTACCATGTGGTAACTAAAAACTACCTAATGTAGGAGATGGAAAAATATCCCAAATGATGGAATATTATTATAACATCCCCCCTTATTACATTATTTGGGTAATACATACATATCCTCCTATACAACAAATATTTGGGTAAAGTATATAACTGCCCCAATATAGTGTATAAGATGTTGATCTGCTGGTTCTTTGCTCTGTCACAGTGCTCTGGCTGCTCCTAAGCAAAAAGTGGGTTGTTCCTCACTTTGTCTTCACGCCAACAAATGTCCTTATGGTAATCACATCATCCAACCGAATTCCATGGGTAACCAGCCACTGCAATCGCTAGGTGTAGTAGAATAGATCACTTCATACAAGGTTCATTCATTTACAATATGAATTTGTAAAAGATAAGGTAGCTAAGGTGTCGGTCGTTGCTGAAAATGCACCCTTATAAGTTCCCCCTTTCTCATTGCAAAACATAGTGTAATTAATTTCTGAAGGAAGTGTGACTAAGGTGTCAGTCAAAGCCGAAAATGCACCCCTTATAAGACATCTTCCCTTTTTACAAAAATTGTGAAGAAAAGAAATGTATATCCCCCTTCAATTGCAAAAAGTATGCAACTCAAGAGTGTTGTGAAGGATTTTACAAATATTGCCTCCTAGACAATTTTACATCACAAAAATTTTCTCCTCTTGTTACAAGTACTTCAAACACCTAGAATTTGCTATTTATGAAGCCTAAAAGAGGTACAAGAACCCATTATTTGTAAGATATTCAAACAAAATACTTATGCTATTTATGAAGCCAAAAAAATGAGAGAGAAAATGGTGCTTTTGCCCAAGGGACACATGTGTTTTCCCTCTACAAAACTATTTTAGCAATTTAGCACTCCTTGTGCTATCTTTGAACCAGAAACAGAATCAGAATGAGACACTTCACAAGAAATATGGCTTTTGTGTTGTGCCTTTGCCATTTTAGTTTTGCTTATTTTGAAACCAACACTGAATGGTGTCTTGGTTTTCATTTTTACAATTTGTACAAAACTATGCTTTCTAGGCAATTTGATCAAAAAAGTTCACCAATTTGTGTGTTCTTATTGTAAGTACTTCAAGCATGATTGCTATTATGAAGTCTAAAAGAAAAAGTTTTAATGTTGATGACTTGGACTTTTCTGATTTGCCTTTACAAGTTTTATTTCCCTCTTATCAAAATCTATGTTTGAAGGAAGAAAGGAATTATCCCCCCTTAGTGCAAAGGATTGCTACTTTTAAGGTTCCTTATTTTCAAAAACTTGTTCTTTCTTTTGATTACCCTAAAAGAGTACCAAACTATAATTCACTCAAACAGATATTTAATTGCACCTGCCTTAACTCCCTTCAATAAGGATGAAAATTTTGAGGAAATTAGGTCAAACAAATAAGAGTGAATTAGGGGTTTTGTTGATTTAGGAGAGAATATCAAGTAATTTTGGCTTTAAATCTGTGCAAGGATTTACACAAATTTGTGAAATTTTGGGGTTTAGTGTGTTCTTGATTCTATGAATTATAATTGCAAAAGAAATAATGCAATAATCAAACAAGAATGCCCACAAAATTCTTAGCACCTAGGTGTCGGATGCAACCGAAAATGCACCTAATTTGCCAATAAAGGTGTTGAGTAAAATCGAAAATGCACCTTTTAATTTTTGCAACAAAATGTGTGCTTTGTGTTGTGCAAAAAATGATATTTTTGTCTCCTACTTTGTTTTCTAATTTTGCAAAAGAAGTACAATGTGGTCTTCTCCCCTAAATTTTGAAAAATTAACAATTTTGAGCACTCCTTCCAAGACAAGTCGACACACAACCCGCATTTGGAAGGCTTCCAGAACTAGTCGACACATGACTTAGTTTTTGTAGACTCAAGGTCTTCAATTTCTTCTCAATTTTGCAAAAAACAATGTGCAATTTTATGTCTTATATCCCCCTTTGGAGAAAACAAATGCACACTTTGCCTTTGAATTTTACAAAAAAAATTGTGTCTCCTTGTGTTACAATTTGGCAAAAAAGAATTCATGTTTGAACCTTTATTGTATGCTAAATTAACAAGGTTTGAGAAGAGTTTAGGGTTTTCTTATTTGCAAAAAAAATGAGGCTCTTATATGTCGTATATCTCCTTGTTTGTGAGAAAACAAAAGCACTCTAAAAATTGTAAATTTGCAAAAAAAAAATTCCCCCAAGATTGATTTTTTTAATATATTAATCTAATTAATTCTAGCTAATTTAAATTAATAATAAAATTAGTTTCATAAAAAAATCACTTAATACAAATGTAAAATGATTTTCATATAAAAATAAACAAATTATTAATAAAATTAACTACAAAATAATTAAAAAAATAAAAAAATCTTACCTTTGCTTGTCGAAGTAAAAATAACTTACTTTGCCCCCGACGGGGCTTGAACTACCGACCTATTGGTCGGGAGCCTTTCCTCTGGGTCCCCTTGTCAATCGGGCTAGCAAGACCGACGGGTTATGGAGGGGACCGCCTTCTATAAGAAGGCTTTAATTTGCGTTGCGCCTTGCAAAAAGAGGTTTTTGACGCCACCAGGAGTCGAACTCCCGACCACGTAGCCATTAGCCCAATGACTGGTGCTCCTGCCAGTCGGGCTACATCGCCCGATGGGAAGGGAAGGGTAAGTCCTTACCTTTCTTCCCATATCCTCTTTGAAGCAAGAAAAAAATCTCGTGGGATTAATACCACATCGCCCCTGTGGGCGATGCTTTACAAGAATAAAAGGGCTATCGTGCCCTTTATGCTTTGATTTCCTGTGGGCAATCGAACGTCTCACTGTGGCTTTTTTGCTGTGGCCATGTGGCACATGGCAAGTCTGCCACACGTCGTGTCCGGGTGGCACGTGGCCAGTTTGCCATGCATCACCTCATCCATTTACCTCAGGTTTCATGCTTGGGGTCCAGTTAGCCGCGTCCAGTCAACCTCAGGTTCTGTGCCCGGGGTCCAGTTAGGTCCAGTCAGTTGCATCCAATCAGTGTCTCAAAAAATGAGTTTGATCCGCCTAAGGATCCGGTCCAGTCTAGCAGCCCCATCTGGTCCAGTGCCTCGAAAAACATGTTCAATCTACCTCGGGATCTAGTCCAATCCAATAGCCCCATCCGGTCCAGTGCCTCAAAAAATGTGTTCGATCTACCTCGGGATCCGGTCCAGTCCAGCAGTAAAATGAAAAAGTTACGAGTCAAACCAAAAGAAAGTGAAAGAAAGTGAAACCAAGCCAACCAAAATAGAAACGAATAGTCTCTTCCAAAACAATTTTTAAATACAACATTGCAATAGGATACAAAGGGCTAAAACGTTTGGAACAGGATGCGTGGAAGGATATTGGAAGGCTCTGAAATTGCTACCAACCTTTTGGTTCCACATTTGTATGCAGAAAAGGAGGTTTTAAATAAATAAAGCTTTTATTGCATATTTCCCCCTATGTGCTTTAGAACTATTTAATGGTGTTTTATGCATGAATACAGTAGCATCTTTTATATATTTTTAATACATATTTTTACCCCCTAGGCTCTTACCATAACCATATTTTAGATTGTGTGGATGCAGGTCTAACGTGGTTGTGTTTTATATTCAGGATCTAACATTTTCTGCAGCATAGACTAGATTAGGGTTCAGTAGTTTTTCTGTAGTCATTTTCCATTTTTTGGTCCATATTCTAGATTTTATTTATTTTTATTTCCCTAACCCTATATTTTTTTATTTTTTACAAACTTTTGTAAATAAAATAAAATAAAAATACAAAAAAAATAAAATTCTAAAAATACATGAACGAATTCTATTAGAATATTATTATTGTTATAATGTGCACTATGCCTATAATTGATAGGTTGAAATTTGTCTTCTGCCACTTGTCCCTGTCTTCAGTTTGAGTTGGAGTGGTGTCTTCTGAAAGACACTTGGAGTGGAGCTTATGAAACTTGTCATATCTCAACTGCTGCTCTATATTCTGCTTTTGTTGAAGATAGTGAAACTATGTTCTGCTTCTTTATGCTCCATGAAATAGAGCCTTGGCCTAATTGAAAGCAATAACCTGATGTAGATATTCTAGTTTCAGGACAACTGGCCCAATCTCAATTTGTGTATCCAATTAAAGAAAAATTATCACTTGATTTATACATAAGGCTATGATGAGGTGTGGCATTTAGGAATCTCACAATCCTCTTAGCTGCTATCCAATGGCTCTTCTTAGGATCCTGCATGAATCTGGAAATAAGGCCAACTGAATAGCAAATATCTGGTCTAGTTGAAGTTAAGTAGATCAAACTTCCAACTAGTTGCCTATAAAGTGTACCATCAACCCTTTCTTCTTCATCATTATTTACCAATTTTAATCTAGTTTCCATGGGAGTTAGAGAGGGCTTACACTCCTCCATGTGAAACCTCTACAAAATATACTGAATGTACTTAGCTTGTGAGATAAAAATATTACCAGGATGTTGCCATACCTCTATTCCTAAGCAATAGTGGAGGAGGTCTAAATCTATCATCTCAAAGTTATTGCATAAGTCCTCCTTGAGGAACCTTATTCCTTCTATGTAATCACTTGTAATGAGAAGATCATCCACATACAATGTAACTAAAATGATGTGGTTCCTCCAATGTTTCACATAGAGAGTAGATTCTTTTGTAGATCTAGTGAAACCAAGGTTAAGAAAATATGAGTCAATCTTTGCATACCAAGCTCAGGGTGCTTGCTTCAACTCATATAGAGCTTTCTTTAATCTGAGGACTTTGTTATTTTGGCATTCAACTGTGTACCCTGGTGGTTGTTTCACATACACTTCCTACTTCAAATGACCATTGATAAATGCACTTTTGACATCCATTTGATCTATTGGCCAATTTTTTTGAGCTACCATAGCAATAACTGTCCTGATTGTAGTCATATTAGCCATAGGAGCAAAGGTCTCCTCATAATCAATACCCTCTTGTTGCTTATAGCCTTGAGCTTCTAGGCAAGCCTTGTAGCGATCTAGTGAGCCATCTACTTTATATTTTGCTTTGTATACCCATTTTGTGCCAATGGTATATTTTCCTTTGGGTAAATCAACTAACTCCCAAGTGTGATTTTTTTCAATGGAGTCTGTTTATTCTATTGCAGATCATATCATGTTTTTCATCTAATATTTTTGCAGCAACATGGAATACAATTGTAGAGTGAGGCTACATGTGAGATTGTTAGGCGAATGATGGACATGTTTGTTTTTTGCTTTGTGTTGTTTTTTAGCAACAAGTAACAATGAATAGATTTTTTTAGTAATCAGATATTTGGAGATGTGTGCATTACAACTATTTTCTATATTGTACCACTATTTTCATGGAGTTGAGAGCTTAGATGTAGTGATCGACGTGTTCCAATGGCTAGTGAAATCGCTTATGTTTCTGCGTGAAACGGAAAGCTGGAGCGATCTCTCGACGTGTTTGGAGAAGATTTGAAAGGTAATATTTTTCAATTGGTGGATGCATTTTATTGAAACAGGTGTCGGGTTGGAGCTTGCATTCATGTGAAGTATCATGGCATGTAGAGATCACCTTTGCTGTACCTGAAGTATCGACAACAAATTTTATTAAAACTTCAAATTCAAGCATAAATTTTTAGAATAGCACTCGGATGGGTGACCACTTGGGAATGTCCTGGAGCTGCACACATTTTGAGAGTCATTGTTTTTTGTTTTGTGGAAGCATCAATTTGTATCCAACTATATGCTTATATATAGTCGTTGGAAACAAAATTTTGAGGGCGATCCATTGGTCAAATTATTTTTCAATTTTGATATCATTTATTCAACTAAATTTTGACTTGAATTTAAGATTGTAAAACAGAGTGCATTTTCGGTAGCATCCGACACTCTTGGGTGAAAAATTGCAAAGTTGTGAGGGGCTCAAATTTTAAGTCTTTGGGGGGACATTACACCAAGTTATTCATTGAATTTGGCAAGTTTGAGGTAATATTGTAAATGAAGGCATTGCTCTTATACAATCTTTTGGAGGTACATTTGGGGCTAAATTTTTTTTTTAGCCAAGTTTCCAATACAAATCATTCTATCAAGGGGTGATTTAGGGCCCCTTGCCTCTTGCTTGTGGAGACCTTTTGTGGCAATCTCTTGGCCACTAGGTGTTTGTTGCTTGCATCTTCTATTTTGGCTTTTTATGCTTAATATTACCCTTGCATGACTTTAGGTTTTATAATTGTAATAAAGTGTAGTCCCATTTCATACACACTTGAAACTAAGCCATATACAAGCAATCAAACACATACAGGCAAATTCTTATAAAGAAATAATACATTGGCAAATATATTATAACAATTCTACAAAAAGCAAGCATCACATTTTTATAACCACCTATGTTCCACGTATCAACTACTCAAATACTTATAGTCTCCCTCTCATAAGGGTGGGTATATTGAGTAGTTTGGTATAAAGGTCTGGTAGGTTATTCCATTTTAGAATCGCCTATGTTCCACGTATCAACTTCTCAAATGCTTATAGTCTCCCTCACGTAAGGGCGGGTATATTGAGAATTTTGGTATAGAGGTCTAGTAAAATTCTAATTCTTACTCTCTTTGGATAGAAAAAGGCACTTATGTTCAACTTAAACCTCCCACTGTTGGAATCTCTTGAATATTAAGAGTGGAAAAACTAGGTGAAACCACCTCTGGATATTCAGCGGTGTACCCTAGATTTTTTTGAGGGCTCTAATTTGGAATTTTTCGTTCTTACTTCAACCTTCATTGAGCTCCCTTTTCTTTTGATAATTTTCTAAATCATGGCTACTACAAATCTATTAAGTGGACTTACAAAGAAACTTGAAGGAGCACAAAATTTTGAAAATTGGAAGTATGAGATGGAATAAATATTAATGATGAATGACATGTGGGACTTTGTGAAAGATAGGCAGGCTAATGAAGACCCACTCACTGCACCTACAGATCCTAAAGAAAAAGCACAATTTGAGAAAAAATCCAATATAGCTTTAACTCTAATCAAGCTAGCTACAGGAATTCAATGCAGAGAAACTGTAAGGGCTGCAAAAACACCTAAACAAGCATGGGATGCTCTCAATAGATTTTTTGATAGGCCAAGTCAAGATAAAATTTTGTATATCAAACAAAAATTGCACAATCTATGTATGAAAGGCTCACTTATTGATTATCTTATGAAAGTGAAGTCTATTAAGAATGATTTCTTAGCTGTTGGTAAAACCCTAGATGATAATGAGTTAATTCCAATAATGTTGCATGGTATTCCTTCAAAGTTTCACTCCTATGCTACCATGTTAGACTTGAGTGGTAAAAAAATGAATTCCACACTTGAGGATATTGAGATCCTACTTAAGAAGAATGAGCAAGCCCTAATCATAGATGAAGAAATTGAAGCCACATCAATAGCTTTTGCCACAAAACAAGGGTCAAAATTAGCATAATCAGAATCAAAGGGGTAGACAACATCAGAGATACACATAGTACTAGTAGCAACCATGTAAGAAATAGTACCAACAACAACCAAATCAGCAGTACCATCAACAACCACATCAACAGCAGTACCAGCAGCAGCCAAGATGGAAAACAAGACCTCAAGGGGGTCAAAACAATAATCAACAAGGGTGTGAATATTGTGGAAAATAGAATCATAATGTTGCTAATTGCTATAAAATGCAAAGAGAATAGGGAGAACCACAAAATAATAATCTGAACACATTGTATGTAGCCAACCAAGTTAATGTTGAAGATAAATAATGTTGGTTTATTTATTCTGGAGCAGCAAAGCACATGACATGAAGGCAATATTGGTTGACCAAGGTTAAGCCTACATCAAATCAATTCATTAATTTTTGTGATGAAAGTGCTCTACCCATTGAAGGTATTGGGGAGGCACCATTAACTTTGCATGATGGTAATAATATTCCTGCAACAGATGTTTTGTATGTGCCTGGACTTAAAATGAGTCTTCTTTCTATTGGACAACTTACAGATAAGGGCTATAATGTCTATTTTGAAAAAGGAAAATGCTACATTAAGGAACCCCATTGCAATGTAAAGGCCATGGGAGTGAAAAAGGATGGTGTTTACTACCTCCTTACAAAATCTATAACAAAAACATCTTTGCATACAATAACTACTTTCTCTTTGGAGTACATGTGGCATGAAATATTGGGACATTTAAACTTTAATAATATTCAAATGATGGCTACAAAAGGATTAGTTAAAGGACTACCACATATTAAGGAGTCAAAATGCTTTTGTGAACCATGTGTAATAGCCAAACACCATAGGAAACCATTTGAAACAAGAAAGGCATGGAGAGCCAATAGACCTTTGCAATTGGTTCATTCAGATATTTGTGGGCCAATGTATGTTCAATATTATACTAGGGCTAAATACTACATCACTTTCATTGATGATTACAATAGAAATGTATGGATTTACCTAATTCAATATAAGTGGCAAGCCCTTGATAAGTTCAAAGAATTCATCGCACTTGTTGAAAGAGAAAGTGGCTATCAAATATCCACCTTAATATTATATAATGGTGGAGAATATGTATCCAATGAATTCTTTAATTTTTGTAAGCATCATGGGATATGGAGGCAATTCACAACCCCTTATACACTGCAACAAAATGGAGTTACTGAGAGGATGAATGAAATAATCACAAATAGGGCAAAATCAATGTTACATGCTGCTATATTACCTAACTCATTTTGGGGAGAAGTTCTTACTGCTGCATACTTGACTAATAGGTCATACACAAAGGCCTTACATGAAAGAACACCTAAAGAAGCATGGAGTGGAAGGATGCTCTATGTGGGCCATTTGAGAATCTTTGGATGTGATGCCTATGCTCATATTCCTCATAAGAAAAGGAAGAAGTTTGATGATAAGAGCCAAAATGCATCTTTGTTGGCTATAGTGATAGTGCCAATGCATATAAATTATATGAACCTATTTCCAAGAAAATCATTTTATCTAGGGATGTTACCTTTCATGAGTATCCCCCATCTAATCCTCCTAAGGCCCCCACTTTAGAAATAACTAATGAAATAGTTGCTCCATTCATGCATACAATATCATGTAGTCCTTCTCCTTCACTCATAAATAAAGAACATCATCCACAAGAAGAACTTCCTACAAATGATCCATATCCTCCATCTCCTCCTCCTAATGATCAAGAAACATCATCCAATACTTTACCCAAGTGGGTTCAAACCACAATAGATGAAGCCCAAAATCATTTACCCACCTATACAGGTAAAAGGCCTTTAGTCCTAAGAAACCAAGTGAATTATGCCCTAATGTCCAAAGTCCTTAGCCAAGCTGAACCTTCTAATGTCAAAGAAGCACATGGTGATCCTAAATGGGTTCATGCCATGGATCAAGAATTAGACTCCATTGAAAAAAATCACACTTGGGAGTTAGTTGATTTACCCAAAGGAAAATATACCATTGGCACAAAATGGGTATACAAAGAAAAATATAAAGTATATGGCTCACTAGAATGCTACAAGACTCGCCTAGTAGCTCAAGGCTATAAGCAACAAGAGGGTATTTATTATGATAAGACCTTTGGTCCTGTGGCTAAGATGACTACAATCAGGACAATTATTGCTATGGCAGCTCAAAAACATTGGCTAATATATCAAATGGATGTCAAAAGTGCATTTCTCAATGGTCATTTGAAGGAGGAAGTGTATGTGAAACAATCACCAAGGTACATAGTTGAAGGCCAAAACAACAAAGTCCTCAGATTAAAGAAATCTCTATATGGGTTGAAGCAAGCACCCCAAGCTTGGTATGCAAAGATTGACTCCTATTTTCTCAACCTTGGTTTCACTAGATCTGCAACATAATCTACTCTCTATGTGAAACATTGGAGGAACCACATAATTTTGGTTACATTGTATGTGGATTATCTTCTCATTACAGGTGATGACATAGAAGGAATAAGATTCCTCAAGGAGGACTTATACAAGAACTTTGAGATGACAGATTTAGACCTCCTCCACTATTGCTTAGGAATAGAGGTATGGCAACAGCCTGGTAAGATTTTTATCTCACAGAGCTAAGTACATTCAAGATATTTTGGAGAGGTTTCACATGGAGGAGTGTAAGCCCTCTCTAACTCCCATGGAAACTAGATTAAAATTGGTAAATAATGATGAAGAAGAAAGGGTTGATGGTACACTTTACTGGCAACTAGTTGGAAGTTTGATCTACTTAACTTCAACTAGACCAGATATTTGCTATCTAATTGGCCTTATTTCTAGATTCATGCAGGATCCTAAGAAGAGCCATTGGATAGCAGCTAAGAGGATTATGAGATTCCTAAACTTCACACCTCATGGCCTTTTGTATAAATCAAGTGATAATTTTTCTTTGATTGGATACACAGATTCAGATTGGGCCAGTTGTCCTGAAACTAGAAGATCTACATCAGGTTATTGCTTTCAATTAGGCCAAGGCTCTATTTTATGGAGCACAGAGAAGAAGAACACAATTTCACTATCTTCAGTAGAAGCAGAATATAGAGCAGTAATTGAGGCAACTAAGGAGGCAATATGGTTGAGGCAATTAATTCAGGATATTGGGCTATTCATACATGGTCCAACATATATATATTGTGACAATAAAAGTACCATAAAGATGACCAAGAATCCAATTTTCATGCAATAAAAAAGCACATTGAGATCCATCATCACTTCATTAGAGAAATGGTCCAAGAATACATTATACACATGGAGTATGTACCAACTCAATATCAAGTGGCAGACATCTTCACCAAGTCACTTGGGAAAGACAAGTTTTCTCAATTTAGCAATTTGCTATATCTATATAAAAGAAGTCAACATTAAGGGGGAATGTTATCTAATGTTGATTTATCTTTTTAGGATAGTGCACATTAAGGGGGAGTGTTAGAATATTATTATTGTTATAATGTGCACTATGCCTATAATTGATAGGTTGACATTTGTCTTCTGCCACTTGTCCCTGTCTTCAGTTTGAGTTGGAGTGGTGTCTTTTGAAATACACTTGGAGTGGAGCTTATGACACTTGTCATATCTACCTCCTAAGCTTTATGCTTATATATTGTAAGATAACTTGTAAATAAAGTGTGCCTTATTTTTCAGTCCTATCAGATTACAAGGTTAAGCTTTAACCTTTTATTTTAAGTAATCTCGATTTCATTGTGAAGGCAATTCAAAATTCTAAAATTTTACATAAAGTTCATATTTTAAAAGAAATTTTGTAATTTCCAAGCTTTACATAATTTCATATTTTAAAGAAAAATAAAATTCCAAGCTTTGCATTTTTGTTTTCAAAGCAATAAATCTATTTCCCTTTATGAAAATTGCAATTTCATCAAAGGAGGGTAATTTATATGGCGTATAAAAGGCTATTACATTTTAAAGTTAGTAATTTAGTTATTTTATTTCATGCTTATAGTTTAACAAAGCAAGATAAAATCCATCTACAAATCAAGATAAAAATAAATCCACTGATCATTTAAGATTCACATTTTAGAGATAGATTTTAATCTTTTATTTCATGCTCAAAGCAATATTTAAAGAAGATAAAAATTGTTTAAAATTTGCTTAAAAAAAGAAGATAAAATCTACCTTAAACACTTCAATATAAAATGAATTAAATCACCTTTACATCATGGTCATATGAGGGCCATTCACATTTACATTTTCTTTTCTTTCAAGTTTCATGAACAAGCAATACCATAGCATAATAAATTAATACCAACACAAGCCCCTTGTTAACAATTACTTGCAAATCACTAAGGTATTCTAGCACTTATTTGACACATTTTCACAAGCATAAAAGTGCACATTAAGTAAAAGAAACCTTGGAGAAATGTTTATTTCTTTTCAAGAGAGGGTTTTCTAATCAAAATCCTAACTGTGAGTGTGGTTTTGCAATTAGGTAAAATTACCACTCAATATTTTAGTGCTAGAAGGAGGGCCTGAATTGGTTATTTCTTTGTTGTTGTAAATGTTAAATTGTTCATGGCTATTTGAAATCTTATTTTAAGGCATTGGTATTGACTAATGAGGTTTTATGTACAGGTGATCACATTCCATGATTAATTGATGATACATTGAGGCTAACATTTTTCAAATTGGAAAATGTTCTTTAATATCATGGTTTAATTGATGCATATATTTTGGTTGATTGTTAGTCATTTCATGCTTATTTGCAAGATATATTTCTTTGACTAACAAAATTGATACTAAAGTTATATTCTTTAAGGTCCACTAATGGCATTGTTTACTTCAACAAGGGTAGGAATTGCATCCTGGATAGGTGATTATTATAGTGATTTAAATATTACTACCCACCAAATCCCTGAAAATGAAGAAATATATTTACCCATTTTTAGGTATGATGGAATGAGTAGAATGAGGAACATATTTAGGCATATAAGAACACTTTAATTTATTTGTAAATTATGCATGAATATGTTACTTATAGGATGTTCTCATGCACATTGGATGAGGTTGCATTCGATTGGTACATCCACTTACCTCTAGATTCTAGCATGTCTTGGGATCAATTAGAGGTAATATTTCTCAACCATTTTGGAAATTTGGTTAACCCATTTGTGATATAGAATCAGTTTGTCTCTATCTATAAATAACCTAATGAATCCATGAGACAATTCAATGATAGGTTTCATAGGTTGTATACCGAGGTGGTGACACATTACATCATTTTAGAAGAAAGAGCCACCCAAATATACATGGGAGCCTTAGACCCCTTTACTTATCTATTTCTAGGGAAATATCTTCAAATTACATCCTTACCTAGAGCCTACGATGAGGCAATAATGTTAGAAAAATAATTGATTTTGAAAGGTATTAATGGGAGCCAAATTAGATGTAAGGTCCACAATTAGATACCACAAATGAGTTAGGTTGATGTGCAACCTTCTCCCATGATGAACTATTGTCCAAGTGATGGGTATCCCAACCAATACCAACCACCCAATCTGGCACCCTTGAATCAAATGATGTCTAATGTAAGCAATCAATGGAAAAAATTTGATTATCCAGATGTTACAACTACCTTAGATATTGTCCAAGAGGAGGTGCAAGTTTCAAAGTCACTATTCATAAATGAGGATTGTGGTAACAATTATTAAGGATCTATAGAATGGTTTAGTTATAGAAATGCATGAGCCTTCAAATAATGGAGGATTCCTAGATCTAAGTAGCATTGAAATATTTGATAGGTCAGGACATTCCATAGAGTTAAATGAAATGTTTAAAGTGGATGATCAAGAAATCCAACATGATAAAAGTTATGACAAGATAGAAATAAAATACTTAGAGTTATTATTTACAAGTGAAGATTGGGATAAAATTAGAAATATGAATACAATAATTGATTCCACCGTAGAAACCCTCAAGCCACCAAAAATGGTTGAAGGTGAATTTGAAGAGTTTCTCAAAGAACTTGAAATTACAAGGAATATGCAATAGATTTTCATCCCATGGGCTTAGACGACCATTATTATAATTGTTGGAAAAGGTATGAGGAATTATTGATTTTTCACATTCCTACTGTTTCACTTGATATGCAGGACACTAAAATTGCTATCTCACATGAATATTTTATAATTCTTGTATAATCAGAAGATTGCAAGTCATTTTCAAAAATAGAGAAGGTTCCAAGATTCAATAATTTTGAATATGAGTTTATTGAACACCTTGCTAAAAGAGAAAAGGAATAAATGGTAAATGTTTCTTATGATTCATTTATTTTGGATGAGGAAGAGGTAAAATACTTTTCTTCAATCTTGACTACTAAAAATTTGGGTACAAATTCACATGATTGTCTTGGAGATTCAAATAAATAAATGCCATTGGTGGATAACAAGGAAGTAGAATTGAATATTATTCCTCCAAATGATAAAAATTTATTTTTATTCAAAATAACTCAAGTAGTTTATCAGGAAAATGTGTTATTTGGCATATCCCTTGATCGACAAGATTTATGGTTTGAAAAGGATGGACATATGTTTGATTGGGTGCCTAATTTTGGTGTTTTTGAAAAGTAGGTAATTGATAAAGATGAAGGGCTACAAGAAGTTGATGATGATAAAGACCATGAGGAAATAACAACAACTCAACAAGTCTTGGTAAATGAACATGTACAAAGGGTAGAATCTCAGCCTTTCTTGTCAACCATTTGAATTCTAGGTAAAATTTTAACTAATTGTTTGTTGGATTTGAAGGTTATTAATGATGAAATGTCTTTGGAGGTTAATAAATAACTAGAGTGGATTTCTACCTACACAACTAATAATATTGCTTTGTTGAATTAAATAAAAGTATATGGGTTTGAGTTGTTGAATCAAGTTCATCAATAATTAACAATTGAATCTAGGATACAAACTTATAATGATCCTAATTTAGTAGATATACTAGATACCTGTAAATTATTGCATAAGTATGATTGGCCTAAAGACGCATATAATGACTTGGATTTAAATTTTGTAGAAATAGCTTCCTATATGAAGGAAATCCATTATGTTTGTGAAAATGAGAACTCATATCAGAGTGATGAATCAGGTTTAAAAATTTACACCTCACTAAATAAGCAAAATATAGTTGACAATCATGTATTCACTTGTAAGTTTAATGAATCAAAATATCAGCATGGAATTACTAATATCATTGAATCAAATTGGTGGGATGATAGAGGCACAATGAGAATTTTATATTGTGCAGCTTAATCTTATGTTGGTTAGATCTATATAAATCCTAGCATGCATATCATGATAAATGTCTCTCAAATTATGGTAATCGTGTTTGGGATCCAGGGAAATGATGGCCTATGCTTTGCATAATATTGTACATATATTGTATATTATTGTATATAGCTTTGGTTTTCATGCTTTTGTGTCTAAATTTTTTATTTTTCCACTTTGTCCCTAGTTTCTTGTTTGGTACGTTTGAATTTTTTTTTTCTTGTCAGTGTTCATTAGGTTAGGATTTGGTTTATTTTCAAGCATGGCATTTTGGGTTGGTCGCTCTGTTGGAGTTAGTATTTTGTGGTGGCTACTAATTTATGACCTCTTAATTATTTCTTGTGTTCCTTTGTCATGTAGGATGAATTTCTAATTTTGGAATCATGTTGATCAATGAAAATGGGATAAAGTTGTTTAGTAACTATTCCTAAATTTTGTAGGGGTTCAGTTGCACAGTGACATGGCTATTGAGGATGAGGTTATTAGGCAGGGGGTTGAAAGGTCCTTGAACCTTGTACAAAGTAGCCATGAGCCTCCAAAGAGGGAGGCAAAGGGGAAGAACGACGACAACAGATCAAGATAGCCTAAAAAAAGTAGGGGCCACCCAAGGTAAAGGCGCCCAAAGGTACCAACTAGAAGAAATAACTTTTTTTGTATGTTTTCCAAGAAGACCGAAGAGGCCCATGAACTAAATATCAAATAAAAAGAAAAGCACCACAAGGAGATTGTTGTCATGATATCGTGACATGTTGCATTTTTATGGTCCAAAGCAAAGGGAGGAAGCAAGGAGGAAAAAGTGTCGTGATATCGCAACATGTTGCAATGTCACGACCAAAGGAGGAAAAGGTGTCACGATATCATGACAAGATACATCGTCACGGCCGAAGGAGAGAAAGTGTCACGATATCACGACATGTTGCAACGTCGCTGCCAAAAGAGAAGAAGTGTCACGATATCATGACATGTTGCATCGTCACGGCCAAAGGAGGAAAGGTGTCACGATATCGCGACATGTTGCATCATCGAGGCCAAAGGAGAAAATGTGTCATGATATCGTGACATGTTGCATCATCACGGCAAAAGGAGAAAAAGTGTTGTGATATCCTAACATGTTGCATCATCACGGCCAAAGGAGAAAAAGTGTCGTGATATCGTGACATGTTGCATCGTCGCAGCCAAAGGAGAAAAAGTGTCACGATATCGCGACATGTTGCATCGTTGTGGCCAAAGGAGAAAAAGTGTCGCGATATCACGACATGTTGCATTGTCGCGACCAAAGGAGAAAACATGTCACGATATCACGACATGTTGCATCATCGCGGCCAAAAGAGAAAAAGTGTCACGATATCGCAACATGTTGCATCGTCACGGCCAATGGAGAAAACATGTCGCGATATCACGACATGTTGCATCGTCACGGCCAAAGGATAAAAAGTGTTGTGATATCGCGACATGCTGCATTGTCACGACCAAAAAAGAAAAAGTGTCGCGATATCGTGACATGTTGCATCATCGCGGCCAAAAGAGAAAAAGTGTCGCGATATCGCGACATGTTGCATCATCGCAGCCAAAAGAGAAAAAGTGTCACGATATCGCGACATGTTGCATCGTCACGGCCAAAGGAGTAAAAGGTGTCGCGATATCATGGCATGTTGCAATGTTGCGGCCAAAGGAGAAAAAGTGTCACGATATCATGACATGTTGCATTGCCACGGCCAATGGAGGAAAAAGTGTCGCAATATCGTGACATGTTGCATCGTCGTGGCCAAAGAGAAAAAGTGTCATGATATCACGACATGTTGCATCATCGCGACCAAAAGAGAAAAAGTGTCGCGATATTGCGACATGTTGCATCGTCGTGGCCAAAGGAGGAAAAAGTGTCACGATATCGTGACATGTTGCAACATCATGGCCAAAAGAGGAAAAAGTGTCGTGATATCACGACATGTTGCATTTTCACGGCCAAAAGAGAAAAGTGTCGTGATATCGCGACATGTTGCATTTTCACGACCAAAGGAGAAGAAGGAAAAAGTGTCGCGATTTCACGACAAGTTGCATCAACAAACCAAACCGATCCCCCTGGAAACATCTCACATTGTGTAAACATGGAAACTTGTAGGATCATGCCTTAGGCCAATGGGGAAGGAGTCTCTCCACACTTGAATGTCAGATTCGCCAACTCCCCTATTAGCTAGGTAATGGTTTAAGAGATTTGGCTCCATTGCAAATATTCTTTTACTATTGTAATCTTGTGTTCTCTCTGACTAAGGCTGGGAAAAGTCTCATCCCAACTTGTAAATGTTCTTTTTTTTAATACAAGTTTTTTCAAATTTCTCAAAAAAAAACTATTCCTAGATTTTGGGACTAAGATATTAAATTTTGGGAATAATGAATCATTTTTACTAAAGCTACACATGAAAAAATTATATTAAGCAGCATGCCTTGAAATATTGAAGGATGAAGTCATTTTTATTTGTAAATTAAGGTGAAAATATAACACACTCCATATTTAGCCTTGAATGGTCTCTAACCCAGGTGGTAAGTGAAGTTTGCAAAGTAATAATGTTAAAAAAAAAAGGTCTAGATAATATCTATCGGGGCTATGGATGCCTGACTAGCAGTAGGGCTATGTCTAGATAAAGTAAAAAGAAATAAAGTAATGCAAAGTATCAATTAGACACCTAGGTGATTCAAATAATCTCTATCAAGGCTATAGAGGCCTGGCTAGCAGTATAGCAAGGTCTAGAAGATATCAATACCATCTACACTAGGGCTATAGACACTTGGCTGGTAGTGGAGCAATGTAGAGGCACATTTTAATGAGTAAATTTCTTTAGCCTAAATGCAAATCAGATGATATAATCTGTATTATTTTAAGAATGCAAAATGAATCACATTCCACACACTAAGCAAAGGCAAATGTTTCATTTGTTTTCATTGAAGCTATCTAACCCCATTTTATTTGAATGTTGCTAGATAATGTATATTTCTCTAATATTTGGTTTCATTTTATTTTAGAGTTGGGTTCTTCATTCGAAATGCTTAGGAGCATTTTCCAGTAGAGTCATCATTTTTTGTGGCCATTGCACAACTTACCCCAAAATTGGGGACCCACCTTAAAATTTCTTGTTTTGGGAGTTTTAGATTTTATTTGAGTGATAATTTTATGATTTCATATGTTTTATCCATGGGTTTTATAGGAAAAGTTTTCCATGTTATTTATTTTTTTAATGATATTATTCCCATGTTTGTTTTAATAAATGAAAATAAATGCACATATATATGCATAAAAAGAAGATACTAATTAATAAATAATAATAATAATAATAATAAAAACAAAATATATATAAATAAAAATAATAATAAAAGAGAAATAATATAAAATAAATGATGCATGATTATTCATGGACTATTATTTTCGTCCCTACTGTAAGTAAAATATTAAAATTTGAGGGCTTTCTTTTTGCAGGTTATGTAAAGGATGACTTGTGACCCTTATAGATCGAGATAACCATTGTGGGTTGGTGATGTGGGGGTAGCATAAAAATGCGATCATGGAGTTGACATCTTGGATTGATGCAGGAGTTATTGGTGCTCTTCTAGATGTCTTCAAGTAGTTACCAAACGACGATGATGACATGGAGAGTAGACTAATAGATATTGGGGTAGTGATGATAGTAGGATGCACATGATGTAGGGTCATAAGTGGGACAACACGAGAAAAACATGGTCAATATGGAAGTTGACTATGGATATGCACACAGAATTTGAAGATGACCTACTGACAGGATACAAGGTAGATAGTGTATAGGGTGAGGACATGGACATCAAAACATAGCAGTATGGACATGTTTGGATGTGAAGGCAGTCGACCGAGATGACTAACAAAAAATAAATTTGAGCTTTGGGATTTATGTCTTGGCCAAGCCATATGCCATGAACGATGCTTGTATTGGTATGGTAGGAGATATGGATATGCGATAGTTACATGCAGAGATAGATATAACGGAGGTGGAGAGCTCATAAGAAGGTCCTACGACTCTACGTAGGGGGTTACTTCTAGGATGTATCTTGAGATCCTTCGGTTAGTACATCTTGGTTGTGGGTGAAAGCTGGATAAATATTGTAGACTTGATCGAGGTGGAGCTACAACACATCGATGCCCTTAATCACTGAAACTTGGTTTCATACACTTCAATACCTTGAATGAATCTAGTGGGGGTAGTCTATGGACACTGGGTATCCAATGCGGTCTCGTTAATATTATGCCACCATAAAACACATATGATATCCAAATTTATATAGTTTTAGATGTCATCATGATGATATACATGCGTGCTAGTCGAAATGGTATATTTAAGTTCTGATTGTTTGGCATGGAGGGTACAATTTGTGAATGAATATCATAAAATACCTCCATCAATCTATGCACATGGAACAAAAGTACAAAGAAGGTTCAAATAATAAAGGATAACATCATATTTTTTCCTAGGAGCACATCGTTGTATTAGGTTTTATCATAATAAAAATGTAGAACTATGGTGACTATATCACAGTTCAGTCAATACTTTGATATCATGGTTGCACATTTTGGAAGGATCGAATCACCAAAATCTAGAGGTATCTTCGTACGAAATTTGAAAACATATGTAATTTGGGATATCATTCACTGGTCTGCCAACATAATTTAAATTACTCATGACCCTCAAGGATGTAAGTTTACATGAGTCTAGATTTAAGTTACATTCGCTTTAGGCATTATGACAAAATGTTATTTAAAGACAATGGATAATACTGGTCAATGTAATTGAGAATGCTAAAATAAAACCATCGTTTAAGTGATGTTATTGATCTATGGGCTAAATGGGTGAAGTTGTTACGTCACCCTCATGCATAACACAATATCTATTTGTGGATACTCCACAAGCGGTAGAAGTGAATGAAGACAAGGAAATCCACAAATGCTTGCATTACGAAATCATGTAGTCCATGCACATTCCACAAGAGAGATATTGGAGGTGGACTAAGATAGTGGGTTGCTATCACTTTATGTTTTATTTTTGGTTTTTGTTTCTTTTGTTTTGGTCAGAGTTGAGGAAAGGATAAAATAATGTACATGGAAAATCCTAAATAAAGATAAATGTTAAATAAGGTAAAGTAACACCCAAGGGAATAATCTAGCATAATAGTAAGGTGTTGTAAAAGAAAATAAATTTGTAAAATAAAAATGTTATGAGTTGAACCAAAAGAAAGTGAAAGGAAGCGAAACCAAGCCAGTGGAAATAGAAATGAAAAGTCTCTTCCAAAACAACTTTTAAATACAACATTGCAACAGGGTAGAAGCGGCTGGAAATTTTGGAACAAGATGCATGGAAGGATATTAGAAGTATCTCAAAATGCTTCTAACCTTCTAGTTCCACATTTGTATGCAGAAAATGAGGTTTTGAATAAATAAAGCTTTTATTACACATTTTCCTCCACATGATTTAGAACTTTTTAATGGTATTTTATGCGTTAATATGGTAGCATCATTTATATATTTTTTAATCCATGTTTCTACCCCTTCGAATATTTCCATAACTATATTTTAGATTGTGTGGATGCAAGTCTAACCTGATTGTGTTTTATATTTAGGATCTAACATTTTTCTGCAGCATAGGTCAGATTAGGGTTCAATAGTTTTTCTTTAGTCATTTTCCATTTTCTTGTCCATATGCTAGATTTATTTATTTTTATTTCTCTAATCCTATCCTTTTTCATTTTTTTAAACTTCTACAAATTAAAAAAATACAAAAAAAATTAAACTTCCAAAAATAGATGCATGTATTCCAAGATTTAGCTTTAACATTTTATTTTAAGCAATTTTTATTTCATTGTTAAGGAAATTCAAAATTCCAAAATTTTATATAAAGTTCACATTTTAAAAGAAGTTTTGTAATTTCCTAGATTTACATCATATTTTAAAGGAGAATAAAATTCAAAGCTTTGCACTTTTGTTTTCAAAGCAATAAATCGATTTCCCTTTATGAAAATTATAAATTCATCAAAGGGGGGTAATTTATATGGTATATCAAAGGCTATTACATTTCAGAGTTAGTCATTTAGTTATTTTATTTCATGCTTAAAGTTTAACAAAGCAAGATAAAATCCATCCAAAAATCAAGATAAAATTGAATTCACTCATCATTTCATATTCATATTTTAGAGATAGATTTTAATATTTTGTTTCATGCTCAAAACAAGGTTTAAAGAAGATTAAACTTGTAATTTTTCTTAACAAAAGAAGATAAAATCTACATAAAACACTCCAATATAAAACAAATTAAATCACCTTTACATTGTGGTCATATGAGGGCCAATCACATTTACATTTTCTTTTCTTTCAAGTTTCATGAACAATCAATAGCATAGCATAATAAAGTAATACCAACACAGGCCCCTTGTTAACAGTTGCTTTCAAATCAATAAGGTATTCTAGAACTTATTTGACATATTTTAACAAGCATAAAAGCACGCATTAAGTAAAAGGAACCTTGGAGAATTTTTTATTTCTTTGCAAGAGAGGGTTTTCTAATCAAAATCCTAACTGTGAGTGTGGTTTTGCAATTGGTAAAAATTACCACTCAATAGTAGGTGATGACAGGTGACCACCAAATATTCATCTGGTTTATGGAGAGGTTATACCAAAATCTCTGGCTATTCCATATAAGCCATGGCTTAACACGCTCCCAAAATTTCCAAATACTCCTAATGATGAAGAATCTTGACACTTTGATAGACACAAGGGCAACAAGGAGGGAAGGGAACCCCATGCCCTTCCAACTCTTAAAACCAAAAGGGGAATATTAACTAATAGAGTATCATATGAGAATATTCCAAGCCTCATTACCCATGAGGGCTTTGATGACCCACTTAACACAAAGGGGCCCAACCTTGATGTTGGGTATTCAGAATACCAAGTCCACCATGGCTTCTGAGAAGACAACAATACTCCCATGCAACACGTTGGAATCCGAAAGCATTATTGGAAAAGGACCATAAGAAGTCTCATAGAATATTATAAATCTTGTTATAGAAATTTTTAGATGGGACCCAATAGGAAGAATAATAAACATGGGTGATTCTAATGACTTTTGTGCAAATTTAAATTTTACTAGCAAGGGAGAATTTCTTGGTGGACCAGTAGGTAAGTTTTTGTTCCACCTTGTTAACATCATACTTCCATAACTCAGGAAATGATCCATTAAAGGCAAAAGGAATACCTAAAAAATAAAAAAAATTCCCCCTCTTGGATGATCTTCTATTGATATTGATTAAGCCAATGGGGCATTGGGTCAAGAGACTGCCTATAACATTGGGTATTTTTCCATTGAATGGAGGATAAAAAATATAGATAAAATGTATCCAGGAAACCAAGCACTTGTTGAATGACACCTTATTTCTTAATAAGAGTGAGGAAAGAGTCATTAGAAAAATAACCATTGATCAGCTGAGTCTCACCCCCTATGAGAGAAATTCCTCGAATAGAACCATGAGTAGCATGGTGAGCTAGGAAATAGCCAAACCTTTCAGTAGAGAGGGCATAAAGGGAAGGAGATAATGGGTAACCTTGTATAATGGATCAAAATATACCAATGGATAAGGACTTGTGTCTGTTAATGGAAAAAATAGCCAAAGCCTCAACAACCAATATTTCCACAAAAAAATGAAGCAAGGCCCAAAACCAAAAGCTTTAAGCATGGCTAGAATGAAGGACCAATCATTCTTGTTATAAGATTTCTCAAAGTTGAATTTTATGAACACATATTATTGGTTAGAATTGTGAGCCCACTCCATACCTTCCCAAATAGTAATAATATTGTCAAGGATGAACCTGCCTTGAATGAAGCTAGTTTTATCTAGGTGCACGATAATAGGAAGAAGATGGTGGATGTGTAAAGTCAGGGCTTTGGAAATGATATTATAAGAGATATTAAGGAGAGTAAAATATCCAATTGATGATGATTTTAGGATCTCCAGCCTTGGGGATGAATTTAATAATCTCTTGATTAATACTAGGTCCCAAAGAACCCTTAAATAAGGCCTCCTAATAAAATTTAAGACATTCAACCCCTAGAGTGTCCCAAAGGGATTTGTAGAATTCACAAGGGAATCTATCGAGACTAAGGGATTTATCACTGGCCATCTGAGAAATAGCTTCCTCTAGATCCTTCAAAGAGAGGGTCTTTTCATAGGCAACTCTTTGGGACTCAAAACATCATTCTAGGACCACAGAAAGGCAATTTAAGGGCCTGGTCATGTTGCAAGGAGTGGGCCTATGCCACAAACACAAACTGTTAATGCTCTTCAAAAGTAGAGAGAATACTAGGAATATTAGAAGCAAGCTCTCCATTAATTTTAAGGGATTTAACACCTAAAAATTGATTACGAGGGTGCAAGCACTGAAAGAACTCCTTGGTAACCCTATCTTCAAATTTGAGCCAATGCAACCTCACCTTGATTTGAGCCCCTTTGGCATCATAGTGATCTACCATAATAAGCTGGTGTTTAACCATAGTGAGGTTCCTCTGAAGCTCCTCATTGAAAATATTGGATTAAATTTGAGAAGAGGCCACTTCCAACTCCTGCTTAAGACACTTAAGAGTAATGTTGGAGAGATGGTGAAACTTAGAAATCTTACGTCCAAGCGAGCGTAGGAAGTGGGAATTACATTGGATAGTAGCATTCCACCATGTAATCCATCCCAAGGTCCCTTTTGGTCTGGGGATAAGGTTCCAAATTATGATAACATGGGCCCTCAACACGGGGTGGTGCAAAATAGAGGTATTAATATAAAATTGTGAATGAGGAAGAGGAGGGGGAGTAGAAGAAATCAACATGGAAAAGAAAATGGAAAAATGGTCAAAAAAGTAGAGCTCAGGGTGGATAGATATAAAATAAGAAGAAGATGAGGATCATTTGAAGGAGAAAATATCAGAATCTAAGAGCATGGCTCTATCCAATATTTTTAAAATATGATTCTCACCTTGTTGATTGTTAGACCATGTAAATAAAGCACTAGCTGGGAATGAAGAGGGTAAAAATTAGCTATTGAGGTCAAAGAGCCCCAAATTTTATTTTATGAAAATATGTGCTTCTCTTTCCCTTACAACCCACCTCATGGGAAGAAGACCCACTTTATCATGTGGGAATTTGATTATATTGAATTTTTGATAGAGCAACCAAATAGCAAGGGGAAGAGAGAGTGTTGCCCATCACCACAAAACACAACGATCATTGGTGTTGTTAGGAGTATATACATTGAGCATATCAAGAATATGGCCATAAATATCCATCACAACCCAAAAATCAATAATAAAAGGGTCACAACCCTAAGAGATCGATTTAGAATGATAAGGTTCTAAAATACAAATTACTACCCATATTTTACCTATGTCATGCATAGTATGAAAGGTGTGGCCTCGAGGTTAGATAAAGGATATAAATATTATCATTTTTTAACTTGAATTCATCTAGACCATGACTAACTATGTACTTGTGCACAAGATTTGTCAAACCCCTGACATTCCAAGATATGAACTTCATGATACATGATCAAGGAACATATTTCCTTCAAGGACCTTAGAGTCCTAAAAATATGCTAAATATTCAAAGGTATTTGTGAGAAACCTATTATAGTTTTCATAAAAAAAAATATGTCTGTCACCACTTCTCCAAAGGGATGCTTGAGGTCTCCCTAACTGGTGTACGAGAGCAATGAGGGTTTCATGAGGGAAATTTGCTAGATATTTTAATTGGAGAAACATGGAATTTTATTGAGGGAATGAAATCTAGCATAGATGATGGCTTAGCCAATTGGGAGGCTTAAATAATTGGGGAAATTGTTTTGTTATTACCAGAAGAGGTACCTATAGGAAGAAAAATAAAATTTCTTTCTATAGAAGTTGCATGAGAAACCCCTCAATGAGAGCTCGATTGAGACTCTTTTTACCAGCTCCCATAGAAGGTTGTGGTTGATTTCCTTTGTCATTATTCCCAGGGATAGTGTTAGAACTATTGAGTTATCATTGATGTCAAAGGCTGATTTGGTTGCTAGAAAACTATGGCATGATTGGGCAAATTATTCAAGGAGAATATTATAAAGTTAAATGGAGCTTTAATGTTTAATATTATAATATTTAAATATTATAATATAAAAGTAATTTTAAAAGAGTGGACCGACATCTTGGGCGCCACATGAAATATTGCATATAAATAATAAAGTCAAATATTATTTCTATGGATGTTTTTTGTGAAAAAGGTTTGTGATATAAGAGCAACACACGAATAGGAGTTACAAGAAGTGTGAGATATTGGATAGCTATGATATCCATGGAGATAGAGTGGAGCATAGGATATGAACTTATGAAAGATTAATGGTTAGAAAATTTTACATGGAGATCGCAAATGTCTCTAAAATAATGTTGTGAAGTGTGGTGAACCTATGCATATAGAAAGTGAGAGCATCGACCTCTTGTGCACCAAGCAAGAAGGAGCGAACGATAATAGAGGAGACACGGTAATGATAAGCATTGTGTTTTTAGGAGTTGAAGAGACACAAATGCACGAGCCAAAGGAGATCACCTACATAAAATAGTATATGGAGGACAAGACCAAGCAGAGTTTATTTCAAAAAATTTTGAGTGATTATATTTGATTCACACAAGTAGCACTGGATAAAAAAATAAGAGCAGCAGAGGAGTTTTAAATGAGGACAACCATGATAATTTGATGTGACAAGTTTATTGTAAGAGAGAAAAAACCAAAGAATGAACTATAATACATTAATAATAGAACAATGGATACAAAGAATAAATTGGGCACAATTAAGTTTTGGTTCCAATAGAAGTGCTATCACAATCAAACTATAGGTTTCATATGAAGAGAGAAGGAGAAAAGGGATTAATAGCGAGTCGAGCATAGGAAGTATGAGAATTGATTTAAACTTTCTTTGATAAATGGCATGGCACAAGTGATTGGTTGTAGCTACAAATCAGGAGGAGTTTCAAATTGATATTAAGCATTGAAGAACCATAAACAACATTGTGTAGGAGAAGATAGAAAATAGTAAATAAAGTCACCCGCGAAATCTCCACAAGCTGAGGTATATTAAGGTTTATCATTCAATATTTATTTGTTGAATATTTTCTAACATTAAGAGGAAGAGTGCACATGCCACTTGGCACCTTGGAAGGGACGTGCCAACCACTCGAGGAGAATAAAGTTTTGAATTTGTTTTTATTAAGTTCTTGAAGGAGAAATTGAGAAATAGAAGAGTTGAAATATACGAAGAAAGTACAATGATAGAGGATAGACACTGCATTATCAAAAACAATTGGAGTGATCTATTACAGTGGATGTCTCAATTTTTTGGAGCTGAATCACGTCAGAAGGAGGTAATAATATTGTTTATAAGACATGTGGTTGTTACATTGTGAACATGAAATGAATAATTTAAAGTATCGCAGATGAGGTATGGTTGGTGGTTGTAGTGGACATCCCCATGAAATTGTTAGGGTGAAGCTAAAATCGATCTAGGAGATTCTTTGCAATGCTAGATATCCATTACCCATACGAACATATCACTCAGAGGTATTGAAGAGTTGAAGAGAACATTACAATTTGCCATGTTAATTCGTGGACAACAAAACAATAACAAGAAACACAAGGTAACTAATAATAAGTCAAGCTACATTGGAAATCAATGATGCAAATTTTTTAGATGAAATATTTAGGGAATAATACTTCGTGGAAACCAATGAGAGATTTCAAAAGAGTTTCAATCAATGGAGATGATACACACATAAAAATAGACATCTTTATACAGGATAAAAAATGTAGTATTGTAATGTACGATAGTAAGTTCTTGTGTTGTGCCCGAGATACCTTTTGAAAGAGACAATTGTTGGTTGCCAACACATGCAAGTAAAAACTAGTGTCAAGTTTTTAATGAGGATCTAGATTTAGGGATGAGTTAGCCATTAATTAAAATCTAACAATCATCTGTTGAATAAGGCATGTCACCTTCACATAAATTATTGGTTTGGATAAACTCGCATGTCATATTGGTTGAGAAAGAAAGCATGTTGTAGGTGATTGGAATAGCAAACTAGAGGTGGTTATATTCATCGCATAGTAAAGAAATGATTAGAGCAATATATAAAAATAAGGTCAAATATTTTTTTTATCATAGCATTTTTGAACACATACAAGCGGTTTGTGCAGTAGCCAAAAAGAAGAATATTCATAAGATATTACAGTTATTGAAGTAGTACATTAAGAGGAACATTTTCAGGTCCATGTGGATAGAATAAAGGGATAAATGCAACAAGAAAAATATTTACTTGATTTATTGGAAGTTTAGAGATCATCATTCTTATCCAAATGAGGACAATGTAATAAGGAATCATAGGATGTATTCTCCTAGTAGTCTAGGGTGCTATTAGTGTGTGCATTGACGAGCAACAAGTCAAACGAGCAAGGTTGTTTAACGAATCGTAGATAACATCGAATTTCATCAAGGAAAAGCTATGAATAGAGATATAACACATTGAGCTATGTGTAAAAAGGTTGTGTGTAACATTTGGCAGTAACGAAGAGACTTCACAGTAGGTTGTATTTGGAGAATTAATTATGGTGTTCATTGAATAGCATTAATGATCAAATTTAGAAGAAGACCTGAGCATATCTTGGAGTAGACCTGAGTAGTGTTTCTTATTAGACTTTGGAGAAGAACTGAGTGAGCTTATTGATTAGTTGTGAGCATAGGGTTTGTCCCTTATCCTGTAGGTTGGTGCTTGCACTATTGTACAAGGATATTGGTGTCTCCTATGGGTTGGTGCCCACAAACTTGTATAAGGATATTTGTGCCTCTTGTGGGTTGGTGCCCATGAACTTGTATAAGGGGATTGGTGTCTCTTGTGGGTCGGTGCTTACAAAATTGTAACAAGGATATTGGTGTCTCATGTGGATTGGTGCCCATGAAATTGTATAAGGGGATTGGTGTCTCCTGTGGGTTGGTGCCTACAAATTTTATTGAAGAAATATAAAAAATATTTTTTCATGGTTTTCTTTCATGAGGGTGTTTCCATGTAAAGTATCTCTCTTGTGTGTGTGGTGATTTGTGCATTGTTTAATTATTTTATTCATATTATTGTGGTTATTTTTTGGAAAGAAAAGTTTTATCTTATACTATTCACCTTGCCTCTCAGTATAAGCGTGTATTTATTTAATTTGTATTAGGGTGAGTTCCTTCATGAAAGCATAACAAATTGAAGGAATATATTACAAGAGAACACATGGTTAAGAAGGTGAAAGAAGATGCTCTTGTTGTCTAAAACCAAGAAAAGGAGAAAGATCCAAAAAATGAAAAAGAAGCCATAGTTGACATAGAAGAGGAACATATTTTAGCTCTTGAAGAGGTGAAGAGGCTTAGAAAGAAGAAATAAATATTTAAGAATCAAGTACAAGAGGATGATAAGAAAAAATTAAATCTTTCACAAGAACTCATGGATTTAAAAGTAAAAATTGAAGAGGAAAATAAAACTAAAGAGGTTATGGCCATGCAGTTAAAGGAAAAAAATTTGGAATATGAAAAACTAGAACATTAGGTTGTATCTATAAGGAAGGAAGTGGAAAAATCTAATGATAAGATACAAAAAAATATTAGGTTTTAGAAAAGCATAAAAATATTGGATGATATTATCAAAGCACAGAGATATTTGGTTATAAATACTGGACTTGGTTTTGAAGAATGTCAAAATAAACAAAATGAGTCAAGCTCAAAAGGAACATAGGCATCAAAGAAAATAATTAAAGAAGAGCCTAAGACCTATGTTGATGTGTTGTGAAGTGGAAGGATCAATAAGAGAGAAAATAAAGCATCATCAAAGAATAAGGTCCATAAAAAAAACACTAATGAGAGAACCATGCAGCCATATCCTCCAAGATAATAAGACATGTTTCAATATTTCTTCCATGGTTATTGTTGTTCATGTCACATATTTGGTCATAAAGCTATAAATTGTAGGGTCTGTGCTAAAAATGATTTTGGCTTGACCAAGAGGAATTTTAATTTATTTGCACCTCTCATGGATTACAACATCATTTGTTACAAATATAATAATTTTAGGCATAAACCTAAATGGTGTAGAATTATGTTCCCTAAACTTCCAAAATCAAGTAATAAGGAAGATGGTCAAACTATTCAAAAGGATATGTTGAAGAACACAAGCTTATACTGAGAGGGGGGGGGAACAGTATAAGACCACTTTTTACTTTTTCTTTCTCAAACAATATTATCCAATATATCAATGGCAATATCAACAATAGTAATCAAAGCAATGCACAAATCACCACACACAATAGAGACACCAATTTAACGTGGTTCACCCAATGTGGGCTACTCCATGGAGAAAATATTTCACTAAAATTTTCTCAACAAATATCTTGGGAATCCTTCCCTATTACAATGTTTATGGACCTCTATCCAAAGGAGACACCAATACCCTAATCAAGTTTATGGATACCTATCCACAGGAGACACCAATCCCCTCAGCTGGTTTATGGATCTCTATCCATAGGAGAACTCCTTCTCCTCTGCTCTGGTTGGTGATCCTCTAGAAGACTACTACCTCCACTACACTGGCTTGTGGATCTCTCTCCACTGAAGACTCTTATCCTCACTTAGAAGACCTCTATCCTCACTACCCTGGCTAATGGATCTCTATCCACTAGAGACTACTATCCTCTACTCTATCACCTCCAAATCTTACTCTCAAATCTACTCAATATCTATCTCAAATCTACACTAAACACTATCCTTCGGTCTAGCACAAATTTGCACTAAACACTATTCTTTGATCTAGCATAAATATGCTCAATATCTGTCTCAAATATTCACTAAAAACTATCCTTCAGTATAGCACAAATCTTCTCAATCTCTATCTCTGGTCTGGCACAAATCTACACTAAAATATGTATCAATATTTGTCTCAAATCTATCCTCAAGACTTAACACAAAGCTTGATCCAATCTCAAATCAACTCTACTAGATCTACCCCAAACCTTAACTCAAAGTTTGAACAAATCAATCAATCAACTCTATCTCAAGTCTTCTCAAATACTTACCTCAAATCAATTAGACTTCTCAATTTCAAAAGTTCTCTCTAGAACTTGTCCAATATTCTCAACAAGTCTTCACCAAGACTTACCTCAAATCTGCTCAACAAGTCCTCACTAGAACTTGTCCAATCTGCTCAACAAGTCTTCACCAAGACTTACCTCAAATATGCTCAACAAGTCCTCACTAGAACTTTTCAATCTGATTGTAAGCTTCCATAAAAGCTCACACAAATCTATCCTTAAGCTTTCACAAAAGCTTCCTCAACTTTGTCCTTAAGTCCCCTCTAGGACTTACTCAAATATACTAAAGCTTTCACAAAATCTTGCTTAACTCTATCCTTAAGTCCTCTCTAGGACTTACTCAAATCTACTCACTAGCTTTCACAAAAGCTTATTCAAATCAATTGCAAAACTTGCATACAAAAACTCAACTCAATCTTTCACATAAAACCTCTTCAATCACACAAACAAGTTTCACTCATAATCTTGTTTAACTTACAGAAACATATAGAGAATGGTTAGAGACTCAATATGTTTCACACTCACAAAACACTCAATCACTTTCAAACTCTCCTTCAAATCAATTTAGAATAAAGAACAATTTGTTTCATAGAACTTGAACTATCACTCCAATACATTCAATCAATAATGCTTATCCAACTTTACTCAACCAATCACTCAATGAAACACAACTTGCTTACAAACCCTAAACAAGTGTTTCACAATGCTTCCAACAACTCACACTATGGAACTCAAACCTTGACTCAAGATGATTCCAACTTCACATAACAATGATACTCATGATCTTTCACAAACCCTAGCTCAAGATAGTTCTCAACTTCACATAACAATGATACTCATGATCTTTCACAAACCCTAGTTCAAGATAGTTCTCAACTTCACATAACAATGATACTCATGTTCTTTTCACAAACCCTAATCATGCACATGAAAGCTTACTCAAATATTTTCAACAATGCTTATCAAACAATCCTTTTCACTCCAAATTTACATTTCACAACATTCAATCCAACAAATATTTCACTCACAAGGATGATATGCCCATACCTTTTTTTTGATGAATATTTGACCTCAAAAACCTATCTCAATCACAATCAACCTCTTTGCCAATCTCAAAGGTAGATATCAAAAATCTTCACTCAAATATTTCCCTCAAAATTATTTCACCATACAAAATATTAAATCTCAAATACACCTTATAATCTCCAAATTTAAAAATAATTAGCAAAGATTCAATTAATTCACTTCCACAATAAATTCCTTTATGCACCTTATTTCTCCTCTCAAAATAATTAACACAATATAGCTTTATTTCAAAATACAAGATATAATATTCCTTGCATACCTTATTACTCCTATCTCATAAATTCTAACCACCAAAATCAAAATAAAATATTTTAATTTTATAATCCCTTATATCTCCCTCAACAACTCATAAACCACCTTTTAATTTCAACACTATGCAATTTTTGAATTATCAAAACCTTGGCAAATTAAAATGTGAGGCACATACCTTTTATTCTTCCCAACAAAAACCTTTGATGAGATTCGAACACCCAACCTTGCCTCACCAAGCACCTTCATGCAAAGCACATCCACCACTTGGGCTATGTGCTCTCATGAAATAATAAGGGTGCATGACTATCCTTTAAATCTTATGCCTTCTCCGACACGGTGCAAACGAAACAAGCTTTCCCCTTTGCAAAATTTGATCGCATGGATCGAACCCATGACCTCGTGCTCAACCAATGCCTTAACGCAGCCCTCGGCTACCACCTGTGCTACCAAGCACTTTGAGATACGTTTGGCACTCCACTTCTATTTGACACCTCATCTATCCAACAAACCTTTTAACACATGCGAAATTCTCTTTCTCTTTGATGCACAAAACACTTAGACCTTTGGGCATAAATTGCATGGATAATTTTTATAAAATAAACTTGCCTCCTTTTATATTATAAGTTATGCACTCCTAACATGTCGACGGTCTTTGGAAATTCAATTTAATTCGAATTTAATTATTTAAACTTTTGGCACCTTAATTAATTATTTAAATTTAAATTTTAACCTATGGTTAAAATATTTAAATTTAAATAAATTAAAACATAATCTTCAAAATCTACCAATTGGGTCTTTTTGAGAACTTATAATTTGATAACTCCTTGGCCCTCATTTTTCTTCAACTTAACCTGTAACCTAAAATATTATAATATTATTATTTCCTTTTAAACTGCTTCTCTTTCCTTGGGATTTCCTTTTAACCTACTTCCCCTTCCTTGGGTCTTTAATCTGTTTAGGCCTTTTTAGGCATATAATATTTAAAAATAAATATTATATCCTATTCCTTTAAACCTCTTCCTTGCCTTGTGGAAAAACCACCTGATGACATTAATGATAATGAAACTTGGACATCAACCTCTTGACATCAATGACAACAAAACTTGCTCATATTTCCAACAATCTCCCCCTTTGTCATTGATGGCAACCCATTTTCTTTTAACCATTTCCTTTACCTTTTTCAGTTCTGCTCCCCTTGAGAAATTGCTCCCCTTATCTGAATGCTCTCCCCTAACTCAAATCTCTCCCCCTTTGACATCAATGGCAAAGGGCCACCTTTGGGGCTTGGGGCTAAGAATGAGACTCTTAGCTTAGCCCCTCCCCCACCTCCTCTCTTGAGGTGATTAATTTTGGGGTGGGAGTATCTCTACTCCCAGCATACACTGATATTTACCTTTGTCCACCTTCTTCCTCAACTGATCCTTCTGATTCCTCTGAATGTTCCTATTCCTGCTTGTCTCTAGAAATTTTGCTCTACACCACTTGGCTATATGCCCAACATTATTGCACTTATAACACTTAAATGTGTGTGATTCCTTGAAGGTGCAAATATCTTGAAGTTTCTCCTGGTGAAGCCATATCCATTCCTATCATGAACCCTACAATTTACTGCCTTATGACCAAACTGATTACAAGAGTAGCAATACCCTTGGAAGAGATGCCTATTTCTGAAATTTCCATATTCTTGTCTTTCATGTGTCCTACATTGTGTAGCCTTGTGCCCAAACCTATGATATGAGAAGCAACGTCCATTGAAGAAACCTTGCCTTGACCCCATTGGTCTCTTAGTCTCTTCTACCTTGTGTTGTTTCCTGTTCCATATGTTCCTCATTTGTGCATTGTTCCTTTCCTTGTTGAACTTTCTATTGTCCAACTCATCCTCAGAAGTCTCACTCTCTCTTACACTCTCTTCTTCTGAAGCTTCTTCTTCCTTGGAGCTTGAGATTGACTCCTCTCCTTGTTCTCTTTGTACCTGTTCAAAACCAAGTCCTGTCTTGTTTGATGAAGATCTTTGTACCTTGATAATCTTATCCAAGGTCTTTGAGCTTCTCCCAAACCTGTGTAGCTTGTTTTTAGACTCTTTTACTTCCTTCCTTAGTGAAGCTACTTCATGCTCTAACCTTTCACATTCTAGAACCTTTGCCTCTAACCTCTCTTTAAATCTCCTTGTCTTAGCTATTGAGTTGGTTAGATCTTCTATAAGCTTTCCTTTCTCTTCATCACATTCTTGAAATTGAAGCTTGAGTTTTGAGTTCTACTTTCTTACCTTCCTTAATTCCTTAAGAGAAAAAATAAGCTCACCCTCAAGATCAACTTCTCCTTCCTCTAATTCTTCCTCTATTCCTTTACCTTTAAGATCATCTTCATTCCTTTCTGATTTATCTTCAATAGGAGCACTTCCTTCTTCTTCTATTGCCATAAGAAGACTTTCTTCTTCTGGACCTCCAAGAGCATCTTCATATTCATCATCACTAAAACTGAATCCATTCCTTGTACAACTATCTTCAAGATGACCAAAGTTACCACACCTAAAACACTTGAGAATCATTGGTGCCCTTTTTCTAACATCATCTTTTTCTTCTACCAAAAATAGAATTTCTTCTTCTTCATTATCTGAGGACCTTTCATCACTATCACTTGAACTCTTACCTACCTTATCTGCATAAAAAATCTTCTTATACCTTTGGAAAAACTTCTTTCCTTGCTTGCCTTGTCCATCCCTACTTTTCTTTTGGTACCTATGTTTTCCTATTTCCCTGTTCTTATGATCCTATTTTTCATCATTGCTACTTCTAGCCTCTATATAATCAGATGCATAGTGACCATATTTACCACAATTAAAACACCTAACTAATTTTGTACCTTTATACTTTCTTGAGTCCTTGTTCCTTCTGCCATAGTTTGCTTCTTCATCACTCGATAACTCATTACTTGAATCTGACTTCTTACCCTTTGACTTCTTTGTAACTTTGAAGGTTGCTTCTTTCTGGGGGATAGGTTCCTCTTTTATTCTCATCTCAAAAGCTATGAGAATTCCATGTAACTCATCCCTTGTCAAAAATTCAATATCTTTTGACTCTTCTATGGCTGAAATATTTTCACTATACCTCTTAGGAAGTGACCTTAAAATCTTGTGACAAACATCTATTTCTTCAACTCTAAACCCAAGTCCTTGCATGGAGTTGACAACCTCATCCACATGAAGTAGATATGCAGCAATGTTTTCCTCATCCTTCATCTTTAGGTCTTCAAATATTTTCTTGTGATTTAGAAACTTTGCCATCTTGACCTTTTTGTCTCCCTCATATATACCTTTCAACTTATCCCAAATCTCTTTTGCTGATGTGCAATGCATAACTTTTACAAACTCTATTTCATACAAACCATTTAAAATTCCATTCATTGCCTTTGAATTATTCAGTTGTAGGAGCTTACCATATTTATCTGTAGGTGGAGTAGTTGGTGGTATGTATCCATCCTCAATTACTTGCCATATATCATTTCCTAGTGCCATTAGGAAAATATTCATTCTTACACTCCAAAATGCATAATTGTTCCCATCGAACAATGGTGCCTTATTCCCTGAAGATCCACTCTGAGAATCCATCTATGTTCTTGTAAGATTTTCCTTCAAGCTATTAAACTCTTCCGAAGGAACCCACTCTGATACCAATTGAAGAACACAAGCTTATACTGAGAGGGGGGTGAACAATATAAGACCACTTTTTACTTTTTATTTCTCAAACAATATTATCCAATATATCAATGGCAATATCAACAATAGTAATCAAAGCAATGCACAAATCACCACACACAATAGAGACACCAATTTAACATGGTTCACCCAATGTGGGCTACTCCACGGAGAAAATATTTCACTAAAATTTTCTCAACAAATCTCTTGGGAATCCTTCCCTATTACAATATTTATGGACCTCTATCCAAAGGAGACACCAATCCCCTAATCAATTTTATGGATACCTATCCATAGGAGACACCAATCCCCTCAGCTGGTTCATGGATCTCTATCCATAGGAGAACTCCTTCTCCTCTGCTCTGGTTGGTGATCCTCTAGAAGACTACTACCTCCACTACACTGGCTTGTGGATCTCTCTCCATTGAAGACTCTTGTCCTCACTCAGAAGACCTCTATCCTCACTACCTTGGCTAATGGATCTCTATCCACTAGAGACTATTATCCTCTGCTCTATCACCTCCAAAGCTTACTCTCAACTCTGCTCAATATCTATCTCAAATCTGCACTAAACACTATCCTTCGGTCTAGCACAAATCTACTCAATATCTATCTCAAATTTGCACTAAATATTATCCTTTGGTCTAGCATAAATTATTCATTCTATCTCTAGTCTAGCACAAATTTCACCTCAAATTTGTACAAAATCTATCCTCAAATCTATCCTCAAGACTTAACACAAAGCTTGATCCAATCATAAATCAACTCTGCTAGATCTACCTCAAACCTTAACTCAAGGTTTGAACAAATCAATCAATCAACTCTGCTCTCAAGTCTTCTCAAAGACTTACCTTAAATTTCTCAACAAGTTCTCTCTAGAACTTGTCCAATATACTCAACAAGTCTTCACCAAGACTTACCTCAAATCTGCTCAACAAGTCCTCACTAGAACTTGTTCAATCTTCTCAACAAGTCTTCACCAAGACTTACCTCAAATCTGCTCAACAAGTCCTCACTAGAACTTGTCCAATCTTATTGTAAGCTTCCACAAAAGCTCACACAAATCTGTCCTTAAGCTTTCACAAAAGCTTCCTCAACTCTATCCTTAAGTCCCCTCTAGGACTTACTCAAATCTGCTCACTAGCTTTCACAAAAGCTTATTCAAATCAATTGCAAAACTTGCATACAAAAACTCAACTCAATCTTTCATAGAAAACCTCTTCAATCACACAAACAAGTTTCACTCAGAATCTTGTTTAACTTACATAAACATATAGAGAATGGTTAGAGACTCAATATGTTTCACACTCACAAAACACTCAATCACTTTCAAACTCTCCTTCAAATCAATTTAGAATAAAGAATAATTTGTTTCATAGAACTTGAACTATCACTCCAATACTTTCAATCAATAATGCTTATCCAACTTTACTCAACCATTCACTCAATGAAACACAACTTGCTTACAAACCCTAAACAAGTGTTTCACAATACTTCCAACAACTCACACTATGGAACTCAAACCTTGACTCAAGATGATTCCAACTTCACATAACAATGATACTCATGATCTTTCACAAACCCTAGCTCAAGATAGTTCTCAACTTCACATAACAATGATACTCATGATCTTTCACAAACCCTAGTTAAAGATAGTTCTCAACTCTCACATAACAATGATACTCATGTTCTTTCACAAACCCTAATCATCACATGAAATTACTCAAATATTTCTAATAATTATCAAATAATCTCACATAACATGTTCTTTCACAAACCCTAATCATGCACATGAAAGCTCACTCAAACATTTCCAACAATGCTTATCAAACAATCCTTTTCACTCCAACTTTGCATTTCACAACATTCAATCAAACAATATTTCACTCACAAGGATGATATGCCCATACCTTTTTTTTTGATGAATATTTGACCTCAAAACCTATCTCAATCACAATCAACCTCTTTGCCAATCTCAATGGTTAGATATCAAAAATCTTCACTCAAATATTTCCCTCAAAATTATTTCACCATACAAAAATATTAAATCTCAAATACACCTTATAATCTCCAAACTTAAAAAATAATTAGCAAAGATTCAATTAATTCACTTCCACAATAAATTCCTTTATGCACCTTATTTCTCCTCTCAAAATAATTAACACAATATAGCTTTATTTCAAAATACAAGATATAATATTCCTTGCATACCTTATTACTCCTATCTCATAAATTCTAACCACCAAAATCAAAATAAAATATTTTAATTTTATAATCCCTTATATCTCCCTCAACAACTCATAAACCACCTTTTAATTTCAACACTATGCAATTTTTGAATTATCAAAACCTTGGCAAATTAAAATGTGAGGCACATACCTTTTATTCTTCCCAACAAAAACCTTCGACGAGATTCGAACACCCAACCTTGCCTCACCAAGCACCTTCATGCAAAGCACATCCACCACTTGGGCTACGTGCCCTCACGAAATAATAAGGGTGCACGACTATCCTTTAAACCTTATGCCTCCTCCAACATGACGTAAACAAAACAAGCTTTCCCCTTTGCAAAAGTCGATCGCGTGGATCGAACCCGTGACCTCGCGCTCAACCAATGCCTTAACGCAGCCCTCGACTGCCACCTATGCTACCAAGCACTTCGAGATATGTTTGGCACTCCACTTCGATTTGACACCTCGTCTACCCACTAAACCTTTTAACACATGCAAAATTCTCTTTCTCTTCGATGCACGAAACACTTAGACCTTTGGGCATAAATCGCATGGATAATTTTTATAAAATAAACTTGCCTCCTTTTATATTATAAGTTATGCACTCCTAACACGTCGGTGGTCTTTGGAAATTCGATTTAATTCGAATTTAATTATTTAAACTTTTGGCGCCTTAATTAATTATTTAAATTTAAATTTTAACCTATGGTTAAAATATTTAAATTTAAATAAATTAAAACATAATCTTCAAAATCTGCCAATTGGGTCTTTTTGAGAACTTGTAATTTGATAACTCCTTGGCCCTCATTTTTCTTCAACTTAACCTGTAACCCAGAATATTATAATATTAAATATTATAATATTATTATTTCCTTTTAAACTGCTTCTCTTTCCTTGGGGTTTCCTTTTAACCTGCTTCCCCTTCCTTGGGTCTTTAATCTTTTTAGGCCTTTTTAGGCATATAATATTTAAAAATAAATATTATATCCTATTCCTTTAAACCTCTTCCTTGCCTTGTGGAAAAACCACCTGATGACATTAATGACAATGAAACTTGGACATCAACCTCTTGACATCAATGACAACAAAACTTGCTCATATTTCCAACATATGTCCTCCAAGTTTGGAGAAATAAAATGAAACAAGTAAAAGAGGTATAGTAATTTTGGAGTTTCACTCCTATCTCATCATTGAATGTCTTAGTAAGAGCAACTAGTAAGGAGGCCTTTTCAAGTGCCTTATCATTTAGCCCCGAGAAGCCTTTTTTATTGATGTCAAAGAGGGAGAATTTTAGTAAGAGGAAGCAACTTATCAGGGGGAGTATCTTATGATTATACTGCAGTAAAGGATAGTTTCTTTGTAGGGTTACCATCAATGACAAAGGGCTATATTGTTAGAATTATTGAGTTATAATTGATGTCAAAGGCCGATTTGATTGTTGGAAAACCATGGTGTGATTGAGCGAATTATTCAAGGAGAATATTATAAATTTAAATTAAGGTTTAATATTTATTATAATATTTAAATATTAGATTTAAATATTATAATATAAAAGTAATTTTAAAAGAGTGGCCGACATCTTGGGTGCCACATGAAATATTGCATATAAATAATTAAGTCAAATATTATTTCTATAGATATTTTTTGTGAAAAATGTTTGTGATATAAAAGCAACACACGAATAGAAGGATTTACAAGAGGTGTGAGAGACTGGCTAGTTGTGATAGCCATGGAGACGAAGTGGAGTGTTGAATATGAACTTGTGTAAGGTGAATGGTCAAAAAATTCTACGTGGATGTTGTGAATGTCTTTGAAATGATGTAGTGAAGTGTGGTGAACCTGCACATATAGAAAATGAGAGCACCAACCTCTTGGGCACCAAGCAAGAAGGAGAAAATGATAAAGGAAGAGACATGGTAATGGTTATAATTATGTTTTGAGGAGCCATAGAGACACAAATGCAAGAGTTGAAGGAGATCACTGATGCAAAATAGTATGTGGAGGACAAGACCAGGCAGAGTTCATTTCAAATATTTTTGAGTGATTGTCTTTGATACACACAAGTAGCTCTAGATACAGAAATAAGAGTAGTAAAAGAGTTTTAATGGAGGATGGCCATGATAATATGATATGTCTTATCAATTTTAAGAGAGAAGAAAACCAAATAATGAATTAGAATTTTTTTGATAAATAATAGAATAGCAGATACAAAGAATAAGCTGGATGTAATTAAGTTTCAATGCTAGTAGAAGTGCTATCACAATCAAATTGTAGGTTTCATCTGAAGAGCAAATGAGCAAAGGGATTAATAGCGAGTCGAGCATAGGAAGTGTGAGAATTGATTTAAAATATCTTTGATAAACAATGTGGTACAAGTGGTTGGTTGTAGCTATGAAATCTTTGAAATATGGAGGAGTTTCAAATTAATATCAAGCATTGAAGAACCATCAACAACACTATGTAGGAGAAGATAGAAAATAGTAAATAAGGTCACCTGAGAAATCTCCACAAGATGAGGTATATTAAGGTTTATTATTCAATATTTATTTGTTGAATATTTTCCAATGTTAAGAGGAAGAGTGTACATACCACTTGGCATCTTGGAAGGGATGCGCCAACCACCCGAGGAGAATAAAGTTTTGAATTTATTTTTATTAAGTGCTTGAAGGAGAAATTTAGTAGTGGGCAAGTTGAAAGATATGAAGAAAGTACAATGATAGAGGACAAATGTTGCATTATCAAAAGCAACCAGAGTGATCTATTATAGCAAACGTCTCAAAATTTTGGAGCCAAATTGCATTAGAAGGAGGTAATAAGACTGTTGATAAGACATGTGGTTGTTACATTATGAACGTACAACAAATAATGCAGAGTATCGTAGATGAGATATAGTTGGTGGTTGTAGTGGACATCCCCATGAAATTACCAGGGTGAAGCTAAAATTAAGCTAGGATATTCTTTGTGATGCTAGATATCCATTACCCATACGAAAATTGCACTCAAACATATTGAATAGTTGAAGGGAATGTTACAAATTGCCACATTAATTCATGGATAGCAAAAAAATAACAAGCAACACAAAGTAATTGAGAATAAGTCAAGCTGCGTTGGAAATGAATAACACAAAGTTTTTAGATGAAATATCTAGGGTGTAATACTTCATGGAATACAATGAGAGCTTTCAAAAGAGTTTCAATTGATGGAGCTGATGAACACATCAAAACATATGTATTTATACAGGAGACAGAGTGCAGTATTGTAATGTGCAGTAGTAAGTACTTGTGTTGTGCCCGAGAGAGATTTAGAAATAGATCCAATCGTTGGTTGCCAACACATGCAAGTAAAAATTGGTATCAAGGTTTTAAGGAGGAGCTAGCCATAGGGATGAGCTAGTTGTTAATTAAAATCTAATAGTCATCTGTTGAATAAGGCATGTTGCCTCCACATAAATCATTGGCTTGGTTAAACTTGCACATCATACTAGTTGAGAAAGAAAGCATGATGTGGGTGATTATCTTAGCAAACCATAGGTGGTTATCTTCATCATACAATAAAGAAACCATTATATCAATATATAAATAAGGTCAAATATTTTTTTTGATTGTAGCACTATCGAATGTGTATAGGCATTTTGTGCGGTAGCTAAAAAGAAGAAGATTCATCAGATATTGTAGTTGTTAAAGTAGTGCATTAAGAGGAACATTTCTAGGTCCATGTGCATAGAAGAAAGGGTAACACACAATAAGAAAAATATTTAACTCATTGATTTGAAGTATAGAGATCATCATTCTTATCTGAATGAGGACAATGTAATAAGGACTCGCAGGATGTATTCTCCTAGCAATCCAGGGTATTACCAACATGTGCGTTGAGGAGCAACAAGTCAAATGAACAAGGTTGTTAAGCGATTCGTAGATAACATTTAATCTCATCAAGAAAAAGCCATGGTTGGAGATATAATGCATTGAGATATGTGTAAAAATGTTGTGTAATATTTGGCGGTAAGGAAGAGACTTCATAGTAGGTTGTATTTGGACTCTTAATAATGGTGTTCACTGAATAACATTAATGATCAGATTTAGGAGTAGACCTGAGAAGATCCTAGAGAAAACCGAGTAGTGTTTTTAATTAGACTTTGGAGTAGACCTGAGTGAGCTTGTTGATCAGTTGTGAGCAGAAGGTTGGTGCCTTGTCTTGCATTTTGGTGCTTGCACTATTATACAAGGAGATTGGTGTATCCTCTGGGTTGGTACCCATAAAATTGTATAAGGATATTGGTGTCTCCTGTGGGTTAGTGCCCATGAACTTGTATAAGGGGATTGGTGTCTCATGTGAGTTAGTGCTCACAAACTTGTAAGAAAGAGATTGGTGTCTCCTGTGGGTTGGTGCCCATGAACTTGTATATGGGGATTGGTGTCTCTTGTGGGTTGGTTCCCACAAATTTTATTGAAGAAATATAAGCAATATTTTATCGTGGTTTTCTCCTGAGAGGGTGTTTCCACATAAAATATCTATCTCTTGTGTGTGTGGTGGTTTGTGCATTGTTTCATTATTGTATTCATATTATTACAATTATTTTTTGGAAAGAAAAGTTTTATCTTATACTGTTCATCCCCCTCTCAGTATAAGCGTGTGTTTCTTTAGACAGAAGTCCATTCCTCCCCTCCACTAGTGGGAGGGACATAATTATTTGTGTTTGAAGGCATATCTACTAAAGCCTGATTTTTGAATCGACCGTCCATAAGAGGGTAATATTTTATCTTGTGGATAGTAGATTGACACCAATAATAGGTATTAAGGAGATTTTTATAAACCACCCATTGTTGGAAATGGGTCTCCTCAACCTGAATATCGATGGAATCCTTAGGGTCCTTTGATAGATCAATTTTAATTCTAATATGTTTTTATGGCCACACAAAATAGAATTTTTGTGGCTCCATGCACACAAACTTGTCAATGGATGCGATAAGTTGTGGTAAGAATGACCAAAGGAGCAAAGGGAGACTTGGGAATTCCACCCAAATGGGGACATGCAGGGAAAAATGAGTATAAACTATAAAATTATTATTCCAAGGCTAAATAATTAAAAGGTTATTTCTAATATTCCAAGGCCCTTTGCTCATAACTACAATTACATGTTGTTGATCAACAAATTGAAAATGAAAATTTTTTTTAGTAAGGTTTTGAATATGTTAAAATTTTATGCCATATGGCTTCCAGACTTGCTAAATCCATTACCATATTAGGGAGTCACTGGGAATCCTCCCTAGAAAGTACCCTACTAGTGGGGGGGCTCTTCGTAACTTCTGGGTCTTTTATTCTGCTCTCCCCGTGGGGGCCCTCTTTTTTTTTTTTTTTTTTTTTTTTTTTTTTTTTTTTTTTTTTTTTTTTTTTTTTTTTTTTTTTTTTTTTTTTTTTTTTTTTTTATTATAAATTTGTTTTTTTTTTTTTTTTTTTTTTTTTATTTTTTTTTTTTTTTTTTTTTTTTTTTTTTTTTTTTTTTTTTTTTTTTTTTTTTTTTTTTTTTTTTTTTTTTTTTTTTTTTTTTTTTTTTTTTTTTTTTTTTTTTTTTTTTTTTTTTTTTTTTTTTTTTTTTTTTTTTTTTTTTTTTTTTTTTTTTTTTTTTTTTTTTTTTTTTTTTTTTTTTTTTTTTTTTTTTTTTTTTTTTTTTTTTTTTTTATTTTTTATTTTTTTTTTTTTTTTTTTTTTTTTTTTTTTTTTTTTTTTTTTTTTTTTTTTTTTTTTTTTTTTTTTTTTTTTTTTTTTTTTTTTTTTTTTTTTTTTGTATATTTTTTTGGGTAGGGTGAGGAGAGGGATTGGGGCCCCTACCATATTATTATTGGGTGTGTGGGTGGTGCGGTTTTTTTTTTTTTTTTTTTTTTTTTTTTTTTTTTTTTTTTTTTTTTTTTTTTTTTTTTTTTTTTTTTTTTTTTTTTTTTTTTTTTTATTTTTTTTTTATGATATTAAAAAAACGATGACGTAAGATATAATAAAGGATGAGTATACCTATTCTCTCTTTTTCTTTTTTGTTTTTTTTCCACTATTACATATAGACTGTACTCTTTTTATAAAGTGGGTTCCTTTTGGGAAAAACCAAAGTTAAGAGGAATAATGATCATATTTTGTAGACATATAAAAATATCACATTATCCCTTGTTTAATGTTAGTATCTAATTATTTTACAATTGCTCCAATGTATCCAATTATTTGGTATTGTTACCTCACTCTACCCATCTTGACACTTCCCCCCCCCCCCCCCCCCCCCACCCCCCCCCCCCCCGTATGCACCCCACTCGCCTCCCATTCTATCCTTCTTTTTTCTTCTCCTCTTTTCCCCCCCCCCCCCTTTCTCTTCTATGTGGAGTGAATACCTCATCCATCCATACACATTAATGAGGCATGGTGCATTCATTCCCCCTTTGAACATCCAAAGGGAAAACCCATGTCAGGTTTCCCCTAACCTCACCTTACCTCATCCCTCACTCAACCCACCTGCATGCCATGTCACCTCCACATCACCATCCCCTCACCCTTGATGAAATATATATTTTGCCCCTCATTTCCTTTCATTTGAGGGAAAGTGAAATTGTGCTTAGGGATACTCTACCAAAATTGCTCTAGAATCCACTTGCGTATATTTATGAGAAGTTATTTTTCTTAAGTGCTCACACCATAGATATCATTGTGTAATTCTTGTTGTGTGATTTTGTTTTGTGAACATGTTGTAGGTATAGAATCCAAAAATAAACAAATTTGGAGATCAAATTCCTAAAAATATATTGAAGGCCTCCATTAAGGAAAATTTCACCAAAGTCGACACATTAAAAAACCATCTACATAAGGACAATTTATAGCCAAAACTACTCCAACAGGGATGATTCTTATCAAAACTAATTTTGAGTTTGGTATAACACAACACATCATTTACAAAGGTGAGCAACGAGGTATATTGTGTTTTTAGTTCATTTTGAGCTTTGTCCATTGCATTAACTTAAGTTATATTGTTTGCCCATTTTGATAAGTTTAGGCCTAATTTGGGTGGATCCAATGGGTGCTGGTAATGATTGATTAGTTTTGTAGGATTGATATTATACTTAAATAATGGTGGTATGTAATCCCACACCTCTTGAGGTGGCCAATAATATAAGAAGTACCGAATATTGCATTGCAAAAGGATTCCACATTGGAAGAATATGTTGTAGACAAAGATGCATTTGTAAAATCAAACTTGTAATATCAATAAAATTTAATGAAATGGCACATTTTCTTATTCAATAAACTAGTAATATATTTTAAAATTTTGAATTTCTCTCACTTTTGCCTTTTGTGTTTTTTTATTAGCCTTTTAACTCATATTGCTCACTTTTGTGTTTTTTGCCTATGTTTGTAGATCCTAAATCAATCAAAGTCCATTTAATCCAAGATCCATAAAGGTATTCCAAGAAAATTCCTCTATATTAAACCATCAAAACCCTAATGGTTTACAACCAAAATTATCCCAACATGAATGATTCTTGTTGAGCTAAAAACGAGGACCCATTCTATCACATAATTGATTTACACAATGACCAAAGTAGTTCCAGGTAGGTATAAGGTAAAATATTTTGCCACATTATCGTTTGTCATAATCATAACCAAGTGCCTTCTTAGGTTGACTTGTCACATTAAGTGGCATTCAAAAGTTTTTTTTCCCACCTATCGCTCCAAAATCAGTCCCTCTAGTCCATTTTATTGTGAATTGTATATTTGTTAGCTTAATTTTTTTATTAGAGTAGTTGGTTAAAATCACTCCTAGAGTTAAACTAGTTAGGCTTATTTTATTTTTGTATATTTCTAAGTCCAAGAGAAAATTCTAACACTTTGGCTGCCTGGTTTTTGTAGGGCAAATAGATCCTGTTAGAGAGGGAGTCCAAAAATATTTCCTAGCATTAACAATCATGACTAGGACGATTCTTGCTACAAATCGTCAAGACCTTAATAATTTATGCTACAAGAAAGATTCAAAAAAATAGATCCTGTGTAGTAACCCCATATAAATTCCAAATATCATTATGTCTCAGGTAGGTGCTTCTGAACTCATATCTAGTTCAATATCACACAATAGCACTTAATCTAGGATTTAAATTTGTGTTTGAAAATTTTCTTTCATAGCATAGGAAACACTAAAAAAACCTCTATTACTATATGTATGCTCTCCTCTCTTGTTGAAATACAAACATGAGGCTAAGGGGATTTTTGGATTAAGATTTCTTGTTTTGTTAGTTTTTTTTTGGTCATGTATGCTCTCTCCTCTTGCCTTGGGGTAATCTTGGAGATCAAAATTGGGTCGCTTATTCTAGGATAATGAACAACACACACATCACACACTAAAAGGTTAATTATACCATGTATGGTCTTGCCTTGTGCTTCGTATAATATTAGAATAAAAAATGGATAATTCAACCTCAAGTAAAAGAATCCTATCATCTCATTGCTTTCTCAGATTAGATTTCATTTTAAGAAATTTACTTATTTTCATAGATTACATTAGAATAGATTTTATTTCATGTTATTTGCTTTCCTATTTCTCACTTTTCTTTACATAGAGTAGGTTTGATTATTTTTTTTGTTAGTTGTTTTCATTAGAATAGATTTCCTTTATTATCATGTAATTTACTTTCATTAGTTTAGTTGGCTTTCTTGAAATCACACATTACTTTTGTTAGATTAGAATTTTCTTATTGCACCTTAGAATAGGAATTTGCTTTCTTGTCTATTAGCTTAGATTTGTATGTTTGTTTTTTTGTTAGATTAGGAACTTGTTGATGTTTTCCTAGTTTAGGTTTTCTTTTCAAAAATGCATTTGCTTGGTTAGTCTAGGTTTTTCTTTCTTGCATTCTTATGTTAGTGAAATTTCATTTTACTTTCCTAGTATAGATTTCATTTATTATCATTAGCTTAGAGAAATTTGCATTTCATTTCCTACGATAAAATTTGTTTTATTGCATTCTAGGTAGAGAATTGACATTCCTAGTTTAGGATATGATTTGCTACATTTAGTTTGAGAAAAATATAACTTTGCATTTTAATTACTAGATTATCTCTTGTTTGCTTCATCATGTGTGCTTTAGCCTAGTTTATTTTATTTACTTTGCTAAAACAAAAAAAATAAAAAACATAGTTTAGTCACACTTTCACACACACTTTTAAAACAAATCAACAAAGTTGGATTTCACCACTAACCATTTATTGGCCCTCTAGACACCCTATTTAGTTGTGCATAGTTTTATGTATTCTCTCATTTGGAAACTTACTATCCTTGGGATATGCAGCCATTGACCATTTATACATGTCATCCCTCTCCATGTACTCTCGGGTATATCAAGGAGCTTGCTTGTATAGACATGCACTTAGATATCACCCATCCACATTTTGTATATTTTAGGGGTAGTTAACACAAAAAGCACAAAAACATTTAACACATTATAAAAAACAAAAAAATAATAAAAAAAAAAATAAAAACAAAAAAAAACAAAAAAACAACCAAAAACAAAACAAAATAAAGTAAAATCAAGTCAAAAAAATGCAAAAACTAAAAAAAAAAAAAAAACACACACACAAAAAAACAAAGCAAAATAAAACACAAAAACTAAACAAAAAAAAAAAAAACACAAAACTAGAAACAAAAAAAAAAACCACAAAAAATAAAAACAAAAAAAAACAACCAATTTTTTTTTTAAAGAAAACAACACAACAAATAAAAACAAAATAAAACAAAAGCAACACCAAATAAAACAAAATAAAATCAATTCAAAATCCTTTTCTTTAATTGTTTGTTGTGTGCTTGCTTGTTTGTTTGCTTAGGTAGGTGTTTGTTCAAAAAATAATAATAAACAACAACAAAAGAGAAAATAAAAAGAGAAACCACATATTTTATTTCCCTCGGCTCTTGCTTTATCTCTACCTCCTTATGGTTTTAATCAAAAGTTGGGCTAGAGCACAAGAATGTCGTCCCATGAATCCCTCTTAGATGATTCATTCTCCTTCGAAGAACTCTACCATGCATCTAGAGGAGGTACCTTTCACCTCGCCTCGTAGTCTATCCAATGTATCTCATGCTCCATATCTTATTGGCATGGTGCATCATGAACATGTGTACTATGATCAATACCTAATGCATCAAGCCACCCACATATTTCTATCCAAAAAGAGTCTTAGAGAGAGGACCACTTTGTCATCACATCGAACCACTCCATACTTCCACCCTCACACTTCTTGACCTTTCTCCATCCCCCCCCCTCCCCCCCATTTTTTCCCCCCTTTTTCCCCCTCCCTTTTAAAACTTCCTCCCCCCCCCCCCCCAAAAAAACCCCCCCCCAGTCCCCCTGCCCCCCATTTGTTTCCCCCACAATTTTTTTTCCTCCCCCCCCCCATTTCAAATTGCCCCTCCACCATAGGATGTAGATGCTATCTCTTTACACCTATCCCATCCATTTATGATCCTCCTCTCATACCCCAAGCCATGGAAACTATTTCCATTTCCCTTTTTGCCTTCATACTTTATCATCCATTTTTTTTAGACAACTCTTATTTTCCAAAAAAATCCTACTCTTGGGTGTTGCTCTTATTTGCTTTCATAAATCCTCTTCCATTTCTTGATCCATGAGTGGATGTTTCTTCCCATACCACTTTTTCTATTTCTCAAATCACCTTTCATCCTTCCACTTTGCTTCAAGAGCTTGTTGGTCTAAAAATTCACCTATGGTTAAAATGTGCACCCAAAGAGCTTGACCAACATTGAAAGACCTAGTAGCTATGAGGCTTCAGATATCAATATTTAGAGAAGGCAAGTTCCTTCAAGTCCTAACTAAACTAATCCTAAAATATTATGGGAAAAGGGTGTCAAAATAAGTAAAAGGAGTTGAATCTAGAACTTATGATGGTGCAGATTAAGCCACATCAAAATATATGCAATATCAAAAGGCTATGCAAACATGAAATTGATTGTACTGCCTAACAAACCAACCAATTTTAATCAATTACAGAGCATTCATTCATACATTTTAAAGCTATAAAATTACAAATTCCATAACTAGGGAATGAACATAAGCATAAATATAGAAAATATAATTAATACTATGATCATTCACTTAGTCAATATTAGAAATAACCAACCATTCATACATACATGTTTGTTAATGAATTTGAACTAGAGGTCAAACAACAATCCCTTTGTATTTCATGAAATGCAATATGCTTTCATACATGCAAATTGTAAAAGCTTAATTAAGATAAAAAACCTTGAACTTCTTACATTCAAGTATATATAGTGTTTTTACAATTAGTTAAATTATCAAGGCATCATTGCTCTAAGTGTCAATTATGTTATGTTAGGAGCACCGCCAACATGTATAGGTGCTCAACAACATGCTTTTTATAAATAAATGGTTATGGTCTATTGATATGGTAGAGGTCTACTTCATCTACAGTAGTAGTGGTCTTTGTTGTTTGCATATGGTTCATTTATCTTTCTAACATATTTTTAAGTTTCTATTAGCATCCACATGAGCACATCGATAGTGGAGTGGTGACTCATATTCTTTGATAGGTGATATTATCCAACTCAAGTAGATGATGGTTACTACCCACATGTGATTGAACTATTTTTAGGTACTAACCTTTGAACTATACCTACCCTTGCTTGAATTTTGAATGCTAGGAGCCTATTGATGGAGGATAGGCTCTTTGCTAGGTTTTTAATATTGTTGAATGAAAGAGTTTTGGTACACTATCATATATATCCCAAGTGTAATATTTTTAGTAGACACTAGACTTGGCCAAATTTAACCTGTATTCTGTGACTTTTAATGGATTTGGGTGTTCCTTACTTTGTGCCTATCAACATGTTTTATGTAACTATTTCTATCTCCACCAGGTATCATTTTTGGTGACTTGGGTACTTGGTGAAACGAAGTATATTTGGCATCCATATCTATGTATGTTGAAGGGTGATGGGTTTTTTGTACCCTAGCTTTTTCACTGTGGGAGAAAAATATCTATTTCTCTTGGGAATTAGCCAAAATTTATCCACCTCTACTCATATCGATGTGAGGAGATGGTGTCTTTGGGCACATTATTTGAGTGGTTTAGTACACATTATCTAGCATCCTTAATACTTGGTGAATTTTTCTCCTCGCTTTGCTTTCCTTCTAGTTTCAGGTGATGGACTTCTAGTACACCTTTTCTATGTGGCTTCGTACATTAACTCCGATGGGATACATACTTGAAGGATTTTGCACTTCATTTTCTGTTGGTCTATGGGTTTTTAGTACCCATTAGATCCTATTCTTCATTTAAAATTTTTATCTACATCGACCAAGTGACAAATATTTTATACCCATCCACTACTCATTTGGGTACATATTTTTCATTAGATCCTAGACTTAGCAAATTTTTTGCTCTTTTTTGTGTTGCAATTTGTCGGCTAATATATTTTTGGTATCCATATTCCACTTGAACTAGTACCAATTTTCTATTGACCTTTAACTTAGCTATTTTTAGTTTTATTTTGCATGTTAGATTTTGTTGAGTATATGATATAAGAAATGCAACCACAAGATGTAAGATAAGAAAACTATGATATCTATATGATAATGGCACTATAATATGTAGGAAAACAAACATATAAACTTATACAATAACTCAAAAATATGCCATTAATGAAAGCTCACAAAAATTATACAATTTTGTATAATGGAGGACATGAACACTCCACAAACTATTTTTAAACTATTTTTAAAGGAACTACATTGTACTCCTCTACCAATCTATACTATACACTCTCTATATTATCTACTCCATGATTCCACTCATTATAAGACCTTTATATAGGAATATAAGTTCCTTGGCCCTAACTCTACCTTTGAATCTATCCTATGACTCATGTACATGTGGACTACATGCACATTTACATCATTACACATTCTAACACTTGTGCATTTATTACATGCTTGAAGTAACAACATAGTTTTACTCTAAAGTAAACTCCTACTCTAGTAATGAACCCAAGGTGGTCCATTAGCTCCCACCCCCTGTATTACATTATTTTGGTATTGAAGACTTTAGTCTTCAATATGGATCTTCGTCTTAGTTCTAGAATTTGAGATCTTCTCTCTTGCTTCCTTCATTGTCTTCTTTGTCTAAATTTGGATGAGTATCTTTATCTTATTCAGGTTCTTCTTCTTCTGCTTTTGTCTTCATGTTGTCTCTTCTTGTATTTTTTATTCCATTGGTTTTTATTGTTTCAAAGTATTTGGAAGAGTCTTTGATCTTGTAGTATTTTAGATATCCTTTATGTACTAGTGATATTACAATATTGCAAGTCATACATGGATCAAAATTACTTTCTTTCATGTTCATTGGTTTTTTGTATAACATGTTTTCTTGATATTTAAAAATGTCAAGATTGAAATTATTGTTAGTTTATGCTTCTGAAATAAGAACTTGGAATACACAATCTAATTAGAATATTAGTCTCTCCTCAAATATATTATAGTACTTGTATTTTAGATAACAAGAGTAATATGAATGAGATTTTCCTCCACAATATTTATAGAAATGAAAACTCCAGTAGTTTACCTTCTAATGACCAAATTTATTGCAATAGGAGCATAGCAAAAGTATCCCAACTCCTTTTTTGTATTTTTTAGGAAGATCATATTTATATATTTCCCTAATTAAATAGTTAAACCATGTATGTACAATTGAATCTATTCCATATTTACTTCTTTCATATGAGGTTTTTTCCATAAATATTCTTTTCTAACTTTTGAATATGATCTTCAATATCTTTATTAGTATAATTATCATCAAATACCTTTACTATCTCACTAGAATATGCTCCTGAAGAATCTACTTTCACTAAATTATCAATTTGAGTTTTCAAAAATCTTTTTAAATTCCATTGATTCTCCGCTTCCATTTTAATCTTCCTTAATATCTAGTGAATTCTTTGAATTATCAATCATGATTTCCATTGAATCAAGTGTATTTCTAAGCCATTTCCTTACTCCTTTTCTAATTACATTATTTAATATGTTCTTTGGAGTGGACATCCTTATAGCTCCCTAGTTTAGAGTATGTGAACTAATTTGATAAAACCTTTCTAAGACTTAGGTTTTGTAGGATCCTTATGTCTCCCTAGTGACTAGAGTATACTCTAATATTTATAATATCCTTAACCAATATTAGTTCACCTTTTGAGTTGATTTTGTAATGTTTTGGGAATGATAATAAGCAACTCATATTTCACCTTATTTATTCTATTTAAGTATTCACTTTTCAATTTAAATAAGTTCTCTAGGGTTGGATTTCTTTTGTACCTATAATGTGACTATGATATAACTATAAGAAATAAATTCCAACTCTTTTAAAGCAAGCAATAATTTTTCTTTTCTATCTTTAAATTTTCAATGGTTCAATTTACTAAAATTTAATTAATTAAGGGTTGATGTAGCACTCCTTACATATCCCTAATTTGGAATTTTACACTGATAATATTTACAATAATAATTTATTCCAAGTAGAATTCCTTATACATCCTATGATATTAATTGAAAATATTAATATACTTGTATTTCAACTAATGTGATTTGAAATACTATTAAGGGTATCAACTACTTTTTGCTTTCTAGTTTATTAAGGTTTATTTGTGCATGTATATTCAATGCAAATGATAATAAATTTAAAATTATATACCATCCCTTATCACTCCTTATTAAAAAAAATAATTAAACTATATTATATAATATCTTTTATAAGGTTGAGAGTGTGAGGTCAATGGGCACTACTTTGACTTCAATCTCCTTAATGGATGTTGTATCTTCTTATTGGTTAATGATAATGATATTGTTGGGCATCCTTTTTGATGGTCTTACTTCCCTCTATTGCTACTTGAATTCTTCATATTCAATGCTAGCTTAGGATGCACTTCCCTCTCTATTGTTACTTGACTTCTCAATGTGCTCTCTTACTACACGTATTGATTTCTCTCACTCTATTCATGCACTCCTCTTCAGTCTTGGGTACTTTAATAGACCCTTTGACCCTTCTTGATGTTGTGTACAAGTGTAACATATGTTATTCAGGCGGCTAATAGTAGTTATGATCTTGGTTAGCATTATATTAGGTGCCTCCAATGCTCAAGTGCTTATTGAATAGTGAGCAACGATGATTATTGCTTTCATCACTTCAATAAAAATGTTATTCTAATTCTAAACATATACTTCTTGCACATATATTTGAATGTATGTATGTGCACCTTTTTTTAATGTTCCAAGTGGCACAAGATGCCTTGGCTATAATTTACAAGTGGCACTTTACTCTTATGCATGCAATGCTCATCCAATGTCTCTTATACCTTGTATATTTCTTGCTAGCAAATTCCATTTGTATCTTGTTCTTCAACACTTTCTTTCCAAGAAATCAACAATGCTATGAGGTTGGCTCCAACTATGGTGATTTTAGGGCATTGCTATAAAGGTTCTATGACACTCCAATAGTGGATTCGGTTCTTCAAATATCTCTATTCTCATCTAGCAATTCATCCAAGATAAGGCTTGGGTATAGCACCTTTGACCTCACCTTGCAAGTTTTTTTTTGGATTTTTAATGCGATGTTAATTTGTTGTCCCTTTTATGTTGATATTAATGTGGCTATCACACAACTACCCCAATTTGAGGACACACTTGTTATCTTAATTTTGATTTGAATTTTTGTTTACATTGAGTGCTTTGTTGGTTAATTTATACCAAATAATTTTGTATGATTTATTGCAAAGGTAAATTCCATATCAATATTTCAAAGTATTTAGATAGAGTTTTAGTGAACGATGTCACAAAAAGTGACCAATAGTATCCAAAAAATTTCCATTGTCAAATATATTCATTCTCTTAGGACCATGCTCAAATTTGGATAAGATCCTCAAGATGCTTTGAATGAAATTGAAATAGTTGATTAAATCAAGCCATGAAGAGTTGAACATAATATATCTATCATTCATTCATCCACAATTTCCAGTAGCTTTGGTTAAGCTTTATATAGAAATTCAAATCAATTTTTTTATAGCAATTCTTTTTTGAGCCTAATCCATTAATTACTTTCATTTTAATAAAAATAAATTATATATATATATATATATATATATATATATATATATATATATATATATATATAAAAATTAAATTAAAACGATTCAGATGAATAAAGAATATTGCTAATAGGGTAAATACATTTTTCATTTTATGTACTTGCATCACCTAATACCTTTTACACTCTATGGATTTACATCATGCAATTTTGGATTGATTTATTATGTTTACATGTGTAGGTTTCTGAAAAATATTGACACAATTTTTTAGGAGCACGATCAACATAGGTGGCATGATTTTCGAGTCAAAAACCCAAACCGATTAGTCCAACCCATGGACGCAACATATGATCAAGGTCAATTCAGAGGTATAGACATCGAATCATGGTCAACAGAGGCACAAATCCTAAGATACCCTCAAAGGACTTAGTTGATTCATATGTATGGATGCACATTTTTGTTGATAAACCTCAGCTTGGGAGGTCACACAAGACATGTGGGATTAAAAGAGAAAGTTAAAATATATTATTCGATTTAACATGGTTCTGGTCGAGCTCCCACTATGGCATACAAATCATTTTTTAAATGCGGAGTTTTTGAATGATATTTTGATGGATAAAATTAGATTATTGTTGAAATTATTGTGATGAAGCATCCATTAATTTGGGTTGTCATGTGTGTTATTTGAGAAATGATAGTTGAAAAATAGTGTTTAACATGTGATCATGAATAGCAATAACAATAAGTAATATCTCGAGAAAATATTACTCACTAGGCAGCCAAATGGATGTTGATTCTTGTGATACATCATGCGAGTCCCCTTACTCATTACTATTATGTTCGACAATGCATTATGGTTTGACATATCTATTGAATAAGACGATGCATATAGTGAGTGTTGTAGATGTCGTGTCTCTCCCCATAATGATAAAGTTTAATAAATTTGATTCAATGGAGGTGTTGAACGTGAGTCTTGTTAGAGAAGAGAAGAAATATTGCTTTTAATTTTGTTCTCAACCTTAGAATTAGGGTGACAATTTTCATTGCTACAATTTCATATTGATAGTAAAATTGTAAATGTTCCAACGAGGTCATCTGATGTTTGATAAAATAATTATATGTGGTCAATTGATAATATTAAAATGTTAATAAGGTAGCCAAAATGTTGAAGGAAATAGGTCTTGGTAATAATAACCAATGTATTAAAAGTGATTTTTATTAGTTTTGAACAAGAACATGCTTGGTTTGAATCAGATTAGTGGTAGATGATAATGACCCATACAGTGATTAACATGGTGAGAGTAGGAAGATAGCTATATACTTGGGTAAGAATATATCATAGAACATTAATTTATTGGTAAGTTATTGGGGCTCATATCCATGTTGGCTACAAAGCATGTTTAACAATAATGCTACTCAGAATGCCATCAATAAAATAATGGTTGTGATGTTGGACACGAGCAACAATCTGACGTAGATGCAGTGTCAAACCCTACAGTAAATCTCTACTCTTCTCAATTCAAATTCTATGTACAAATGCCAATGTAATATTACTTACGATGGTGTCAAAGGACATCAGTGAGTGCCACATTATGGTTTGTGATATGTTCCTCTTGGAGAGAAGGTGTCAAATAATGTTGTTGTTGGGATACAATAATGATTTACGATAGGTGTTAATATGCAAATAGCAGTTGTATTCCACCACTTTGGGGAAATCTTGATGTAATGAATGTTTAGGTATACATTACAAACCTCCATGCATTAGATAAGAAAATCCTCTAGAAATTTATTTATAGATAAATTCATCGGTGAGAATACATGTGTGCATACGTTTATAAAAAAATGCATTAATGATTGACACCCACTTGTTTCCCATGATGGATGGTTTGAGGTAAAAGAAAATAAGACATGGAAAAAAGTATAAAATACAATGGTTAAATTTTTTTGTCGAAGGAATAAAATGGAAGGAGAAGGGATCCTCATTGAAGGTAGTATGAAATGAACATGCAAAAAAGGAAATAAAAGTTTTTGTTTTCAAAAAATTTAAATATCCATTCAAATAGAGAAACAAGGGTCAGAGACTTTATGTAGCGAAGGAATTTTGGAAATATAAGTTGTGGAAGAAACCTCTCCTCCCTTGTTGCTGGACTACACCAAATTTCACCCATTGCAATCAATTTAAGCATGGTATTCTGCAAGTGTATTCATTTAAAATCTTTCATGTTGGCAATATATGGGAAATTTTAATAAGTTTTATGCATGTAGATGGTAGAATTTTTTATTTTTCCTAATATATTGTGTTATTCCATTGAATATTGCATCACATTAACTTTGGACTGCGTGAATACAGGTCAAATTAATGTTGGTTTAGTGACGGATATAAGTTTATGCAGAATCACGTCAAAATTTTAAAAGTTATGGAAAATTGTCCTTTTATTTTATTTTCTCTAATTCTAGCATTTTACTTTTTTTTTTTAATTTCATCAAATCCAAAAAAAAAATTAAAACCCCAAAAAAATAAAATATGACAATTTCAAGAATTAAAATTCAAACTTTCACATTTATGCAAATTCACATTTTTTAATGAAAGTTTGAGGTTTTAAACTTTGCACAATTTTTCAAATAAGCAATTAATTTCATTTTTATGGAAATGGAAATTTCAATAAATTCCAACTTTTCATTAAAATGAATAATTAATATGATATTCCAAGTTCCTACATTGCAAAGTTAGATTTTAGTCATTTCTATTTTTATTCTCAAGAAAATATTAACAAAAAAAGATAAAATTAGGTAAAAAAATAAGATAAAATTGGTTAACAAAAGAAGATATAATTGGTTAACAAAAGAAGATAAAATTTTGTTAACAAAGAAGATAAAATTTGGTTAACAAAAGAAGATAAATTGGTTAACAAAAGAAGATAAAAAATTGCTTAACAAACGAAGATAATATTTGGTTCAGAAACGAAGATAAAATTTGGTTAACAAACAAAGATAAAATTTGGTTAACAAAAGAAGATAAAATTTGATTAACAATTTGAGATAAAATCAATCAAAATCAAATTTTCAAATATTGAAATCAAATATTTATCAAATTTCAAAGTAGATAGTTGATCAATAATGTCATATTTTCACAAATTCCATGAACAACAAATATCATTGCAAATCAAATCAATACCAAAATAGACCCCTTGTTAACATGTATATGCAACACTGAGGTATCCAATTAGCTTTTAGCATTTCACCATTTTCACTAAGCATTACAAATAAATTAACACATTTAAATTGAACCTTGGAGAAATCACAAATGTTTCCTTGCAAGAGAGAATATCTGGGTAGAATATTGACTGTGAGTTTATTTTTGTAATTGGTCGAAAATATCACTCAATAGAATTGGTGCTAGAAAGAGGGTCTCCATGAGGTATTGGATTTGAATTACGAAGTTTTATTTTTTGAAAGTTGTTCACATTTATTGATTGGAAAATTCTCTAATTGATGATGCATTGATGCTAACCTTTTACAAATTTGAGAATGTTCCTTATTGTTAGGATTTTATTGATGCCTTATAATGAACATGATGATGTATCAGTTAAACTTTTAAAAATTGGAAGTCGTTTCATTTTAAGAGTACTAAGAACTTTTTGTTTTCATTGTTAAGGCTGGAACCAAAAACCATAATCATTAGATATAAGGCTTCTGAGAAGATCATTTTCCATAGTATTTCTCCTACAAGGAGGATCAAAAGGTCCAAGATTCAGATGATTTTTATTCCACCTAGTAGTGATTCATATCTATCCATCGTTCCATTTGTTCCTCCATTTTTTATTACAATGGTAGGAGTTGCAGCTTGGTTAAGTACTCATAGAAGTCCCTTAAAAATTGTTGGAGATACCCACAAAATTCCCAAAAATGTAGAAAGGTGTTTACCTAAATATAAACATGATGGAATTAGAATTGCTGAAGAGAATATTTAAGCTTACAAATATGCAATGATTATACTGCAAGTCGAACACGAGGATATTGCTTGCAGAACGTTTCCACTTAATCTAGATGAAATGGCATATGATTGGTACATTTTTTTTGCAACCAATTCCATTATATCTTGGGTCCAATTAGAAATAAATTTTGTAAATCAATCTAGGCTACCCATAGATCCTTCTATAATCTATCATCAATTTGCATCAGATAAGAGAGAGCCTAATGAACCTTTGAGATTGTTCAATAGTCGTTTCCATAAGTTGTATAGCAGGTTAGTTTCTATTTATACACTTTAGGCAAATATTTCCATACAGATGTAATTTAGGGCATTGGACCCTTTAACATCTATGTTTGTAAGGAGAGCTCCTTAAATCACTACGCTTCCCATGGCATGCAGTGAGGCTTTGACTCTAGAACAATAGTTGATGCCATAAGGTTTTGGGATAGGACAATTGCCTTCCATAGGATAACCAGGTGCTTATAATTAAGTGCCTATGATCAATTAGGCTTTGTCACAACAAATTCCTATGATGAATGCCATTCTATTCAATAATTTCAATTTACCATATAATACACCTACCATACCCACTTATCCTACCACTTTGCTATATTTAGAAATTAATTCACCACTCATAAAATGGTGAAAACAAATGCTCAAACAATTCCTACATTCTTCAATACAAAACCCACTCCAAATGCTTCAATATTTCATCAAAATAACACAACCTTTCCACAGGTTGTCCAAAGTTAAAGTTTACCAAATTTTATAAATCCAACTACCACTATGAGTAACAAAACCAATCAAACTATTGTAGGACAAAATGATGAACCTAATTCTCAGGTAAACGATCTACAGAGGGTTGTTCAAAAACTTATTAATGACATGGTTCAAATACAAAAACAATTGCCTCAAAACTTTCATCAAAATAGAAATTTTAATTTTCAAAGAAAACAATGGAATACTCATCCGAACAATGGAGGAGTACCTAGTCCTATTGTTAATAAGAACAATTCTACCACTAATTCCAATCAAACCACCACCATTGTTAATATTTTGTATTTGGCTTTAAAAAATTGGTGTAGGGTACATTCTACGACACAACATAGTGAGAATGAGTGCCTTTAATTCAAAATAGTACTAGATATTCTACAAAAAGAGATGGATAACATGGAAATTTTTTCAGAGTAAAATCCTTCCCAATAGGATAGTATTAGCAAAGGGAAATAATCAGTGCTAGCAGTTAAAATTTTTTAATCAATTGAAGAATATGAATACGGGTATGATGGGTCTATAGAAGAGGAAGTGCAAGCCTTCAAGAAATTCAAAAGGGAGAATCATAACAAGCTTTGGAATATTACTAAAGCTCCATTTACTTCTACTCCTCCAAATGACACATTAAAAAAGGTGAAAAATGAGGTATATTGTATTTTTAGGTCATTTTAAGCTTGTGTCTTCTACAATAACTTAATTACATTGTTTTCCCCCTTGACAAGTTTGGGTCTAACTTGGGTGGATCCAATGGGTACTACTAATTATTGATTCATTATGTATTCTTGAGATTATACTTAACTAATTGTGGTATGTAATGCCACCCCTCTTGAGGTGGCTAAGGAAATAAGGAGTGTCAAAGATTACATTGCAAAAGGATTCCACATTGGAAAAACATGTTATAGTCCAAGAGGTATTTGTAAAATCAAAGTTGCAATATCAATAATGTTTAATGAAATGATACATTTTCTTGTCCATATATTTAATTAGATAATTAATCCCTAGTTATTTTTACAATTATTTTGAAAATAAATAAAAGTGATTCAATATAGAAACATGCAAAGTGTAAATGAAACAATATTATAGAAATAAAAACCAAATGATACTACTACACTATAATAGTAAAATATACACAATAATGAGGAAGAAAATTTTTCTAGTGAGCATATAGAGGTCATTAGAATAATTTTCAAGAGATAATTTGTTACAGTGTTTTGTTACCATAAGAGTATGAACTTATTGATATTTAAATTCATTCATTCATTTATTCATTCATTGTTGATTCATTTCTCACCCATTTTCTGGGAAGAGGGAGTATTTATAGATACAATTTCAAAATTCTCCTTTTTAACCATTGTAGGGGATGTGACATCAATATGATACATTGCTACATCAGATCATGGTCACTAATTCATGACAACTAGGCATTAGAGTTGTTCTTAACGTCATATTATGATTAGGTATGGTTGATGGAAACATTCTTGCTTTAGTAGTTGTGATCAATTTCTAAAATAAGTTAGAAATTATATTTTAGAAATGGATTAGGAGAAATATTCTAATATTTTTGTTTGATTTAGTTCATGAACAAATATTTCAATTAGTATTGTTTTTGGACAACTTTCAATAGAGTAGTTGGTGAATTTATTACAAATTATAGTATAGCGTACTTATTTTATAAATGCATTAAGTCTTCAATTGTATTGTGTCTATCATAGTCTATCCTAGCTGGTCATTTATTTTTCCTTTCATTAGAGGTCCTAGGAATAGGCAATAAAAAGGGGAGAAGAAAAATAGGTGTGCCTTAGTTTTCCTACTTAATGGTTACCAATGACAACTAATACCTTAGCATGTCAAATATTACTATAACGAACTTCTCAAATTTTTATTGTATGTAAAAAAAGATTAGGAGGTTATAGAGTACAAACTAAATATTCCATATTTTTATCATGATTAGTGGAAGTTATGAGCATGTGCTATAGACAACATGGTAGAATTTAGAGTTTATCCCATCAAGGGTTTATAAAATTGTTAATAATGGACTAGTTGACACAAGCAGGGCTGACTTGGGTAGTGTGGTTGGAAAGAAGACGTGATGCAAGGGATATGTAAAGGAGGGAGGCACAATTAGTAGTAATGGTCGAAAAGCAGGTAGTGAATCAAGAAATCAAAATGGGTAGTATAGAAAATATATATATGAGTGGGTATAAGGAGGTAGGAGAAGCAAGTGTGGGAACCATAATTTTGAAGTAGAGTCCACTATGGGAAAAAATAGGGAAAGAGAGGCTTGGGGATCCATGGGATCAACTAATATGTATAGCTATAGAAAATAGAAAAGGTATAATGATGGAGGAGACAATAAAATTAGAGAGATAATTATAGGAAGTGCATAAACATATTGTAAAATTTGAAATCAAAGTAGTGCAATGGAAAAGAGTAGTAGAATCCCAATTGATACAAATAATAATTAGGCTAGTATAGTTTCTACAAGGGTATATAAAGGAATGAGATAGGATGGAAAGGGTTATGATAGATGAAGTAGTTGTAGGCACTTCATGTGTGCTAGGATTGAGAGAATTTAAGGAATAAGAAAACCTCAATGTAAGTTTCTAATGTGGTAGGTATGCTACCACACCTAGCCATGTTAAGGATAAAAGCCATGTTAATGGTAGTAGCAGATAAAGAGAGACAATACAATATTATGGAAAAAAAACTAGAGGAGAATACTGAGAAATTTTTGGTTAAGAACTAGATATTGGAGAAAATAATAGGAAAGAAGAAAGAGGGGATTGAATATTTACAAGAAGAGATGGAATAAGTGTAGACAAAACTAGATTCACTAAAAACATGGTGAGAATATTTGTCCATTTTATTTTGGAGTGTAGAAGTCCACCATGTGTATATGCCATGATGTTGTAGGACCGTTGGATTCTATTCAGTATTTGAAAGGTGTTATTAAATTCAATGTATGAAACAAAAATTCCAAAGAAATTATACACTTTCTTCATCAATAGCATGTCATAGCACCAAGATCTATTGTGCAAATTATATATGCACAACTTTATTGTGCAAGGGAATACAAAATGAAATCCAAACTCATTCATGGGGGATATCCAAATGTGGGCTTTATTGTCAATAATGAAAGTGGAGGTATAAGTAAGTTACCTAAGGATGGGTTATCAAAGGGTGGAATAAAAGGCTAGTTTAGTAGTAAGAGGGAAAACATGTTTCTAAATTTAATCATCATAGACTAGAAAGCCTTGTTGTCACATATAAAATGCTAGGAGAAGATAAAGAAATATGTGAAAGCACGAGGATACGGAAGCAAAAAGGAAACTCCAAGTGCGATGCAAACCGAACTAAACTTAACGCTAAATCCTATGAATTGAAAGTGCATGAAAAGAGGGAAAGCATGAACGAATCGAATTGAAACAAAAAGCCAATAAGGAAGACAACCCTTTTTATTGATATGTTTTAGAACCCGGTTACAATGCGCCTCCTCCCCTTCTAAGGGCTAGGAGCGTTAAATATGCGTTCTTGTTACACCCATGGATGCTATTCCTTCTTTCGCGTGCCCACATGTAAAATGGGCGGACCAAACGTCACCGCCACTTGCGTTGATGAGTCTTGGCTCCTTGTTGCTCCTCTAATGTCCAGATCCTACATTCAAAGAAACAAGAAATAGTCAGTAGCACCTATGGATGAAATAAAACATGCAATCCCCACGCCTTCGATTAGTGCATGCAAGATATAAATAAAACGATAACTAACATATATCCAAATGATATGAAAATTTGACAGGGACATCAAGACCTCACAAAGAAAACACTGCAAATGGAACAGTCAAGAAATTCCTCACAGATTTGTATTCGCTTCGGGGCGGGACGAATAGACCTACAACAAAAATGTCAAAAGGCACTGTCCCAAATGTCACATCTGGGAAGCTCCAAATCACCTGCAAAGTTGGGATTAGCTAATTGGGGGTGTTTTGGGAAGACCCAGAAGGTCAGATTTCCCCAATTTGGCCTCTATCACTAGGAATTTGATGGGGCTACCTGCAAGTTAGTAAAGGCGAGAGAAGATAGAAACATGATCAAAATTGCTCAAAACAAGGTGAAATTTAAATGGCAACCTATCTAAGCAGCATAGAATTGAATGCAAAAATGATAGAAAGGAAATTTGCCATAGATTTCCAATCACTCTGGAGCAGGGCGATTAGGACTGCAACAGTGTGGGGGGGGCGCCTGGGGGCAGGCCGCCCGTCGTTTGGGGCCCGATTTCGGCACCAATCCACTTGGGATGGGTCCAAAACCTCTTGTGGGGTATTGTCGACAAATTTGATGGGATATTGTGGCCAAATGTTGGGTTTTGGTTCCGGATTTGTGCTTCCAATAACCACCCTATGACCTCCTTTCCAAAAGAGATCAAGGATGTGAAAGGCACAACTCGAAAGGGTGTGGGTGTGAAAATAAAATGACAGCACTTCGTTGCTCCAAAATGCTCCTTCTCTGTATATTTTGGGGTGAGAAGACTCACCATTTTATAGACCTGATGGTCTCTTTGGATGAGCATGCAGAGGCACCACTTGGCAATCATGCCTCTCCAAGGGAGGGAAGATTCCTCCTTGATTAGGGGCTTCATGACTGCCCCTGTAACTGCCTCTAACGCTCAAAAATGCTCACTCACACTCCCATGCAATGAAGGAAGAATTAAGTGGTGGATCTGAGCTGCCATTTGTCAAGATTTGACTTTTTTCCCATCAAACCTGCTATTCGCCCCACCCTAGAGCGAATACTGCTATTCGTCCCTGGGTGGGGCGAATACCAGTTTGTAATCGTCCCTAGGTGGAACGAGTATGGAGCAGAGTGCCTGAAGGTGCCAAATTGACCTCTGACCTTCCAAAACTATTGTGAGAGTGGTTAGGACCACTGTTTAACCTCTAGGGGCTGCCCTTGGGGTTGTGTGTGTCAATGCGATCAGTGTTTGCAGTCACATAATCGGATTGGTGTTGTTTTGGTGTCTACAGATGCCCCTTTTTGGGAAGCGTTGTGCATGGCACAGTGCTGAGCAAAAATAGATAACCAAAGCACTAATGATTAGGGTTTCTCAGTAACCTAACCAACTTTTGATGCCCCAAGTATGGAAAGGGCATGCATTCTTGAATCCTTGCTTCTGACGAGCGAAGGAACTCAATTCAAGTGTTAACCTTTTTCGGTGAGGTGTTACTTGATCTTGGACATTGATCAGTCATGAATAGGCAAAGGGCGCAACCTTTTGTCTGTGGGAACCTTGAGTTCATGATTCATGAAATGCCAAGTGTTTGATCAGCTTGTGATTATTGCTTGTTTGCTGCCCCAAGCAGGAGCATGATTGTCTTTGTCAATGATTCTTTGAATGCATGCCATTTCCATGATTGGGTGTGTATTTGTTGATTGGTGACTAAGTGTGACTACCCCCTCAAGCGACGAATCGATGAGGGAATGACCTACATGAGAAAAGTGATGAGTCGCTTGACCCAAGATGACTTGTGTAAGGGTGCCTTCAGATGTTTAGCGTTAAAAGTGTGTGCAGTTTTCTGACATTTAGACCTATTTTTGGTGGGTGTTAACCCTTTTGGTGACGCTTTTTGGGGCTGAAATTGGCAAAAATCTGTCTTCCCGTGGAGCGGTCCGGCTATGGTAGCCTTCTTAGGGAGTAGGATAGTGACAATTTGTGACCCCAACGTCGGTTTTGCATGCCCAGAATGTCAAGTGCAAAAGCACTTTCATCGGGCAAGTTTATTGTTTGTTTTTGGGTCATTTTGTTCATTTTTTGATGTTTTTGAAATTTTTGCCCTGTATTCATTCCTGGGTGGGACGAATACCAGTTTAGTATTCATCCCAGGGTGGGACGAGTGCTAACCAGAGCGCTCATCCCAGGGAAGAACGATTACAAGCTCAAAAACCCTATTTAAAGGCCAAAACTGAGTTTTGGGCTCATTTGCCTTCGTTTTTCCTGGCGAATTGGAGCTCTGAGGAGGAGGAGGTTAATTCTGCGAAGCGAAGTGCTACCGAATTTCTCCCGACATCATGAGTGCATGAACCGGATCGAGCGGTGGAGCCAAAGCGAGACCAGTAAGTGATCCTCCTCGTTATTGCTTGTGTTGTGACAGTTTTTAATACCGCAATTTATTTATGGCTGCTTTTGTAGTTTGTTGTTCAATTGTAAAAATGAAAACCCTAATTAACGGTATGTCGTTATGCGTGACTTGTTGTCTTATGACTTCATGAAAACTTAGGTAAAAACCCTAGGTAGACAAAAAACTGAGTTCAAAACTTAGTTTAAAAATTTGTTTTTCTTTTTAGTTGGCTTCGTAAAAATGAAACCCTAGTTTACATGTATGTTGAAAAGACGTGATAAAAGTCTAAAATTTGTTTCCTTTTTACAGTAAGGTAAACCTTAGGTAAAAGAAAAATTTTGTATTTTGTGATGTTTTTGTTACACGAAAACCTTAGGATAAACTGACCGTGAAACCCTAGTTTTTTAGGTTGAATTTGTCAGTTTTAAACTTAGAGTACAGAAACCCTAAGACTGACAAACTGTATTTGAAAATTGTTTTTTTGTTTTTTATTTTGTCTGTCAGTTTTAAACTTAGAGTACAGAAACCCTAAGACTGACAAACTGTGAATGTTTTGAATTTTTGTGAATTTTGTTGTTTTTAGCTTGTACATTGTTTTATGCAGTGCTTGTATATTCATGTTACTGTTATACAGTTTTTCATGATTTTAATGTTTTTGTGTTGTTTTCTTTTGCAGGTTGTGAAGAGCCGGTATCATGTGCCTACTATTTTTACTGAAGCATGAGAGGCGCTGACTTTGGATGACTGGGAGTGGCTTGATGCCCTTGGGCTCAAGCAGGTGACTCGGCTGGAGCCTATGGTCGGGGATCGGGCCTATCTGATGGCCTTGATCAACTTGTGGGATCCCCGGACCAACACCTTCCATATCCCAATAAGGGAGATGACAGTGACCTTGGAAGATGTCTATCGAATTCTGCAGATTTTGATAGATGGATTGCCTATCAGGACGACACCGCGCGATCAACGGACAGCAGTGCTGACACGCTGCTTCGGGCATGGGGAGGAGGTGGGTGTGGATAGCCCAGTGGAGAGGGTAGAGGGTGACTGCCAGATTGGCGGGATTCTAGTTCGATGGTGGCTGGAGAAGGGGGTGTTGGGAGTGAGGCACGTAGTACTTATGGGCCTCATTTCCAACATGCTGCTACCTGACTCGTCAGGTGCGAGGTTCTCGTGGAACCTATTGGATGTGGTCTGTCGGTTGGTGGAGTGTTCGATGCATGAGCCCTTGATCATGAGGTGGGGACAGACGCTACTGGCACAGCTCTATGGTGAGTTGTACGAGGTCCGCTATCGAAGGCGAAAGGGGATTGGCTGTAGCTATCTATTGCAGAGCTGGGCTTGGCAGCACATAGCGGTGGAGAGGCCGATGGGGTTACCGTGGATGACTCGGGTAGAGATGGTGGATAAGGATATAGGTTACGCAACTATGTGGTGGCAATATGAGGAGTAGGGATAGAGTCGGAGGTGGGCAGGTGTCATAGGGCACTATGCCGATGCCTTCGCTCGGCTTGCTCTAGGGGAGGTGTTCTGGCGCCCCTACCGGGACTGTCCAGCCTGGCCTGAGGCTGGAGAGTGGCTCCGATGGGTACGTAGGGGGCGGTGGCTGATTGGGTGGCATGGGACCGAGCAGGAGTTCTTCCCTTACAGTCGGGTGACATGATAGTTTGGGGTGCGCCAGGGGTTGCCTGGTGAGCCCATGGTCTATCGACATCGGGGGGACGAGAGGACTCTGGACCGGCCAGTCATCGCACCACTTGGCAAGGATTCAGATGCGGCGATTGACGTCCCGGATGTGGATGACATTGGGACTACCGTAGAGTATGACCAGTGGTGGGTACTATAGCGATGGCAAGGAGAGGGGCCACTGGGAGGCGCAGAGGCAGCAATAGTAGGCGGGGAGGGTGCCGAGGCACCAGGAGATGATTGGGGAGCTCCATTGGAGGATGCGAACATGGTGGAGGTGGATGATGTGGATGTGGATTATGGGGTTCTAGATCAGCCAGAGATGCAGGACGTCTCAAAATAGTGGGAGCTAGAGCAGGCTGCTATTCCAGAGATGCCAACGCCTCAGGCAGTTTTGGAGGACATGGAGGCAGGGTTACGCGTTGAGAATGCACGATTGGAGGGGCTACTATGGAGGCACGATGAGGAGCTAGGGGATGCGCTACGGGAGAGGGATCTCCTGTGCATGCAGCTGGTAGAGCGGGAGAATGCATGGGCTACGTACCATCGATAGGATGGGGATACCGATGCTGCACGGGAGAGGGATCTCCTATGGATGTAGCTAGCAGAGAGGGAGAGGGCCTTGGTGCAACGCGATGAGAACTTGGCTACGTATCGCCAATGGGAGATGGACTTGGTGTGGCATCGATTGGAGCTGGAGGTAGAGATTAGCCACCTCGATGGGTGGGTCCCTACGTTCAATGGAGGTGGATCATCACGTCGCTTGAGAGGGAGCGATACTGAGTAGTCAACATCCTCTCAGTGTAGGCGACTGGATGAGGGGGCTCGAGTAGGCATGATGCGGGGGCTAGCAGTAGCCACCCTGAGGGGTCTCATAGGACCCACACCATGGGGGGTAGTTCCCATCGCACCGATCCTACGTGATCATGGTGGCCGATGCCCTAGGCTTGGGGTTTTTGAGCTTTTGGCTTTTTGTGGGGTCAGATGACCGGTTATTGTAGCCTACGGGCATTTTTGATGATATATATATAGATGACTTTATTTTATTTATACACATGTCATGATTTGATGTTATGCACAATGATTGATGAATGTGTATGTATGTATGTTAATTTACATTGATGGATGCATATGTTATGATGAATGCAAATGTTTCTAATTTTTAGGATATGCAAATGGAATGGATGAATAAAATTTGTGATTTTTGGCGATGGCACCATAGACTGTTTAGAACTTATGGCTTTTTGTCCTAGGCGATTGCTGTGGTAAATGACTTTTGCTGTATACATGCTATTTTTGTATTTTTTGATGACAATGCGAGGATGAGGGATAGCGTAGTTGGTTTGGAATGTAGTTAAGGTTTTCTGAGACTCAGATGTTTTAACTAACTAGCCATGATTGTACTTTATCTTACAAGACTTTTGAACAAGGTATGAATCAGACTTGTCTTTGACCAAGTTATTTCACATCCCTGTGTGTGCAATTGAGTTCGTTTATGTGGTATTTGTTAGGATACCGCCAGTGCTAGATAGGTTGTCAACCAAACCTGTACTGAGGATCACCCAATTAGCTCCACTAACTTCCTTTGTTGTATTTAGTCAGATTAATCTATGGTGCTATCTAGGATACCATAAGCTAGCTCATCCACATGCAAACATTGATCTGTACATGAGTTAATGTGATAGATATATCGTCATGCGGGAGGTTCACCACCAGTGACCGATAGGTTATCCACCAAACCGGTACTGAGGTTTACTTCATGACCTTCTGAATGCTGAGAGTTCCAGGGATTCAAGTTCGACTCCCTTCTTTTCTTCAATTATATTGGGATACTTGCTCTTTTGTAGTGATAAAAATCACTGTTTATTTTTGTTATATATATATATTTTCTTTTGAGCAAGGGATTTGAATTTCGAGTGATGAGACTCACTATTGTATGTGCCTTTTGATGTATGCACTTTGGTGGTGATGTCAATTTTTTTTTGGAGTTTTGACTTTTGCAAAATTTTATGATGTTTGCAACTTTTTGAGAACTTGGGATTCTTGGGGAATTGGGTAGGGAAGATGCTTGTCCTTTTGCCAACTCTCAGCATTCTTGGGGTCATTCGCACAGGGGGATGAGCAAGATAACCATTTCGCTTATGGTGACCTGGATTGCTTTGCAGGTTTCATCTTTCGTTCACACAACTTGGGAATTTTTATGTGTTTTAATTTGTGTTGGGATGCTACGTAACAAGGTGTGATCCAAGTAGAACTCTACCTTTGTAAAATCTATTTGACTTTGTACAGTATTTGGCTAGAAAGCTAATGACGACTGAATGACGAAAACTCTTGATACATTAGAAGACCACTGACTATGATATGGTAAAAAGAAGTGAATGGCGTTTATTTTTGATGGATTGTTTATAGAATGGAGAAATGTGGAACAAGATGGATTTGCCAAGTAATTACGATCTATGGTGCCTTGACTTGTATGACCACAAATATGCAATGTATGGATGTTATGCTTAATGCAACTATTATTTTTGCATTTTTGATAGATTGATTTTTGTGAGTATGAAGATGAGATGCAAAAGAGCTCTTTATTGTTGTGATGAGTTTGAGCATGCCTGGAAATGAGATGCAAATTTTTGTTATTTTTGATGATTTTACTATTTTTGAATTTTCTTATTTTTGACCAAGCGATTGTGGGAATCCTTGGAGCTTTTTGGTTTGACCAAAGGGGTAATGGGCACCTTTGGGGAATTTTGGGGTTGACCAAGCGATTATGGGAATCCTTGGAGCATTTTGGTTTGACCAAAGGGATAATGGGCACCTTTGGGGCATTTTTGGGGTTGACCAAGTGATTGTGGGAATCCTTGGAGCATTTTGGGGTTGACCAAGCGATTGTGGAATCCTTGGAGCATTTTGGGATTGGGCTATGGCTCTTTTTAGATATGGAATGGCCACAAATGACTGATGTTCAAGGGTTCTAGTTCCTTGATTCCATCAAGAGAGGCTAGCCGGTATGTTCCAGGTCCTATTTTACTGTCAATTACATAGGGACCTAACCAGTTTGCCGTGAACTTGTCCCTTAGATGGGGTGGCAAGCTAGAGTTTTGTTGGTTTTCTTTTAAGACCAAGTCACCAACCTGAAAGTCCCTCAAGTGAACTTTCATGTTGTATGCTTTCTTCAGTTGCTCTTGATAGATACGTTAATGCTCGAGAGCATTAACGCGTCGTTCATCGAGCAACATTAGCTGGTTTAATCGGGCCTGTCGCATAGTGTCATCATCGATGAACTCTTGCATGCATGGCTTAGTACCATGATCAAGGCCCCCATACACAAAGTTTGTCTGGTTCGATGGGTAGCCTAGAGGAACAATAGTACCGATGGGGAGGCGAGGTCTCCCCATGTCCTACATGGACTCTAGTGTGGGTGTTGCTACAATATTCTACACTAGATACTCCCCCAAGCCCGTATTGGCCATTTCAACGGTGATTTTTGGTGATTGAGGGGGAGGGAACAAAAGTTCTTTCGGAGTCCACTCCATGTCGGGTGGACTGGGAGCCTCGACTTCCATTCTGCTAGGCATCTCCTCAGTAGAGATAGTTGATACTGATGGTGGTGCCTCTTCCAGGGGTTTCTTCCCTTTGTCCTTCTATGTGGCCACCATAGGTGGCGTCGTTGGTGAAGGATCAGACGATGAAGATGGACCCGACTGTGGTTTTGATGGACTTATCAATGGGGATGCCTGTGGAATCGAACCCTGTCTAGATGGATTCAACTAAAAATCCAAATGCGTTGATGGAAGGGTCGATTGTGGCATCAGTTGCACTGTATTGCAATACTTAAAGGGTTCTAAGTCCACTGGGACTACATGTACCTCCCCTTCAAATTTAAACTTTAAACACTAATGATCTATCGAAGGGACACACTTCATGTCCCTGATCCATGGCTGACCCAGCAATATGTTATATGCCATCTCACCTTCCAAAATATGGCACAATGTAGGTATAGTCTTTTGTCCCACCTGGATGGGTAGGACAATTGTGCCAACTGTCGAGCATATCGCATCATTGAATGCTCATAGAGTGTAGGTGGAAGCCATGATGTGAGATGCTGGCAACTTCAGATGTTTCAATAACGCTGTTGTGATGATATTGCTATATGAGCCAGTGTCTACCAACACCCTCTTATATAGAATCCTGTTGACCCGCGTGATAATGTGCAGGGGTGGATCCACCATATCATCAGCCATTGATTTCACTTTGTCTTCTCGAAAGGTGATGACTGGCTCAGTGCATCGTTTGACATGTCCCACAAAGTTGTTGAAAGAATTTTCTTCATGGGGCTGCAACTTGATGGCTTTCAATATCTCCATTAGAGCCTCCCAATGGGGTGTTGATTGTTGTATGAGCTCGTATATGGAGAGCCTAGCCGACGTGGTCCTCAAGCTCTGAGTGAGTTTGGTCTGAATTGTGGTCGTGGGTCTAGGCAGAGGATGTTGTGTAAGGTGTTATTGTGGTTGTGACATTGTTGGCATCTCACCTGTAGTTGTCATGGGGGCAGCTACACTCGGATACCTCCTATTTCGAGTCACTATATTGATCATCCCTACATACCCCTGCATGGGGTAGTTCTATGTTACCTCATTGACTTGTAGGGTCTTTGTTTGTGCATCATGGGTAGGCAAGGGGTCCTTAAAGACCTCCATTTGTTGGTTGCTTGGTGCCATGGGATTATCCACCGCTAATGTCTTGTTATCAATTAGGTCTTGCACCAAGCCCTTAAACTTCCAAAAGGCATTAAGGTCATGTCCCTTCCACCTATGGAACCTACAGTACAAATCCTCCCTGTAGCCCTTAGGTTTTTGCATGTTGGGATCTATGGGCTGAATCTTGAGCAAGTTGATCAAGTTTACCACTGACAAGTGGTCAAACAGGGAGTCTCTAGACTCTGTGTAAGGTGTGAATTGCCGCCTAGGGCAACGTGGCTGATTTTGCTCTTGCCTCTGATTTTCTCAGTCATAACTGTTAAGAGGCACCACCTGATAGTTAGCCTTTTGGGGTTGTGTTGCTTATGCAGGCTTAGGGATGTTGATAGCAACCTGATTGATCGTAGTGGGTTTTTGTTACGTGGTCCCTATTTTGGTGTTCTTAGACCATTCTTTCTTCTTTGGCTTGGCTATCTCACCATATTGAATCTTGATCTCTTCAAATATTCTGGCTTGTGCCAGAGCTTCTTCTAAGGTGGCGTATTGCTGCAGCTACAATAGCACAAGGATCGATCTCAAATAGCTTTTTGAGAACATTTGTGTGAGGTCAGACATGGGAGGGAGGTAGGGTAGCTTAGAAAGCAGAGTCCTCCACCGATTCCCATAGGCCACCATGGTTTCTTCCTCATACTGCCTGAGGCTGGCTAAGTCACTTAGTGATGCCTTCTTCTTGGTGTTGAAGGTGAAGCATTCGAGGAATGCATCCACTAGCTGATCCAAGTTGCTAATGCTATGCTTTGGTAATTGAGTAAACCAATTCGAGGTAGGGCCTATGAACGTGGTGATGAATTTTCTTAACAACAAAGCATCATTATCCTGAATGCCAATGCATTGGCTCAGGAATCTTGTCACATGCTCTTGGGCATCCTCCTCACCTTAAAATATTTCCAACTGAGGTAGCTTAAAGTGTTCAGGATAAGGGGGTGCTGGCACTGACGGATGCACAGGATGACTACAAATTTGGCATAACATGGGCTTTTGGGACCCAAAAGCCTTGGTTTCCATAGACTCCAAATGCTCTAGTAGCACTTTATATGCATCAGAAGATTTAATCTCTTCCTCTTTAGTTTGCTTCCGTTGTGGGTTGCGGGAAACTTGAGGCCTATGGAGGGGTGGTCGGATAGTAGCCCCTCCGCCTTGGTAGGGCGTTTCGGCCCACTCTTCTTCTTGTTCATACTCCTCATATGCTTCTTGAGGAGTCTTTGGATGAGACCTATGACCATGGGTGGATCCCCATGGAGGGAGCCCGTCATTGTTCCTAGGAGTGGTCTCCAACTCAGGTCTAGGAGGTCTCGAAGGCAACACTTGGTAAGGTCACGAGGACCTGTCTCGCACCAAGGGGTTGCACCTCTCATATGGTTCTGCTCTTTGGGTGTGAGGGGTTGGAACCCTCTCAGGCATCGTGTTATGGAGTAGCTCATCTGTTTGGCACCGAATGCGCTCTTTGCTAAGGTGATATAGATGCTCTAGCTACTGCTGGTCTTGCTCAAGCTACGTAATCTATGCTTGGCGGGTGGCATGTCTGGCGACTACCAGGTCGATTTGTTCCACCATATTGAGTCTGGGAGGCCTAGATGCCTCTCCTACACATTTATCTTGGTAGCGATGATCCGAGATCTCTATAGGCCGCTTCCCTCTGTCGAGGTTGGCGACATTCACTCAAGGCTCTGGCCTCGGTAGGTGACTCTGGTAAATAGCAGGTGTGGAGGCGCATTTCTCTCATGCACTGTGTATTGCTATTGAGGAATATGATGGTCTTCCTCATGCTCCCTTTCATATATGTGAAAGGGGTGGGCAGAGTTGGCTCGCCCTGCTTGAAGAGCCTTGTGTTCTAGATTTAGCTTTTTATTCCTAATAGTGATGGGGGGTAAAGGAGGGATGACATAATCATGTGGCCTCTCCTCATGGACCCTATGTTGCTCTAGTGCTTCATCGCACGGTGGCCACTCATATCGAGCTTCTAAGGGAGCCTTCTTGTTTATGTTGAGCGCCATGTGTAAGGACTCCTCCTAAAAGGGGCTATGATGGATGGGCATGTCCCTCAAAGGGGTGCCTCTATAGTCCCATTCTGAAATGGAATGATGTGGACTCTCTTGTGGTCCCGGCCACCAAGGCGGTATGACCAAGTCCTTGGGGCTATAGCAGAGGTGACTTGTGCCCCCTTGTACACTCTCCGTAGCTCTTGCCCATGATTGGGCTTAGCTATGGGTGTACACCATGGTGGTGCTTTCCTACAAGATGCGTAGATTTTTACTTATTTTTATGATTTTTATGCTATACTAAACATAAAAATGTCACACACACACAAAGCAATGATTATCTCATTTAAGGATTAAAGTGTGCCCTAAACCTGGTTTAGTGTGTTTTGATTTTTGTTTTGAAATCTTTTGTAAAGAATGTTTAAATGCAATATGATGGCTCTTATGACTCCCAAAAATGGTTGCCCCTTCGATATACCATTGCCAGGCCAATATACCAACCTCTCTATATACCCGCCCTTACGTGAGGGAAACTATAGGTACATGAGAGCAGATGGTACGTGGAACGTAGGCGGTACGGAAGGGGGATCACCCTATTTTTGACACCTACCATAGAAGACTTATCCTCATGCACTGGTAATCACCCCAGCTACACTCGGTCAACTTTTTCAGGATTTACGTCTAGCAATAGTAGCGATCGAGGTTTATGAATGCAAAATTCAAGCCAAGGTGGTGATGAAATCCACCATTGGTCTTGATCAAGGGCTGGGGTTTTACGACCAGATCCTTGGTGTTTATGTTGCCACGTGATGTGTGGGGTTCTTTTTATTTTGCATGAAAGGAAATAAACATGCAGTACAACTTTTATTAAGCACACAAAGAACCAAAAAAATAGAAAACAAAAAACATAAAATGATAGAAAGAGTTTAGGACCCTTACCTCTTCTCTGCACAAATTTGCTGGTTCTGAATTTATGTCCTGAAAATGCACAGGCAGATATTTGTCCTGGGTAGGAATGAATTACAGGATGGTATTCATCACAAGGTGGGGAAAATGCCCATTCGTCCCTGGGTAAGACGAATTACAGCTCTGTATTCGCCTCAGGCTGGAATGAACAGTAGTCCAGCATTTGAAAACTCGGTACCTATAGGAAAAAACAACCAAGTTTTGATCAGATTTTTGATCTTAAAAATATAGGACAAGGGTCCCACTATTATCATCACTGAAAGCACGAGGATACTAAAGCAAAAATGAAACTCCAAGTGCGATGCAAATTGAACTAAACTTAACGCTAAATCCTATGAATTGAGAGTGCATGAAAAGAGGGAAAGCATAAATGAATCAGATAAAAAAAAAAGGCCAATAAGGAAGACAACCCTTTATATTGATATGTTTAATAACCTGGTTACAATGTGCCCCATCCCGTTCTAAGGACTAGGAGCGTTAAATATGTGTTCTTGTTACACCTATTGATGTGATTCCTTCTTCCACGTGCCCACATGTAAAATGGGTGGACCAAACATCACCACTGCTTGCATTGATGAGGCTTGGATTCTTGCTGCTCCTTTAATGTCCAAATCCTACGTTCAAAGAAAAAATAAATAGTCAGTAGCACCTACGAATGAAATAAATCCCCATGCCTTCGATTAGTGCATGCAAGATATAAATAAAATGATAACTAACATATGTCCAAATTATCTAAAAATTTGATAGGGACATCAAGACCTCACAAAGAAAACACTACAAATGGAATATTCAGGAAATTCCTCACAAATTTGTATTCGCTCTGAGGCGGGACAAATAGACCTGCAACAAAAATGTCAAAAGGCACTGTCCCAAATGTCACATCTGGGAAGCTCCAAATCACCTGCAATGTTGGGATTAGCTAATTGGGGGTGTTTTGGGAAGACCCAAAATGTCATATTTCCCCAATTTGGCCTCTATCACCAGGAATTTGATGGGGCTACCTGCAAGTTAGTAAATCCGAAAGAAGATAGAAACATGATCAAAATTGCTTAAAACAAGGTGAAATTTAAATAGTAACCTATCTAAGAAGTATAGAATTAAATGCAAAAATGATAGAAGGGAAATTTGCCATAGATTTCCAATCGCTCCGAAGTGGGGCGATTAGGACTATAGCAGTGTGGGGGGTGCCCGGGGGCAGGCCGCCCATCGTTTGGGGCCCAATTTTGGTACCAATCCACTTGGGATGGGTCCAAAACCTCTTTTGGGGTATTGTCGACAAATTTTATGGGATATTGTGGCTAAATGTCGGGTTTTGGTTTTGGATTTGTGCTTCCAATAACCACCCTATGACCTCCTTTCCAAAAGAGATCAAGGATGTGAAAGGCACAACTCGAAAGGGTGTGGGTGTGAAAATAAAATGACAACACTTCGTTGCTCCAAAATTCTCCTTCTCTGTATTTTTTTGGGTGAGAAGACTCACCATTTTATAGACCTGATGGTCTCTTTGGATGAGCATGCAGAGGTGCCACTTGGCAATCATGCCTCTCCAGGGGAGGGAAGATTACTCCCTAATTAGGGGCTTCATGACTTCCCCTATAACTGCCTCTAACACTCAAAATCGCTCACTCACACTCCCATGCGATGAAGGAAGAATTAAGTGGCGGATCTGAGATGCCATTTGTCAAGATTTGATTTTTTTCTCCTCAAAACTGCTATTCACCCCACCCTGGAACGAATACTGATATTCATCCCTGGGTGAGGCGAATACTATTTTGTAATCATCCCTTGGTGGAACGAGTATGGAGCAGAGTGCCTGAAGGTGCCAAATTGACCTCTAACCTTCCAAAACTACTGTGAGAGTGGTTAGGACCACTATTTAACCTCTGGGGGCTGCCCTTGGGGCTGTGTGTGTCAATGCAATCAGTGTTTGTAGTCACATAATCAGATTGGTGCTATTTTGGTGTCTACACTATGGAGGTTCAATGTGGTATCTATATAATGTGAGAAGGAATATCTAATTGGGAGTCAACAATGATTTTTGGGACTATTAGAAGTGCTACAAAGATCAAATCCAATATCCACAATAAATTAGGTGGTAGCAATGCTATGGGTTAGGATACTCATGAGGTAATTAAAGGATGATTGGTTAAGATTTATCAAGATGCACTTTCAATTCTTGCTATTATAGTACCCATTACCATAATACCAAAGGCTATTTATTAGGAGCCTAATCAAACTAGAAAAATAATTTGATGAGCATGTTAGGGTACATGGGTATCACAATAGATTGAAAGTAGGATATGTTGATGCATATAATTTTAGCCAATGGATTGTGAAGAACTATTATTTACATGTATGTTAAAGAAATATAATAGTTTGATGTGATGAAAGAATTATGAATAAATGAAAATTCTATGGTATTTTTTGTGGTGTATCAAAAGTATAAATGGATGTGAATGAAGTGATTGTGTTGTATTTACTAGAGAAATAATATGAAGATGATAAATTTACATATAAATATGGTGTGCTAATAATGGTAGAATAATCATAAAATATACAATAATATTAGATAAGATAGTATTCATAATAAAAATTATGTTGAGAAGAATTAGGTGAAATATATGATAGTATGATAGGAAGATAACTACATTTTTGAAAAGGTCAATTATATTTTGGTTATTATATAGGTGTGTAATAGAGAACGAATTTAACAAGAAGAAAAAAAAATAGGATGAAGATATGAGGTAGGGTGGATGTGTATATGAGGTACTATGGATGTGGGTATGAGGTATCACATATGAGGGATTGAGTTAACTTAAAGGCAGGTTAGGGGTGAACTTAATACATATGGATATCCAAAAATCAAGGCACATGACAATGGATATAGACATGTAGAAAAGTGGGAAACAATCCCAAAAAAGAAGTGATGAAGTGTGTGAGGGAGAGATCTTGACTACACTAATAGAAGATCACCAATAGGCAAGTGACATGGATTGGATTTGCAAAGTGTGAAATAAAGTGATGAGAAACACTAATACTAATAATGGAAAGATGCAATGGATAAGAAGTAGACTAATTTGTGTTTTTATTTTAAAGAGAGATTGAGAGGGAGACCAATGCATGAGGGTAACAAAAAAGGATAAAAATAAGGAAAGAGACCATGCGATGTAGGAATTTTAAGATTAGGTAGTCATAGAAAATATACACATGGTCACATAATATCAAAGTCCACAATATAGAAATTAGATCATCGAAAACCAAATAACATGGGGAAAATGGAAAGGTATCTTGAAGTGGCTGCAATTTTTAAAAGGAAAGGATGGGTGGAGTATTTTAGAGGCTAAAAGGTTATAATTTTAGTTGATGTATACTTTTTCAATAACCTAAAACATGTGTGAATGAGGGTGCATGGGGTAGAGATAATGGTATCCCAAAAGGCAATTTCTAGAGTTACCAATTTACTAGAATGGGGAAAAGAGCATTTCAAAGAGCCATTAAACATGTAATGGGGGATAGAAATATTATTTAGGAACAAGCAACACACATGCAAGGTGATGAGGGGTGAAGTGGTGAGTTCATAACTACCTATTCCTTAAGATGTCCTAATACATTTTGGGCTAAAGAACCTAAAAAATAGCAAGCAGTACTCGATGCTAGTAGGACATCATATTTGGTTCCTGATACACCTCAAAAAATGAGGGAAGAAAAGGCATTTTCAATAAATCAGCCATATTATCTCACCCACTCAATGGAGTATGTGAGTGACTAGTTTTGTTAGAGTTAATATAGAAGGGTGTTAGTGCATCATGGCTTGATGGCCCTAGTAGTTGGAGATATATTTGGGAAAAGAAGACCACCCAAGGGTGTGTTGTATATGAAAAAATTAGTCTACCCTTAAATATAAAATAGAATGATCATCTAGTATTGAGAAGGATTGGATTACAATAATTGCCAAGGAGGTTGGAATCCTAGACATGAGTAGAGTATCTTATGGTAATATATCCATAAGGGATTGAATACATATCAAAAAATTCAAGGGTAGTGGAGGCCCTGAAGGAAGTGTGGTTATAGTTGAAAACTAACCAACTATGGGTGGAGCTAGAAAGATAGATCATAGAGCTTCACCATCATCTAATAGATTTGCAAGGAAGGAAGGAATGAATTTATGAGTAAGGAGATAAATTATTGGTATATATGGATGTGTAGGAGTTATTCAACTAGGTTCTCTAAGCCCTTCACATAATAGAGGGGAGAAATTCCTATGTGATAATGGAAGACCGAGCTATGGAGACAAGTCAATAAGATATGATATGTTTTTTTTCAAAGTTTTGGAATAAAGGGAGAGAAATTTTTTGGTATGGTTGTAAAAATAATTGAGGGTGTGTATTTTTCATACTATATAGGGAGAAATAGTGGAAGAGAGGAGGATGATAATCCCTAATGATAAAAAAAGAAGTGATTGTCAACATTGTGAATGCTAGAATAAGGGGGAAATAAAGTGTTGATGATGTTAGTGTGGCCACTCATAATTAGAAAATGAGTATAGATAAGGTTAATATATGTAAAGGATATGTATGGTTGCCTATCCATACAACTACTACTTTGGTGGGATCAGTGACACAATCCTATTGGGTAGAGGTAGTATCCTTGAGAATTTAAGCAACTTTAGGTCACATTAACGAAAATCTAATGATATTGTAGGCAATTATAGAGTAGGGTTCAAGAAGAGCAAGAAAAATATGATATCTTAAATGAGAAATATGAAACACCCACCACCAATGAGAAAATAAATGTGGTAGGATTAGGAGCTAAATAAGAGAAACAACCCAAAATAAATCTATCAGAGTCTATAGGTACTCAATGCACTTCCTAGGATAGATACAAGAAAATAATTATACAGAATTAATACGAATAACTATGTCAATGTAAGGAGAAGAAAAATAAAATAGACCTACTTCGAAAAGAGCAAATAGAACTAAAGCAAAATATTATGAAAAAAGATCAGGAAAAGGAACATCTATGATCGAAAGCATAATAGGTGTAGGGGAAATGTTAGCACTAGGCTATCTAGTGTCTAATTTAGTCAAATGTAGGATATAAACCAAGGTATACTCCCTAACACTTCAATAAAAATCATCCTATATCAAATTAGCAAGACCTTTTGGGGTTTCCTTATAGGCTTGAACATTTGAGTCAATTTTTTGATGCCTCCTACTCTATTGATCCATCAATAAGACCTATTGTGCAACCTATACATGCACAACTACATAGTAAATAATGTAACTAGGTGGACTCCCAATCCATTTTTGGGTGATGTGCAATTTAGGATGCTTTTATTTGTTCTACTAATGGAAGTGAATAGAGACTAACAAATGGGAGAATATAAATAATAAGAATAGATAGAGGAGATAATGGTATGAGTAGAGCATATGGATATAAATCAACTAATATACAAGCATGACACCTTATTGATGGATGCACGATGCACCAAGAAGATGAAAAAATCAATCTAATAATGCTTCAAAAGGAATAAGTGTAAGAATTTAAGACAAAATACTTGTAGGTTCATTGTTATAGGTGATATTCTATACAAAATATCCTCTGATGTAATCCTTATTAAATTTCTAAATGTAGATAAATTTAATCAATTCATTCAAGAAACCCATGAGGGAGCATGTGGTGGTCTCTTTAATGGAAACACCATTGCCAATAAAATTCTCTAGTTATGATGCTATTGGTATTCCATGGAGAAAGACTATTGTAACCACATATAAAATTGTGACAAATACCAAAAACATGACAATATTATCCATGCTTCATCTCATGATCTCCAATCACTAACTTCTCCTTGGCCCTTCTCTACTTGGGGCCTCGATATCATTGGTAAATTAAATCCTTCATCATCGAATGGACATAAGTTCATTATTACTACAATAAATACTTTATCAAGTGGGTAGAGGCTATGCATTTATCCTCTTACATTGGAATTCAAGTATTTAAATTCATATAAAATAAAATCTTATCTCACTATGGAATTCCAAACATGATAATCTTCTATAACAATATGTCTTCTAAGAACAAATATGTTGTAATATTTTATACAAAATTTAAAATATAGCATAAGTGGTCAACAATGGTGGCTCAAGAGAACATATGTATAAAGGGTATGACCTTGCTTATTCAAAATTTATGACCTAGTTCTTAAAGAAAACAAAAAAATAATAATGTGAAAGATAAGATCAAAGGTAAATTTGAGATAAATTAATTAGATGCATTTATACTAACCACAAAGTATGGGTTATGATAATACCACATGTCTACACTTGATGATGAGGAACTAAAGGAACCAATTAATATCATGCACCTATAAAAGATACTACATCTAATTTACATCATCTTGCATTATTTCATATGCATCATTTTCCTACACCATGCATAGTTTCCCACCTACGTGGCTTCCTAACTTCATAATTGTTTGGTTCATAAGTACTTGTTTTCTTAATGCATGTTAGAATTACAATATCCATAGATATGAGATGAACAACCTAGTTAGCATAGTTAGCACTTGTATTACACTTGCACTATGTGGCTAATACTAGTGGATCTTCCCCATTAGTCCTTTAATTTCCTTGAAGTATTTTACACTCATATTGTATTTCATTATTCAATTTTCTTATTTTCCTTATTATGGTTTTCCCATGTAGTTTGTTTTTTATGGTAACATGATGTCACTAAGCATGAAGTGACTATGATACTTTCAAAAACAAGGTTACCATGGTTGAAAATCATAATCCCTCTTATTCTTCTTTAGGGAGCATGTATGGATGCAATAGGAATCTCTAATAAAGCATTAGTTTTACACACTAGGTATAAGATGCTAGTGACAATTCTAAACCTCATATTGCTTGATACTATATGTTTGATTGGTAAATACTTTAGCTCATAATTTCTTGTTCACGATTTGCATGGAATGCTTTCTATTTACTAGGTTAGGAGATTTGTAATTTTTCCATGATTATTTTAGTTAGGGTATCCCATGCACATTGCATTTACACCAAATGAATTATGCTAGTGGAGTCTATTGTTTGGTTTACTCACTATCTCATTTTATGCATTTTGCATTTGCATATCACTTTCATCATGAATCTCTTATGATTTTTAGAGGAATGTAATATTTGTGTCTTCTTGCCTTATAAACATACTAGACATTGAAGTGACAATGTTACACACAAATGCAAAATCCTTTTATCCTACATAAAATACTTGTTTTTTTTGGAATCAAGACAACCTCGATGATGCTATAATGATCATAGTTAGCATACTTATCACCTATATTGCATTTGCACTAAATTACCTATGCTAGTGAATCTCTCCCATTAGCTTGCTTGCTATGTGATTCAACTCATATCTCATTTCATCACTCAATTCTCTCTTTTGATCCTCATATTAATTGCACCCTCATATCATTTTAGGACATAAGGAGAAGTTAATGCTTTCTCATTTTAATATTTGGCCAACTTATAGGAGATTTATACACCTACCAAATTTTGGAAGGACAAAACCTTAGCTTCTCCTTCTAGGTTCTAAAATACACTAAGGGTATACTAATAGGTTATCCTAGATTTTATAATCATCACATCATATTTCCTTTTATTTCCTATAAGGTGAATCATCAAGATGCATGGATGATTCTAGATAGGTTATCTCACCCTTCTTAATGTATTTACACTAGGAATTTGAGCTAGAAGTTTCTCATAATCTTTAGTTTTATATATTTTTTTTCCTTAGTTAAATCATAGAGTTTATTTGATCTCATTTCTTGTTCTTCACATTTTGAATCTTTATATGACATATCATTACTTAACTATCCTAGAGACCTTACCCACTTCTACTTCTCTATTTTTCATAAGGATAATAGGGTGCCACATGTGATCTCCTTCATCTTTCCTTGATAGGAATTCCTTGTAATCCTTGTAGGTATTTTATACAAAATCTAGGACTAAAATAAGTTACCTTCACTCCCTCCTTGTGTATAAAGGATGTATAAGGAGATTCTTCAAGCACCCCAATCAAACTAATCTTCTAAATTCCCCTAATTTATAGCCATATTTCCAAGTTATATCTACACCTATATGTCATAGGAATGGATGCCATAATTACTTTATCCCTTATTTATTTCAACCTATTCATTCTTGGCTACTATTTTGTTTGCTTGACGACTCCTATAAGTGACTGGTAGCTGAGAAATTGAGCATAATTCATTTCCTCATATGCTCATTTAATGGTCCCAAGTGACCAACCTTAAGCTGATGATCCACCTTAACTAATCCATAAATGTTAATCCCTTTTTAACATCTACCAAATGAAAAACCCTATGCTATTTATGTAAAGCCCTAAAAAATTCTTCATTATTATCAATGGGCCATGTGATGTTCACTGTGATAATTTATAGTGCTAATAGCCTCATATTCATTTATCCCAAATGTTGTTGGGGGCTAGCAACTGAAACAATTTGCACACCCTTGAAAACTAGGGGAATCAAATTCTAAATACCAGATAGCATAAACAAAATTGACAAAAGTCCTATAAACATAGACGGTTTAGGTAAAATTATTAAAGTCCTATGGACATACACTATCGAGGGAAAATAAATAAATTCCTACAAACATAGACTATCTATACAAAAACATTAATGTCCTATAGACATAGACTATCCAAGAAAAAACATTAGTCTTATGGACATAAACTATATAGGAAAAATAATTAAAGTCCTACAAATATAAACCATCTAGGCAAAGCTTTAAAGTCCTATGGACATAGACTATATACAAACTCAAAATTAAGATCTTATAGACATCTTTAAAATTTCTTAAGTGATTATATAGTAATCAATATTAGAGACCTCTACGTAGGGGTGAAGCACCAAATTTAAAGTGTTGTGGATACAACATGTATAGGAAAAGTATATTAACATGTACATATAAGAAAATTATAGTCTAAAACTATATTAAGCATCTCATTTAACATAACATTCACTAATGTTATTTATATTAAAATAAGAAGCATTCAAAAAAATATTTTCATAAATAAATAATAACTAATATATTATATTATGGATGAGTGCTTTAATTACAATAACCAAAAAATTTATATCATCCAAATTTAATGGAAAACCTCTATAAAATCCCTAATATTATGTTCCACTATCAGGTGCTCTCCTAGAAGGAGGGGATATCCTCACTGATGTCTAAGAAGCTCAAGTTATAAATATTGAATGTGTCCATCACTACGTGCTTGTAGATGATAGAATCCATCGATATACAGGCATTGCTTTGTGATACATCATCTAATAATGTATAACTTACTTTATATATACTATATCGTTAATTAATCTAAAGCTCCTCATGTGTGGACATAAGTTGTATGGGTCATATGTGAAGAACATGGACTTATACTGAGAGGGGGGATGAACAGTATAAGACTTAACCAATTAATATTTTTAACTTTAGATAGCAATGGCATCAACACAACATTAATCAAGACAGAAAGCATCACACATTGAAAGCCCATTTTTAACGTGGTTCACCCAGAATGGTCGAGCTACGTCCACAAAACTTTTCTCTAAAAGTTATCTCAAAGTTCTTTGGGAATCCTTCCCAATTACAATGTTTATGAGCCTCGTACCAAAGGAGACACCTTACCCCAATCTGAATTTATGAGCCTATGCTCAAAGGAGATACCTTCCCCTCTGCTCTGGAAATGATCCCTCAGAAGATCAACTGTCTCTACCTCTTGCCAGCACGTGGAACTCCTTTCGATCGAAGACCTCCTGTCCTTAATGCTTAGCCTAAGAGACATCTACCTTCTATGATAACGTCCACAATAGCTTAGTTACCTATACCAAACACAGTCAGTTGGTCTAGTACAAGTCTTCCTCTGTCTGTCAAATATGTCCAACACTTGAACACATCAATCCTCTGCACACAAGCCTTCTCAAAGACTTGCCAAATCTGTCCTCAAGTCCTCTGATAGAACTCTCAAAAACTCAGCTCACAAGTCCTCTGCTAGGACCTATCCAAATATGCTCACAAGTCCCCACTGGAACCTTTCCAAAAACTGCTCACAAGTCCCCACCGAAACCTATCCAAAACCTCAACAAGCTCACCAAGAAAAACTTGCTTAGCATGAACCCACAAAGAGAATTGTTAAAGACCCAATGTGATTCATAAAACTCATAGAAGCATAAAGAGAATTGTTAGAGACTCAATATGTTCTATACTTAACTCCCAATCTCAATATCAACTCAATCTCAATCTCAAAAGAATAAGATAGATGTAGTATGCTTTTCTCAAGAATATGAAACACAACCCAACAATTGCCAACTATGCAATATCTCATATAACAATGATACTCATATTCTTTTCACCAACAACTAGGGTTTCATCATCTCAATGCAAGTAGCAAGACTTACTAACATAAACCCTAGTGCAAAAAAAATGCTTCCTCTTCCTCAACCAGAATTATGCATTCACCCAAAAACTCATCAATGATTTTAATGCATAAACAATCTTCAATATCCAAAAAATAGGATGTACATCAAAAATACCTAGTAGACAACCTTTTCACTCCAAACTCAATTTCGGAAAATATACCATCAACAATATACATGGAAGAAGTTGCCCATACCTTTACTTTGATGAAGAAGGAGAACTCAAAATCTTTCACAACACTAACTCTCAATTTGCCACCAATTAGAGTTAGCAACTATACAACAATATACAATAATAAAGATCCAAATTAACACCTTATTTCTCCAACTTAATAAAAACCACCGAAGTATAATATACATACAAAGTAAAACCTCTTTACACCTTATTACTCCACATAAACATTAAGCATCAATAAAACAATGTCAAAGCAAATATGATACCTTAACCTTATACCTCCAGCGCTTTCACAACCACTATCCTTTGCACACCGTGACCAAAAGAAAATTACCCACGAAGAAAATTGAACTCGACACCTCTGCCTTCTAGCGCCTTTGCTAAAAATGCCACCGTCGTTGGGTCACAAGTGCCCAATGAAGAAATACAGTGTTGCCCTATATTTTATCTTCCTTTGATGCCAAGAATATGGAAAACGTAAATGTCTTCCACAAGCCACATGCAAACTAGTGAGCGCTGTCCAAAACGTAACTTACTGGGCAACATAAATAATCATCCACACAATGCGAACAAAAAATACAATTCGAGTGCAGATCCAACAATCGTAGGTGAAAGCAATCTGTCGGATGTCAAAGCACAAACTGAAAACATAATTCGAGTGTAGTCCCAACAATTTTAGGTGAAGCGCAATCTGTCGGATGTCAAAGCGCAAACTAAAAACGCAAGAAATTACTTGGGCAACTCAATATCGATAATCAACTCTCAAAGAAATACAATGCTTTCTCGAAGATCACAGAGCTACAATTTTCATTACACAGAGTTACCATCACTTTAGAAAATCATCCCCACTTATATAGCCATTTCTCCTTAACTGTTTGACGTCGGTGCTCCTCCAACAATGGCAACACATCAGCGAAAGAATTTTTTTTTTTTCGTTGCTTAAGGGTTGAAAGACCCTTTAATAATAATTAAAATAATAATTATTATTATTTTATTAATAATAAATTAAACTTAGACCCTTGTCAAAGGTTTGAGTTAATTTAAATATTAATAATAAACATGGACCTTCAAGGTTTTTCAAGAAGTAAAAACCTTTGCATTAAGTTAAGCTTGGTTTTAATAAAAACCCTTAATGAGTCCAAATGGTTTTAAGAAAAACCTTTAACCTTGTCACCATGGTTTTAATAAAAGCCCTTTAACATTATGAAGCTTCTCAAGATATTTTTAACATCACACTCTTTTTGATATCAACACAAAAATGCCTTTTGACATCAATGACAACTTATACACTTGAGCAAAGGCAATGTACCCAAAGTACCCAAAATTGCAAAAAATCTCCCCCTTTGTCATTGATGGCAAACCTTTACTGAAAACACTTCTCAAGAGCCAAAACCGAAACCAACTGTGCTAACAACTGACCAACTGTGCCCACAACTGAGAATCTTCCTTTGAAGTTTTGCTCCCCTTCACTTGAAGCTTTCCTCTTCACTTTGAAGCTCTCCCCCTTACTCATATCTCTCCCCCTTTTTCATCAATTGCAAAGGGCCACTTATGGGGCTCGAGACTAAGAATTAGCCTCTTAGCTTAGTCCCTCCCCCACCTCCTGATGAGGTGATTAATTTTGGGGTGGGAGTACAACTCCCAATTTCTCCCTTAGATACTCAAACATATATCTTGGAAGAGGTTTGGTGAAGATATCTGCAATCTGCACTTTAGTAGAAACATAATCTACATTGACTTGTTTGTCTTGCACTTTCTCCCTTAGAAAGTGATACTTTATGGAAATATGCTCTGTCCTTGAGTGCATTACTGAATTTTTGGAAATACTTATGGCACTTGTATTATCACAAAGTATGGAGATGGGTTGTTCATGTTTGACATTGAAATCCTCTAAGGTGGTTTACATCCATAAAACCTGTGTACACCCAGCCACTGCTGCTATGTATTCAACCTATGCTATAGATAAGGAAATTGAAGGTTGTTTCTTACTTAGCCAAGAAACCAAACTCTTTTCTAGAAAGAATGCTCCACCACTAGTGCTTTTCCTGTCATCAATACCGCCTGCCCAATCTGCATCTATATAAGCTATGAGGGTGAAATAATCACCTTTGGGATACCAAAGCCCAAAGCCCATAGTGCCCTTCAGATATCTGAATATCCTCTTAACTACCATAACATGAGAATCTTTAGGAGCTGCCTGAAATCTTGCTACCAACCCAACTGCTTGCATGATATCTGGTCTGGTAGCTGTAACATATAATAAATTTCCAATCATTGATATGTACAACCTCTGATCTACCGCTAGAGATTCATCATCTTTACTCATCTTGCATCCTGTAATAATTGGAGTACAAACTGGTTTGCTGTCCATCATCCCAAATTTCTTCAACATTTCTTTGATATACTTTCCTTGAGAGAGAAATACACCATCTTTTGATTGAGAAATCTGAAGACCTAAAAAGAATGACAACTCTCCAATCATAGACATCTCAAATTCCTTTTGCATGGTGTTAGCAAAATATTTGCACATCTGAGTATTATTTCCCCCAAAAATAATATCATCAACATAGACAACCATAATCAGCATATCATCACCTTCATCCTTAATATACAAATTGATATCTGTCACACCTTTCTTGAAGCCTTGCTCATGAAGATACCTGTCAAGTCTTGAGTACCAAGCCCTAGGTGCTTGCTTTAACCCATACAAGGCATTTTTTAGTTTACACACATAGTCTGACTGTTCTAAGAGAGACACTCCTTCTGGCTGTTCTATGTAGACTTCTTCTTCTAACACCCCATTTAGAAAAGCTGACTTTACATCCATTTGATACACCTTAAATGATTTAAAGCTTGAAAGGGCCAAAAACATTATGATAGCTTCAAGACGAGCAATAGGAGCAAACGTCTCTTCGAAATCAACACCTTCTACTTGAGCATAACCTTTGCAGACTAACCTAGCTTTGTTTTTGACAATCTTTCCATCCTCATTGAGTTTATTTCTGAATATCCATTTTGTGCCAATGACATTCTTGTCCTTAGGTTTTGGAACCAATTCCCAAGTTTCACTTTTCTCTATTTGATTTAGCTCTTCATCCATTGCTTTTACCCAAAACTTATCTGCACATGCTTCATCGAAATATTTTGGCTCAATTTGAGATAATAATGAAACATTTGTAGAATCATGTGAGGGAATGAATCTTATTCTTGTTTGCCTCCTATTTGGATCACCAATGATCAAATCTTTGGGATGATGTTTCTGAACATATCGTGAAGGAGTTTTGGGAAGCAATTGTTGTCTTTCCTCTTCTTCATCTCAAATCTCTCTGAATTCTTCTTGACAAATTTCATCACCGAGTTCCTGGATTGGTTCTCTTATCCCTGTATTTTCATAAATAGTTACATTTATGCTCTCTACAACTATATGAGTTCTTTTATTGAAGCATCTGTAGGCCTTGCTTCTACTAGAATGCCCAAGAAAGATTCCCTCATCACATCTAGGATCAAACTTACCCAAATTATGATCTTCCCTTCTGATGAAGCACTTACTCCCAAACACTTTGAAGTATTTTACTGTAGTTGGTCTTCCTTTCCACAACTCATAAGGAGTTTTATGATGATTGAATCTAAGTTGGGCCCTGGTGATAATGTAGAATCTGTACTGACTGCCTCTTTCCTAAAGCCATCTGAAAATTTTGACTCATTCAACATAGCTCTAGACATATTTTCAATAGTTGTGTTTTTCCTTTGAACTACTCCATTTTGTTGAGGAGTTCTTTGTTGGCAATTTTGGGTACCTTGGGTACATTGCCTTTGCTCAAGTGTAGAAGTTGTCATTGATGTCAAGAAGCTCTTGAAGGAATTTGATTTAATGTCAGATTATTCAGAGCATGGACTGTGAGTTTCCAAGAAGATAAGAGTAGCCCATTTGCAAAAGATCAAAGAAAAAGACAAGTAAGAAAAGGTATGTAGCAGGTAAGAAAAACTGTCGCGATTTCGCGACATGTTTGAGGAGAGAGAAAGAGCTAGCAAAACTGTCACGATTTTGTGACATGTTGGAAGAGAGAGAAGAAGCAAGAAAAATTGTCACGATTTCATGACATGTTGGCAAAGAAGAAGAGCAAGGTGGAAAGTTTCACGATTTTGTGACATTTCGTATTTTCGTGACTCGAAAAGTGCAAGAAGGCAGAGAAGTAAAAGTGTCGCGATTTCGCAACATATTACAAAGAAGATTGTACGGACGGAAAAGTGTCGTGATTTCATGACATGTTGCAGGAGAGGGAGTCCGAAAGAAAAAATGTCATGATTTCATGACATAATGCTGAAAAGAGAGTCCATAGTGTGAACTGTCATGATTTCACGACAAGTTCAAAGAGAGAGAAAGTTACTCGAAAGGTGTCACGATTTCATGACATGCTACAGAGTTTGAAGTGAGAACAGTCATGATTTCGTGACATGCTGTAAAAGACAAAGTGAGGACTGTCATGATTTTGCAACATGCTAAAAAGCTCAAAGTGAGAATTGTCACGATTTCATGACATGCAGCAAAGGGAAGAGTTTGAAATGAGAAGCATCGCGATTTCACGACAGGTTGCAAAGAAAGCTTTCAAAAGTTGAAAGCGTCGCGATTTCACGACAAGATGAAAGAAAAGCATACGGATGCAGAAAATGTCATGATTTCGTGACATGTCATAGTTTTGTGACTAGAAGGCAAGTGAAGACGCTAGCAGAGGAATATGTCATGATTTCATGACATGTTGCAGTTTTGTGACCAGAAGGCGAGTGAAGGCGCCAGTGGAGGAAGATGTCACGATATCGTGACATGTCATAGTTTTGCGACTCAAAGAGGAGAGAGAATGTACAGCGTCAAAAATGTCATGATATCACGACAAAAATCAAAAAGGAAGTCTAAAGAAGAAAAAGTGTCGCGATATCGTGACAACAGGCAAAAGAAAGTGTACGGCTGCAAAGGTGTCGCGATATCATGACATGTTGTAGTTTCGTGGGAAAAGCTACAGAACCAAAGGTGGTTGAATCCGACAGAGTTAACTTTGAGCCAACGAAGTTCAGGGTTGTGCGTACCGACGGAGTTTAGGGTAACAACCGACTATAGTTTAAGTTTTGGTCTTGAAATTTATACTATAAAAGGAGGGTTGTTTCGAGATTAAAAGAATCGAATAAGTATTGAATTGGCACAAGTTAAGTCCACGGTGCACAGAGACCGAGTCGAGTCAAATCAAGGTAAGTGTGAAGTGGGACCGCACAGAGAGCAGAAAAGTGCAAAGGAGCATAGTTGTTGGTTTTGCAACATTCATAGACAGAGTGCATAGTAAGAAGATCAATCGCCGAGTGCTGAGTGCTATTGTGTTTACGCAGACAGTGCATCAGTTGGTTCGACCAAGTGCGGTTGTGACAGAGTAGAGAGATATGTTAAGGACTGTGTTTGGTGTAGACCAGAGAAAGAGGAAGAGGACATTTGTGCCAGACCGAAGGACTATGTTTGGTGCAGATCAGAGAAAGAGAAATAAAGGACATTTGTGCTAGATCGAAGGACTGTGTTTAGTGCAAATTCAAGGACCAGCTTTGAGGTGATAGAGTTGAGGATAGAGATCTCTAGCCAGAGCGGGGAAGACAGGTGTCTTCTGTGGATAGAGTTCTATTTGCTAAGGGTAGTTGAGGCAAAGGTCTTCTAGAGGATCACCAGCCAAAGTAGAGCTAGGGGAAGGTATCTCCTTTGAGCCGAGGCTCATAAAAATTTTAATTGGGAAAGTTTCCCAAAGAATTTGAGATAAAATTTTAGAGAAAAGTTTTGTGGACGTAACCCATACTTTTTAGGTGAACCACGTTAAAATTTGGTGTCTCTTTGTGGATGATTTTGTGCATTGTTTTGATATTGCTTTGAGTATTTTGCTGTACTATTTAGTAGTATAAAGAAAAAGTAAAAAGAGGTCTTATACTGTTCACCCACCTCTTAGTATAAGCTTGTGTTCTTCAATTGGTATTAGAGCGGGTTCCTTTAGGAAGTTTAATAGCTTAAAGGAAAAGCTAGCAAAGAACACAATGGATTATTCAAATGGCAATGCAACACCTATTCTTGATGGATCAAATTTTGGTCTTTGGAGTGCAAGGATGAAGGTTCATCTAATGGAACTTGGGAATGAGGTTTGGGAAGTGATTGAAGACGGGTACACTATTCCTAAACATGGTCCTTATACTAAAGAAGACAGGCTCCTACATCACAGCAATTCAAAAGCAATGAATGCAATCCTGAAGGGTTTACAAAAAGCAGATCTTACCAAGATGATTCACTTCAAGATAGCTAGTGAAATGTGGAAACAGCTGCAGGTGGTTCACATAGGTGATGTAAATGTTCAAAAGGCCAAGTTGAGACACTTCAAAGGTATGTTTGAACAACTCAAGATGAATTATGATGAAAATATTAGTGACTACATGCTTCGTATGGATGAGGTTATTAACTCCATGAAAGACTTAGGTCTTGAGCTTGCTGAAAATGATGTTTGTGATAAGATTTTAAGATCTCTTCATAATAGATTTAGTGAAAATATTTCTGCTATTAAGGAAGATAAATATTTGGATAAGTTGAAAAAGGATGAGCTCCATAGTGTACTTGCAGCATTTGAGTTGAGAACTCAAGTGAAGGTTGATGTCAAGAAAGAGGCAGCTTTCAAAGCTACCAAGAAATCCAAGGGTAAACAACTTCAAGAGAGTGATGAGTCTTCTAGTGATGAAGAGGCATATTACAGCAAGAAAGGCAAGTTCTCTAGGAAGCACAAAAGCATGAAAAATATAAGATGTTTCAATTGTGGAAATTTTGGTCATTATGCTACTGACTGTACTATTTCCAAGAATGAAAATGATGAAGAGAAATAGGATTCTAAGAGCAAGGATTTTGAAAAATACAATCATCACAGGAAGAACAAAGATGAGCACAAAGAATCACGGAAAGAGGTATTCTCTCAAGCACAAGAAGATTTTCTACCTAGACAAAGCAAGTAAGTGTTCTAGTAGTGATAGTGAAAGTTCTTCAAGTGATAGTGAAAATGAGATGTTGTTCATATCAAAAAAAGAGGAAGAACCGAAACATAGATTCATTATCATGAAATATTTTAGATGTGGAAATTTTGGTCACCTTGAGTATGATTGCACAAATAATGAATTGGTTACTAGTATGTATGAGGATGATTCAAAAAACTATAAGGAATATGCATGTATGGTCTTTGAAAAGGGTAGCACCTCTAGTGATAAGAAATCTGTAAAAGGCTCTGATGATTCAGAAAGCAAACAAATAAAGGATCTTGAAAGTGAACTTACTAATGCTTTTAGTGCTTTGAAAAAGGAAAGAAAGAAGAATGCCAAACTCAAGGATAAGTTAGATGAATTTTGTATGGAGAGAGATGATCTTACAGAAAGTCTTGACTTCTCTATGGCTAAGACACAAGAACTCAAGGACTAGTTAGAGTCTAAGATTCTTGAGTATAATGAGTTAGAACAGAAAATGGCTTCTTTGAAAGAGGAAACTAAAGAGTACAAGGATAAGTTGTACAAGTTTCAAGATAGCTCCAAAAAGGTTAAGTCTCTCATCAAAGGTCAAAGAAAACCAACAGATAAAACAGGTCTTGGTTTTGTTAAACCTCACAAGGAACAGGTTTGGGGAATCTAGTAAGAGATTTCAAAAAGAAGAGAGTTCTGATGAAGAGAGTATTTCAGAGAAAGAGTCTGTGAGTGATAGATGCGCAGAAACAGAAAACATAATTCTGAATGCAAAGAAGAAGTTTTCAGGACCCAAGAGTTCAAATAAAAAAAAAATTCATGATAGATGTTTTGTGTGTCACAGGTTCGGTCACATGGCTTCGCATTGCATGACTCAAGTAAGGAAGGTAAATTACGGTTTCAACGGTAATAATTTCTTTCAAGGGTATTGCTACTCTTGTAATCAGTTTGGGCATAAGGCAATTTTTTGCAATAACAGGAACACGATTAGTCAGAACAGGTAGATTCGAAGAACAGGTATGCCTAAAAGAAATAACATTATTACCTGTTATAAGTGCAACAATGACGGTCACACAACTAGACAGTGTAGAGCTAATCTCCCAAGGTATAGAAACAGGAACAGTGGTATGAATAGGTCCAAGGATCAAGGTATGGACAAGAACAGGGATGAGAACAAGAGCAAGAACAGTGATAAGAATAGGAATATGGACAAAGAGTTCAAGAGAAGGCCCGAGAAGGAAGTTATAGATGCTGATGATGATCAGTGCCTAATGGGAGATTTACTTCCAACCCTATTTTAATCACCTCATCAGGAGGTGAGAGAGGGACTAAGCTAAGAGGCTCATTCTTAGTCTCGAGCCCCAAAGGTGACCCTTTGCCATTGATGACAAATGGGGAGAGATATGAGTAAGGGGGAGAGCTTCAAAGGGGAGAAGAGCTTCAAATCAGGGGAGCAAAACTTCAAAGATAGATTCTCAGTTTTTAGCTTAGTTGGTTTCAGTTTTGGCTCTTGAGAAGTGGTTTCAGTAAAGGTTTGCCATCAATGACAAAGGGGGAGATTGTTGGCAATTTTGGGTACCTTGGGTACATTGCCTTTGCTCAAGTGTAGAAGTTGTCATTGATTTCAAGAAGCTATTGAAGGAATTTGATTTAATGTCATATTATTCAGAGCATGGACTGTGAGTTTCCAGGAAGATCAAAGTAGCCCATTTGCAAAAGATCAAATAAAAATACAAGTAAGAAAAGGTATGCAGTAGGCAAGAAAAACTGTCATGATTTTGCGACATGTTTAAGGAGAGACAAAGAGCTGGAAAAACTGTCACGATTTCACATGTTGGAAGAGAGAGAAGAATCAGGAAAAACTATCACAATTTTGCGACATGTTGGCAAAGAAGAAGAGTAAGGTGGAAAGTGTCACGATTGCATGACATGTCACATTTTTGTGACTCAAAAAGTGCAGGAAGGCAGAGAAGGAAAAGTGTCGTGATTTCATGACATATTGCAAAGAAGATTGTACGGATGAAAAAGTGTCACGATTTCATGACATGTTGCAGGAGAGGGAGTCCAAAAGAAAAAATGTCATAATTTCATGACATAATGCTGAAAAGAGAGTCCACAGTGTGAATTGTCGCAGTTTCATGACAAGTTCAAAGAGAGATAAAGTTAATCGAAAGGTGTCACGATTTCGTGACATGCTACAGAGTTCAAAGTGAGAACAGTCGCTATTTCGTGACATGCTGCAAAAGACGAAGTGAGGACTGTCACAATTTTGTGACATGTTGAAAAGCTCGAAGTGAGAATTGTCACGATTTCGTGACATGTAGCAAAGGGAAGAGTTTGAAATGAGAAGTTTGCGACAGGTTGCAAAGAAAGCTTTCGGAAGCTGAAAATGTCACGATTTCATGATAGGATGAAAGAAAAGCATATGGATGCAGAAAATGTCACAATTTCGTGACATGTCATAGTTTCACGACTAGAAGGCAAGTGAAGATGCCAGTAGAGGAAGATGTCACGATTTCATGACATGTCATAGTTTCATGACTAGAAGGCGAGTGAAGGCACCAGCGGAGGAAGATGTCGTGATATCGCGACATGTTGCAGTTTCACGACTCGAAGAGGAGAGAGAATGTACGATGTTAGAAATGTCATGATATCATGACAAAAATCAAAAAAGAAGTCTAAATAAGCAAAAGTGTCGTGATATCACGACAACAGGCAAAAGAAAGTGTACGACTACAAAGGTGTCGCGATATCGAGACATGTTGTAGTTTCACGGGAAAAGATATAGAACCAAAGGCAGTTGAAGCCAACAGAGTTAACTTTGAGCTAACAAAGTTCAAGGTTGTGCAACCGACGAAGTTTAGGGTAACAACCGACTATAGTTTAAGTTTTGGTCTTGAAATTTATAATATAAAAGGAGGGTTGTTTCGAGATTCAAAGAATCAAATAAGTATTGAATTGGCACAAGTTAAGTCTGTGATGTGCAGAGACTGAGTCAACTCAAATCAAGCTAAGTGCAAAGTGGGAGTGCACAGAGAGTATAAAAGCACAAAGGAGTAGAGCTGTTGGTGTTGCGACATTCACAGAAAAAGCGCATAGTAAGAAGATCGATCGTCGAGTGCTGAGTGCTGCTGTGTTTGCACAAATAGTGCATAAGTTGGTTTGACCAAGTGCGGATGTGACAGAGCAGAGAGATATGTTGAGGACTGTGTTTGGTGTAGACCAGAGAAAGAGGAAGAGGACATTTGTGCCAGACTGAAGGACTGTGTTTGGTGCAGATCAAAGAAAGAGAAATCGAGGACATTTGTGCTAGACCGAAGGACTGTGTTTAGTGCAAATTCGAGGACCAGCTTTGAGGTGATAGAGTTGAGGACAGAGGTCTCTACCCAGAGCAGGGAAGACAGGTGTCTCCTGCAGATAGAGTTCCATTTTCTAGTTGAGGTAGAGGTCTTCTAGAGGATCACCAGCCAGAGTAGAGTTAGGGGAAGGTATCTCCTTTGAGCCGAGGCTCATAAACATTGTAATTGGGAAGGTTTCCCAAATAATTTGAGATAAACTTTTAGAGAAAAGTTTTGTGGATGTAACCCAGACTTTCTGGGTGAACCACATTAAAATCTGGTGTCTCTTTGTGGATGATTTTGTGCATTGTTTTGATATTGCTTTGAGTATTTTGCTGTGGTGTTTAGTAGTATAAAGAAAAAGTAAAAAGAGGTCTTATACTGTTCACCCCCCCTCTCAGTATAAGCTTGTGTTCTTCATTCTTGCTGCTGAATATTCTCTTTTGATTCCTTACTGCTCATAGTATTCCACAAATTCATTTGAAGTGAACTCTCCTCCTCTATCTGATCTTAAACATTTGATTCTCTTGTCAGTTTCATTTTCAACCATTTCTTTGAAAGCTTTAAATTTTTCAAAAGCTTCAGATTTTTTTTTGAGAAAAGTAACCCAAGTCATTCTAGAATAATCATCTATAAAAAGCATGAAGTAGCTTTCTCCCTGAATGCTCTGAGTTCTGGTAGGGCCACATAAATTAGTATGAATAAGATCCAATGGTTTTGAAGAAGTATACCCTTTTTATTTGAAATTGGTTCTGGTCTTTTTTCCATGTTGACAAGGACCGCAAATGATGTTATGGGGCCTTTTTATTTTGGGCAAGTCTCTAACTGCTTCCTTGTTACTAATATTGACAAGATTATCAAAGCTCAAATGCCCCAATATTTTATGCCATAACCAACTCTCATCTTCTTGAGTTAGAAAACACTTTTCCTTTTTTATCTCACTTAGCATGTAAATATTGATTGGAGTCCTTGTAGCACTAGCAATGAGTTTTCCATTTTTTTCTTTACTTATCTCACATCTATCTGAAAAGAAAGATACTATGTGCCCTTGATCACAAATTTGACTCACACTTAGAAGATTATGTCTTAAGCCTTCTACATAAAGCACATTTTTTGTTTTGGATTTCCCATCCAAACTAAGAGTCCCTTTACCACAGATTTTAGCTAACCTGTTATCTCCAAAACCGACTGTTCCTCTCGTTTGTTTCTTTTAAGACCAAAAACTTTTCCTTTTCACCAGTCATATGTTTTGAACAACCACTATCAAGATACCATTTTTCTACTTTGTCTAGAGCATGAAAAGCAGTTTGAGCTATCATTGACTTAGATTTGATCTCATTTTTCTTTTTAGTGAACTCAAGGCTAGATCTATCCAAACTACACATCCTAGCAATATGCCCAAAATTATTGCACTTGTAACACATGACATCTTTATTCATAAGAGGTGCAAAAGAGTTACCATTTTCCTTACTATGTCTATTCATGGACTTATTGCAATGCATAGCTTTGTGACCAAATTTCTTGTAGGAAAAACAATAGCCATGGAAAGTATTATGTAACCTGTTTTGATGCCTTGGATGATTGTTCTTATTGTGACCAACTGGAATCCACTGCTCTTTAGGATAAAGATTGATCTTGCTCGAAGACCCTATTTATTGAATGGTGATACCATCCTTCTTTTGCTTTTCACACGGAGTATTCTGTCTAAGAGCCAATTGTTCCAACTTCACTCTAAGAGACATAACTTCTTCTTCTAGTTTCTCGCAATCAACTTTCTTTCCTTTGAGAACCTCTATCAGAACCTGTTCAACCTTCTTCCCTTCTTCAGTTAGAATTTTGAAGTCTATAACATTTTGAGACAATTCTGATCTTGCTATCTTTTCTTCCTGATATTGATGCTTGAGAACAAAATTCTCTTCCTTGAATTTCTCAAGCTTTCTCAAAGCCAAGAAGAATTCACCTTCGAGATCGAACTCAACATCTTCATCTCTTTTTGAATCTGTATGATCCTCTGATAGATCCTTCTCCAAGCTATTAGGCTCTTTTTGGAGCGACCCGCTCTAATACCAATTTAAGAACATGGACTTATACTAAGATGGGGTGAACAGTATAAGACTTAACCAATTAATATTTTAAACTTTAGATAGCAGTGGCATCAACATAACATTAATCAAGACAGAAAGCATCACACATTGAAAGCCCATTTTTAACGTGGTTCACCCAGAATTGCTAGGCTACGTCCACAAAACTTTTCTCTAAAATTTATCTAAAATTTCTTTGGGAATCCTTCACAATTACAATGTTTATAAGCCTCAGCCAAAAGGAGACACCTTCCCCCAATATAAATTTATGAGCCTTTGTTCAAAGGAGATACCTTCCCCTCTGCTCTGGAAATGATCCCTCAGAAGATCAACTGTCTCTACCTCTTGACAGCACGTGGAACTCCTTTCCACCAAATACCTCCTGTCCTCAATGCTTAGCCTAAGAGACCTCTGCCTTCTATGCTCACGTCCATAGTAGCTCAACTACCTATACCAAACACGAGTCGATCGGTCTAGTACAAGTCTTCCTCTGTCTGTCAGATCTGTCCAACACTTGAACACATCAATCCTCTGCACACAAGCCTTCTCAAAGACTTGCCAAATATGTCCTCAAGTCCTCTGATAGAACTCTCAAAAACTCAGCTCACAAGTCCTCTGCTAGGACCTGTCCAAATCTGCTCACAAGTCCCCATCGAAACCTGTCCAAAAACTGCTCACAAGTCCCCACTGAAACCTGTCCAAAACCTCAGCAAGCTCACCAAGAAAAACTTGCTTAGCATGAACCCACAAAGAGAATTTTTAAACACCCAATGTGATTCATAAACCTCATAGAAGCATAAAGATAATTGTTAGAGACTCAATATGTTCTATACTTAACTCCCAATCTCAATATCAACTCAATCTCAATCTCAAAAGAATAAGATAGATGTAGTATGCTTTTCTCAAGAATATGAAACACAACCCAACAATTGCCAACTATGCAATATCTCATATAAAAATGATACTCATATTATTTTCACCAACAACTAGGGTTTCATCATCTCAATGCAAGTAGCAAGACTTACTAACATAAACCCTAGTGCAAAAAAAAAGATGCTTCCTCTTCCTCAGCCAGAATTATGCATTCACCCAAAAACTCATCAATGATTTTAATGCATAAACAATCTTCAATATCCAGAAAATAGGATGTACATAAAAAATACCTAGTAGACAACCTTTTCACTCCAAACTCAATTTCAAAAAATATACCATCAACAATATACATGGAAGAAGTTGCCCATACCTTTACTTTGATGAAGAAGGAGAACTCAAAATCTATCACAACACTAACTCTCAATTTGCCACCAATTAGAGTTAGCAACTATACAACAATATACAATAATAAAGATCCAAATTAACACTTTATTTCTCCAACTTAATAAAAACCACCAGAAGTATAATATACATACAAAGTAAAACCTCTTTACACCTTATTACTCCACATAAACATTAAGCATCAATAAAACAATGTCAAAGCAAATATGATACCTTAACCTTATACCTCCAACGCTTTCACGACCACTATCCTTTGCACACCGTGACCAAAATAAAATTACCCACGAAGAAAATCGAACTTGGCACCTCTACCTTCTAGTGCCTTCACTAAAAATGCCACCGTCGTTGGGTCACAAGTGCCCAATGAAGAAATACAATGTTGTCCTATATTTTATCTTCCTTTCATGCCAAAAATTTGGAAAACGTAAATGTCTTCTACAAGCCACATGCAAACTGGTGAGCGCTGTCCAAAATGTAACTTACTAGGCAACAAAAATAATCATTCACACAGTGCGAACATAAAACACAATTCAAGTGCAGATCCAACAATCGTATGTGAAAGCAATCTGTCGGATGTCAAAGCGCAAACTGAAAATGTAATTCGAGTGTAGTCCCAATAATTGTAGGTGAAGTGCAATCTGTCAGATGTCAAAGCGCAAACTAAAAATGCAAGAAATTACTTGGGCAACTCAATATTGATAATCAACTCTCAAAGAAATACAATGCTTTCTCGAAGATCACAGAACTACAATTTTCATTACACAGAGTTACCATCACTTTAGAAAAACATCCCCACTTTATAGCCATTTCTCCTTAACTGTTTGACGTTGGCCCTCCTCCAACGATGGCAACACATCAGCGAAAGAATTTTTTTGTTTCATCGCTTAAGGGTTGAAAGACCCTTTAATAATAATTAAAATAATTATTATTATTATTTTATTAATAATAAATTAAACTTAGACCCTTGTCAAAGGTTTGAGTTAATTTAAATATTAATAATAAACATGGACCTTCAAGGTTTTTCAAGAAGTAAAAACCTTTGCATTAAGTTAAGCTTGGTTTTAATAAAAACCCTTAATGAGTCCAAATGGTTTTAAGAAAAACCCTTTAACATTATGAAGCTTCTCAATATATTTTTGACATCACACTCTTTTTGATATCAACACAGAAATGCCTTTTGACATCAATGACAACTTATACACTTGAGCAAAGGCAATGTACCCAAAGTACCCAAAATTGCCAACAATATGCAACTCCTATCCCTAAATGATATCCCTATCCATATTATTTATCTCCTCTTGTGATTGACCTAGGTCACCATGTACCTACCTCATCTCACTTTATGCTTGTGATGGCAGTTGTAATAACATTTATACCATATCTCCTCTAGTTGCCCTAACTCTAGTAGCTAGTACTATGATCACATCCTTCTCAAATGTTATTCTTCCCACCTCTTTCTATAACATGATAGTTCCCTCAACCAAATGATCTCTCTACCTCTAGCTTGATCACTTATTGTAGATTATTTATTTAGCTATCCCTATACATCATCAACCAATCATGCTCTACCTAAAATTAATCCCTTTTGTCCTATAATTGAGATACCTCCCTCTCTCTCCTCTAAGCATTGACCTAACTCTAAACTCACTAGCTAATGTACAAGCCCATCTTGCTCTACTTGTAACTCTTTGATTTGGTAAAATAGGATCTCTCAGTTATTATCAATATGCACTCTCTCCCCTACCTCATTATGGGTTCCATTAAAATATATTGATGAGGGATCATTATGATCAATATCCTTCATCCTCACCTAAGGAGAAAATAGTACCAATAAAGTTGGTACCGATAAAGGTCACTATCTTTAACTCTATTATATAACCTAAAATTGTCTCTATAGTATTGAGCCTCGTTCATGATAAGACATGTGCCTATGTGTCTGATTCTCTAGTTAGAGTGCATAGACACTCAACTTTGTCACACCCTAAGGAAAAAACCCTCATATAGTTACTTATAACCATCAACAATGCTTAGATCATCATTACCAAGGTCAAGGATGATAGGATCATTTACATCTACCTTGATATTACTAGTCGGTTCTAGAAATTGACCCAAACCCTACTCAAAATAGACCTTTCAATACCATACTTCTCTATCAATAATACCTTATTCTCTATCAAATTATCATAACACATAATCAAAACGGTAGAGATTTTGTTCACCCTTTGCCCATCAATCTATTTTATAGCCACCTAAAAAAATTCCCTCTAAAATACCATCTATTTTTTCCCCTTAAAATACAGTCATTTTATTTTTCAAAGAAAAAATCTAATCTTAAAATCAAATTTAATTCAAATCTTAACCTTTCCAAACAATTTTAAAAATGGTTGAATCCGTAGGCAACTCTAATTATTTTTTTAGTTTCCTTGATTCACCCTTAGAAACGCAAATGGGCATACCAAAACATAGGTGCATTTAATCCATTTTGACCAACTCTCCAATTCAGCCTTAGAAAATAGGTATCCCTCTTGCAAAATAGGGAGGTAAACATTAAGTTTTGAGATCATGTTTCTAATAATTTTTTTTTTGACCAAGCTACCATTTTAATACTTGAATTTGAGGTAAAATACATCAACTTTATCTTTGCAAAACTTGACAAAGAGCTCAATGAGATATTTGCAATGAGTATAAACATGACTATGTTTGACTAAAGTTTGACCCCTCAAACATCCCTTTAATGAAAGCACTATTTTGCAAAAGTGCCATACATAATTTTGAATGACCCTTTCATACAAAACTTTTGTCATCATATCAGTGCCACAACTCTTTCATGGCCCCACGATGCTCTTATAAAATCATGAACAAGATTTCAGTTTTGATAATCAACTCCCCATCACCTCCATTTCCATAGACCTCATGTCCTACTAATTTTGCATGCACACCTCCATTTCCATAGACCTCATGTCCTACTGATTTTGCATGCATTAAAAAGGGAAACTTGGTAAACTTCCAATCAAGAAAATTGGTTGATCAATCAACCTCATGCAACAACCAATCAATGTAGTTAACTTTATGCAAGACCAGTTAACACTCCAATCAAGCCATGTAACTCACTTAACTAGTCATTTCATCTGGTGGAACTGAACATCATTCCTATCTCATGTGCTACTTAATGGATATTCCAAATATATAAAAAATCTATTAAAAAGAAAAAAAATTAGGTAACAAAAAAAAAGAAAAAAAAACACAAAATTTCAAATGTACATGCTAGTGAAATTATTGTAGGAGAAAGGAAGCTTAATTTTTCTTCACTACTATGTTAATACTTTTCTTTTCTTTTAGTCAAGGATCTCTTTAAACTAGGAGACTCATCCTTTTCTTCTAAGAAATATCCATCAAGGAGACTCATCCTTTTCTTCTAAGAAATATCCATCAAGGAGACTCATCCTTTTCTTCTATTCAAATGTAACTTCAAAGTTAAAATTCTTTTCTTTTTATTTTCTTTTTTATTACAAATGAAAATGAAACTTGATCCTTGCATAAAAAATCCTTATTCTTGATCAAATTTGGGCTTTAAATTTGGAAAGCCCCATAGAAATAACAAGCATTTTTGTCTTTCTATTTTGTAGGTATTGGATGGACACATCATGTTGTAAAACTATCATACAAAATTATGTAAATTATGTATGGTGATTTCGTACAATAAAAGCACGACAACACTTTTACAATTCCTCCATGTATCTTTTTGTTCTACTTTGTCGAGGGTTCCATGCTTTGTGCTATCTTTTTGTTCTACTTTGTCGAGGGTTCCATGCTTTGTGCTTTGGTTTTTTGTTTTGTTGTATCTCAACTCTATTTTGTGCTCTGCAATCCCCAAAAAGGTACATCATTGTAAAATTATAACAACCCTACAATTTAGATGTAAAGATCAAATTTAGTATCTCAATTTTAAATATTTTGTAAACTATTGCAAATGACTGCATCTTATATTATATTAGATACCAATATAATCAGATTTTAAATAAAACTTAAAATTTCATTAACATTATTATTTTTATTAACTTTTTCTTATATTAAAAATTCTTTAAATTCTTTGAATTTTTAAAGAAAAAATACAAATTGTATAACATAAATATCTATTAATTTTAACTCTAACTGTGAAGACATTTATAGCAAGTAAGCTGTCATGCGCATAAGTTGTTTGAAATTTTGTAAAATTTAATCAATAATGCAAGTCCACGATGGTCCAATCCGTCTCAATCTTACCCAAGATAATGTTAGCGTGCAAGTCGTTAGCGTGCAATGCTTGTACAAGGAGTGTCACTTTAACCTCTTAGGTTTTCCTTAATATCCTATACACGAAACACAACCTCAGGAGGGGATCCGTTCTTCTGCTTCGTAAAATACCTGCCGTGTCCATTATGGTTTCCCCTAACCGTTAAAAACTATAATATTAAAAAATAAAATACACATTACAATTAAGGTGGTGTACGACTATTTCATTTAGTTAAAAGCATTCAATATGTAGTTTGATACACACCTGTTGTTTTGAGAACATACCACTGCTCCTGTAACCCTAGCACCTGCACATAAACCCAAACTCAAAACCTATGCATTCAAATATAAAATGTAAAAGGATTATATTTTAGAGGATAAAGAGATCAAAATGAGATTTACCTGTGAATACCCTCTGTTTTTTTTGTCTGGTTAAGTTGGTAGTCCATGCGATCCATCAGATTTCCAAAATACTGAAAAGTATTATACCCCATGCCTTATGTCTGCAAAGACGAATAGAACTTTGAGATAAATAATATTACAAATTGATGTAATGTTACCTTTCTGTCCCGAAATTTCTTCGCTGCATCTTTAAGAGTTAGTTCCAGGTAATCTTTATTTGTATAAAAGTTAGTATCAAAGAAATGTAACTATTTAATTAAGATTTCTGTCTCAATACAGATTAGAATTTTTAGAATAAAATGAGCATTCTAATGTCCAATAAATGAAAATGGATTATCATCTTACCTTAATCTAGCGTGAAGCTGCTCATTTTCGATTCTTTGTCTTGCAAAATGAATCATCCTTTGCTGTTTTCACGAATGAAAGAAAAAAATAAAATAAAAGAACATTATTGTTATTACTAGAACCTGAAGGAGATCTCTAGGGGATCTTGTGTTAGGGCTGATATAATCATATATCAAAATATTATAAAAGTGCTGGAAAGTTTACTAGCTGTATGTATTTCCAAAGATAAACCGAATATAGCATGTAAGAGACATTCTTACTTCGTGTTCGTGTTCATTTTCCCATAGTCGAAGGCATGAAACACTACTGTACCTCTCCACAATCCTTTTCAACAATCCTTTTCATGTTTTTTCAAGGATACGCAGCAACAAGATAAGTAGAACTTTGATCAGGTAAAAACATAAATTTGCTAAAATTTAAGGAAGCCAAAAAAAATCCAATCTATTATTGAAATCTTTTAAATATATAATAAAAATATATGAAGAAAAAGTTAGATGACAACGTTCGCGTATACAGATTTATTAATCTATAAACTAATATGCAAACTTAGACAGTCAATCAAATCTAATATTGAAATTTTTAAAATATATCTTAAAAAGTTAGATGACAACGTCTGTGTATACAGATTATTAATCTATAAATTAAGCCATCCAAATCTAATCTGAAAAAAATGGCACATAACAAACCTGAAGCTTGTATACTCAAACAGTTTTGCAGTGCTGGAGAAACTATGACACCAACCTCAGATTCACACAAGATTGAAAGTTCACTGGCCTTCTGCAACAGTCTCTTTCTTCGCGTGGAAAACGTCACCTGCAACAAACCTTCACTGTTTATCTCTGAACTTAACAGGGATGTGGTTCCAGTCCAACTGCAAAAAAAGACAAGCCTCAAAATGCATTCCAACTGCAAACAAAGACAAGCCACAAAATGAAAACAAATAATGCACAGTCAAGAAATGGGGAAGGGGAAAGACATCTTTAAAACATGGAGAGTGGTAGAAGATTTCTATTTTGAGATGGATTTTGAAAAGCTAAATCCTCTTAATGTGGACGCTTGGGATACCTGGAAGCCCTATTCTCATTGACGACGTCGGGTGTTTACACTTGTCAGTAGAAGAACCATTAGACCACACTGCAATAATAAATTAAGGTGCCTACTATACGGATGAGATTAAATTGGATGTGGGTTATTGGCATAGTAACAATTTAGTGATTACTTGTTAATTAAAACGCAGTACAATAAAAGGTGCGAATGTGTGCTAATATTCAAGTCATCCCCTCACATCAAATACAATTATTACGATCACATGCAACAACAATCCCAAGAATAAAAAAAAAAATGCTGGATATACTTTATTTTACGTGCAAGCGACCAACATCAGAAGTAAAGGTCCTTGTATATAAAAAAATATGTGGCTGAAGTAACGCAAGTCGTAGAAATACTAAACGTCACTCCGATGACATTGGAGTGGTTGTTAGCGTGCAATGCTAATGCTTCTGCTTCGTAAAATACCTGCCGTGGCCATTATGGTTTCTCGTAACCGTAAAAAACTATATTATTAAAAAGTAAAATCCACATTACAATTAATGTGGTGTACGATTAATTCAATTAGTTAAAACATTTCAATATATACACACCTTTTGTTTGAGAACATACCACTTCTCCTGTAACCCTAGCCACCCTCACATATACCAAACTCAAAACCTATGCATTCAAATATAAAATGATAAAAGATTATATCATATATATTTTTAAATATAAAATGATAAAAGATTATGTCATATATATTTTTAAGAGGTTAAAGAGATCAAAATGAGATTTACATGAGAAAACCTTTTTTATTTTTGTCTGGTTAAGTTGGTAGTCCATGCGATCCATCTGATTTCCAAAATACTGAAAAATATTAGCCCTAATGCTTTATGTCTGGAACTTTAAGATAAATAATGTTACAAATTGATGTAAACTTGCCTTTCTGTCCCTAACTTTCTTCACTGCATCTTTAAGAGTTAGTTCCAGGTAATCCAGCTCCGTTTGTGGCGCTAATTCCCGATCCTCACACCTCAGACGCCTACAAGAATGATTCCCATCTCAATACAGATTAGAATTTTTTAGAATAAAATGAGCATTCTAATGTCCAATAATTGAAAATGGATTGTCATCTTACCTTAATCTAGCAAGAACTTGCTCATTTTCGATTCTTTGACTTGCAAATTAACACAACATTTGCTGTTTTCATGAATGAAAAAAATAAAATAAAAGAACATTATTATTATTACCAAAATCTAAAGGAGATCTAACGGGATCTTGTGTTGGGGCTGATATAATCATATATCAACATATTATAGTAGTGTTGAAAAAGTTTATTAATAGTGCATGAATAGCTAGTCTATAATTTAGCCATTTAGGAAAAGAAACAAATAAAGAAAAAAAAATGTGATGAATAACTGGTCAATTATATTATATTGTTGGAATTATATGTCGTTTATGCTTGCATATGTAGGTTTTCAATATAATTGTGAGAGGAAACAAAGTGAAGTTGCATCTCAAGCTAGGGTGTCATTCTTATATACTAAAAAGCATGGTTTTATCACCAAGATGTGGTCAGAATTTGGATGTTGAAAGTTAATTAAGAAAAATGAAGCACACAAAATTAGAAAACATCAAATCATGAACATGTGACTCTAGTTCACATGAAGGGAAGATATAATTTAAAGGAATAACTAAGTGTTGTTCAATCAAAGGATTGTAAATGTGAATGTTTTTAATCCATTTGAAGCTATTGTTGTTCAAAAAGATATTTACAAGGTGTAAAAATATCCATGATACCATATATAAGGCCAAAGAATGAATGCCTTGAGTATATAGGTCAAGGAGAAAGTGGTGATACTAAACTTGTGAGAAGAGAAATTAGTACAATAGATGAAGGTCTAGGGATGGGTTGTTGCAATCAATGTGGACATGTAGGAGATTTTTTGGAGGGCATAATCACTCCAATAGAAGGTGTTGGCACCAAGAGAAAGTAGTCAATAAAATACATGTTGATTATTGTTGGATGAATGTGAAGGAATGAAACAAAGTGCAAAAAATATTTAGTGTGTTTATAAAGGAAGATTTTTTCTTCAAGGGAAGGAAAGGATAAGACATAAAAAGTGGTCTTGTGAAGAAAGACAAGCTCAAATGACAATAGCTTGGACAAACAATTCATGTTTGTGAGGTAGAGCTCACAAAACATTTCCTCTTACCTAAGAAGTATGATGTTGTTGGAGCATGTAAATATGAAGTGGTTGTGGGAAAATTTGTGGCCACCCATTTGTAACTATCAATAATGTGTATAAAATAACCTAACCTTTTTATTTCTAGGTAAAAGGAAGAGGACAGGTAGAGGAAGAGAAAGAAGGAAAAAGGAAGAGACAAAAACATGCATAGAAAGAAATGACATGTAGGAGAAGGAAGGAAAGAAGATAGTAAGAAGACAAGGAGAATTTGAGAAGGAAGAGGGAGATGATTCATGAGGAGATATGAGAGAGGTATGAAAATCTATGTGCATGAATTTAATTCTATAATTTAGCCATTTAGGAAAAGAAACAAATTTAAAATATTCCCTCGATATATGCCATGTGATGCTTAATTTGTGAATTATATTATATGGTTGAAATTGTATGCATTATATTCTTGTTGTGTATAGGTTGTGATGCTTAATTTGTGAATTATATTATATGGTTGAAATTGTATGCATTATATTCTTGTGTATAGGTTGTTGGTATAATTTGTGAATTATATTATATGGTTGAAATTGTATGCATTATATTCTTGTTGTGTATAGGTTGTGATGCTTAATTTGTGAATTATATTATATGGTTGAAATTGTATGCATTATATTCTTGTGTATAGGTTGTATAGGTTGTTGGTATAAGTGTGGGAGGAAACAAAGTGAATTTATAGCTTGATCTAAGTTTCTAAGGTTTCATTGTAGTGTGCTAAAGAGCATTTGAACAAATTTATAAGATTCCCTCAATATATGCCATGTGATGCATAATTTGTGAATTATATTATATGGTTGGAATTGTATGCGTTATATTCTTGTTGTGTATAGGTTGTTGGTATAAGTGTGGGAGTAAACAAAGTGAAGTTATGGCTTGATCTAAGGTTTCATTGTAGTGTGCTAAAGAGCATTTGAACATAGTTGCCACCTAGAGAAAAGAAACAGGCTTTGTCACTATGACATGGTCACTACCCAAGAAGAGTTTAGATGTTGAAATTAGAATAAGAAAAACTTAGACTAAGAAAAACAATATGTGACAAATTACAAAATATTAAATGTGAAAGTGTGATTAATATTCACATGAAAGGAATACATCATTTTAAAATAAATTATTATGCCATAAAGACCTATGTGTTGTTCAATCAAAGCACCATGAAGTAAATGTTTTTAATTCATTAAAAACAATTGTTCATCATGGGCGTTCAAAGAAGGAGCCTTGTTGTTTATGTGAGGATAAGCCAATTTAACAAATGAGAGTCGTTGAAAAGAGAATTATTGTCCTACGAACATGGTTCATTCATGAGGAGGATGTTCAAATAGTAGTGTCATTCAAGTTGGTACATGTTCAAAACAACCTACCATACAATTGAACATTATCATTCAGTTTGACCAATCATACATGTGGGAATTACAATTCAAATTATTTACTGCCATTGGAATGAGTATAATGAAAGTAGAAAATGTGTGTTGTTCTAGTGAAGGTATATGCCATGCAATTTATTTTTGAACAAGACCAAAACTTTTCATGATGTTGTTAATCGTCATTCTCTAGTTCATATGTGTGCTTTAAAATTTTTCCTACTCAAGGAGGTTCTTCATTGAACCCTTCCATTTGTTTGCATTAATTTGGTGCTCCTTCCTTTTGTTAGCATTAATTTGGTGCTTCATCAAAGTGATGAATGAATTCTTTAATTCCTTATGCATGGAGTTAAAAATTGAAATATAACATCTAAATATATAGAAAGAGTATTTTAAGCAATGTCAATTTTAGACATTCTTTCAAAATGATCATCATTTTTACAAATGTGAAAAGAAAAAAATCCTCTCATACTAATAATATTATTACACTAATAAATATTTAAAAATTTAATTCTAAATATAAATTTAATTCTAAATATAATGAGCTACGATAATGATCTCAATATTTAAGAGCCATAAGGATCAAGTTGCTTAAGTTTTTAAAATAAATAGTATTATTATGTAAGTTAATTTTTTTGTAATTTGTTTTTGAAAAGGATTTACTATATAATGAAATGGTTATGATAGTATATATGAAAATAAATGTAAAATATAAAAGAAGTTTGTAGAATACATGAAAATCAGTCCATAAGTCTTTATTATGAAGAAAAATCATCTAGGACCTAGACTAAAGTAGGTATCTAGTAATAGTAATATAAATGATCGTCACGCTATTTTTAGTTATGCTTTATTTGTATATAAGAGTATTTTAAAAGGGACTATTAGCAAAAATTAAAATATTAAGGATTTAAAAGCAATAGACTAAAGTAGGTATCTAGTAATAGTAATATAAATGATCGTCACGCTATTTTTTAGTTATGCTTTATTTGTATATAAGAGTATTTTAAAAGGGACTATTAAGCAAAAATTAAAATATTAAGGATTTAAAATCAATATGAAAATTAAGAAAATTGATATAAGTGATGAATTGAAACTAAAAAAGAAAAACAGTAGAGAACACAGGGGAACTATTTGGCATCTAGTTGGCATCTCTTTGAAGAAATACTTTCTTTTTTTGAATAGGTTGAAAAGTTGGAGGCACATCAAGCACCACCCTCCTTGTGAATTGAACTTGGGTCTCACCTAGAAGAACCCAACATCTTTTACCATTACGGTTGGACAAAAAAATGTTATTAACACTGATTACTAAAATGAACATATCTATTTCAAAATAATGTAAAAAATATAAAATATTTAAAAAAAAAAAAAATTTCAATATGCAAAATAAAAAGTCTCAAAACATAAAGATAAAACCATATAAACATTTAAGAGAATATTTTTTCAAATAATAATAATAATAATATCACTTAATATTGTTCTTTTAATTATTTTAATTATTTTTATTAAATAGGTAGGAGGTGTAGACCAATTGGTTCATCAAACCCCATAACGGGTCTCGGCCTCGGACAAGCGTAAGGTCCAAGGTTCAAATCTCGGGCCTCGTCGGACGTAAGGTCCAAGGTTCAAATCTCGGGCCTCGTCGGATAGAACGCTTGTCCCTTTCCTGGTGCTTTCAGCGGCGTAAAAGGTTTAAAATGATTGTGGCATGTGATAGCTTCCTAGGCGAACAGCGCATAATACTGTGGTGGCCATAAAAGCTGGACAGCCTGCCCGGTTTTTTGGCGGCTACCGATTCCCCATGTAAATAATAAAAAAAAAAATTAAATTATTTTTATTAAATGAGATATTAGTTTTTTTTCAACTATATGCTCCTCATTTAAAGCCCTAAAACTAGTCAACTAGTATAGGCGAGGGAGAACCAGGGAGAACATAATCTAGGGCAGCGGATAAAGTCTTGTGGCTACTATATGCTCCTCATTTAGAACCCTAAAACCAGTCAACTAGTAGAGGTGAGGGAGATTATAATCTAGGGCAGCGGATAAAGTCTTGTGGCTTCTTAGTTGGGGGCTTTAAATTAGATGTTAGTTTGAATATAAAACAGGATCACTAATATTCGTTTAAAAATTAGTATCAAAGAAATGTAACTATTTAATTAAGATTTCTATCTCAATACACATTAGAATTTTTAGAATAAAATGAGCATTCTAATGGCCAATAAATGAAAATAGACTATCTTACCTCAATCTTGCAAATTGACGCTGCCGTGAGTGCTGCTCATTTTCGATTCTTTGTCTTGCAAAATGACATATCCTTTGCTGTTTTCACCAATGAATGAAAAAAATAAAATAAAAGAACATTATTGTTATTACTAGAACCTGAAGGAGATCTCTAGGGGATCTTGTGTTAGGGCTGATATAATCATATATCAACATATTATAAAAGTGCTGGAAAGTTTACTAGCTGTATGTATTTCCAAAGATAAACCGAATATAGCATGTAAGAGACATTCTTACTTCGTGTTCGTGTTCATTTTTCCATAGTCGAAGGAATGAAAGACTATTGTACCTCTCCACAATCCTTTTAAACAATCATTTTCTTGCTTTCTCAAGGATATGCGGCAGCAAGATAAGTAGAACTTTGATCAGGTAAAAACATAAATTTGCTAAAATTTAAGGAAGCCAAAAAAAATCCAATCTATTATTGAAATGTTTTAAATATATAATAAAAATATATGAAGAAAAAGTTAGATGACAACGTTCGCGTATACAGAGTTATTAATCTATAAACTAATACGCAAACTTAGACAGTCATCCAAATCTAATATTGAAATTTTTAAAATATATCTTAAAAAGTTAGATGACAACGTCTGTGTATACAGATTATTAATCTATAAATTAAGCCATCACAGATTATTAATCTATAAATTAAGCCATCCAAATCTAATCTGAAAAAAATGGCACATAACAAACCTGGAGCTTGTATACTCAAAAGGTTTTTCGGTGGTGGAGAAAACTATGACACCAACCTCAGATTCACACAAGATTGAAAGTTCACTGGCCTTCTGCAACAGTCCCTTTCTCCTCTTGGAAAACGTCACCCGCCTGTTGGTCTGGTTCTCAATGGTCTTTACTTCAGTCTCCCCCCTGCCCATTCTCTTCCCTTAATGGTCTTTGTTTCCATCCTCTCCTGCCCATTCTCTTCCCTTCACTGTTTATCTCTGAACTTAACAGGGATGTGGAATACCCTTCCAGTCCAACTGGAAACAAAGACAAGCCTCAAAATGCATTCCAACTGCAAACAAAGACAAGCCTCAAAATGAAAACAAATAATGCACAGGCAAGAAATGGGGAAGGGGAAAGACATCTTTAAAACATGGAGAGTGGTAGAAGATTTCTATTTTGAGATGGATTTTGAAAAGCTAAATCCTCTTAATGTGGACGCTTGGGACACCTGGAAGCCCTGTTCTAATTGACGACGACAGGTGTTTACACTTGTCAGTAGAAGAACCATTGGACCACATTGGACCACACTGCAATAATAAATAAAGGTGACTAGTGTGCAGATGAGATTTAATTGGATGAGTTTTCAATGTTTTAGTACAATGTGACAAACAATTGACATAGTACTACGTACGTCGACCACGACACATATTCCTGCTCTTCATACTGATATGACTATATTAATAAAGAATATTACTGCATTTAAATAAATACAATTGTAGAAGGACTTATTCTAATGATTACAATGTCACGTTCTAACATTCTGATTAATATAAGACTATATCTTAACGAACGGATTAGTGAGTGTGCGTAGTAACGGATTAGTGAGTGTGCGTAGTAAATTTGTTGAACTACGAACATGTTTTTAACATGAGAATTAATATAAGGTTACATGCAATTATTATTATTAAATTAAGGTAACGAGGAAACATAAGTTTGGCTTAGGCTGATAAGGATGCCTTTCATTTTATTTATCATTGATACATATATGTGTAGGATTGTAATACCATTTTGTTTATGTAAGGAATCGTTAGCATGTTTAAGCTTGTTTTTCATTATAATAATTGGGAATAAAGGATATGAATCGTTCGAGTTTAAAATTATAAAAATACTTATATTTTGAAGGTTGAACATATACGTGAGTGGTAAGGTTATCCATTGAAAATATAGTGAGTTTTTTTTAATTAATAGATATTATATTTTTATTTTAAAGATTGTAAATATTAATATGCTATTCTTTAATTATATTATAGTTTTTTTGGGTGTTAGTTTAAGTGGTCGTGATTTTTATAATGAATATGAAGGGATTATTATTTAATTACTAAGTCATTAATTATACGAATACATATAAAAGTTAAAATAAGTATTGAGTCCATTTACAATAGTGCTATACATAGATTTTATTTTGTTATTTGTGTTAAAATATTATGTAAAAATAAAAAATAAATAAATAATAATATATATTTTTTAATTTATATAGTGGAATTGGTAGCCGTCATGAATTTGGGCAGATTGTCTAGTTTTTATGGCCACCACAGTATTTTGTGTTGTTCATCTTAAAAGTCATCACACATATCTTTGCACATTCTACCCCTATAACCACCATGTGATAATTATTTTAAACCTTTTAATCCGTTGAAAGCACCAGGAAAAGGACAAGCGTTTTATCTGACGAGGCCCAATATTTGAACCTTGGACTTTCGCCCCCTTTCGGAGTTTGGTCCAACCAATTGGATCTACACCTGACCTGTTAATTAAATAATATTAATGTGATAATTTTATAAAGTATTTTAATTTTGTCTTTTTATTAAAGATAATTTTCAATTCAAGTGAATCACTAATTATTTTTACTATGATATCATTATCAAAATCAAAAGTATATCCAATCAGAAATAATTATGATATGTAAATGTAATAAGGGATGATTTTGCCTATATTCTCTACTTCTTGCCAAATTACTCAGTGTTGCTATAGTAATGCATAATATTACTTATAAAGAACATGCAATAGAATATTTTTAAAGTAAAGAGAATGGAGTTACCATTTATGGGGACTACCAATATCAAGAGGAATAATGCACATATTTGATCAAAGAGAGAGTCCCTAGTTCTCTTTATAGTGATTCTAAAAATAAATAATAATAACTTAATACAAAAACATGCAATGTGTAAATGAAATAAGATTACGGGAATAATACCAAATAAAACTAGTACATTGTAATAGCTAAATATACATAATAATGAGGAAGAGAATGTTGCTAGCAAGGATGAAAAGGTCATTAGTTATAAGTAGAATTTTTTGGGAAGACTTTTTAGAAGTATTTTGTTAGCATGAGAGTATGAAATTATCAACCTTGACATTCATTCGTTTTTTATTCATTTCTCACCCTTTTTTATAGGAGTATTTATAGAAAAAAATTATTTTTTTCTATTTGAACCATCATAGGGGATGTGACATCAATAGTTAAGTACATTGAATCATAGTTATTGATTCATGATAGCTAGGCATGAGAGTCATTCTTAACATATTATTATGATTAGGTATGGTTTATGGAGATAAGCTTACTTAAGTACTTGTGACCAATTTCTAAAAAAAGTTAGACATTATCTTTTAGAAAGGGCTTAGGAGAATAATTCTAATATTTTTGCTTGATTTAGTTAGTGAGTGGATATTTTAGTTATTACTTTGTTCAGGCTAAATTCAATAGAGTAGTTGGCACATATATTACAAACTATAGTATAGCCTACTTATTTCATATATGCATTTGGTATTCAATGGTATTTTTTCTATCATAGTCTATTGTAGGTGGTCCATTTTTTCTTGCATTAGAGGCCTTAGGAATAGGTAATAAAAGGAGGAGAACAAAAATAGGCCTTAGGAATAGGTAATAAAAGGAGGAGAAAAAATACGTGTACCTTAATTCCTTTTGAATATAGTGATATTTCTAATGCCTTAACATGTTATAGAGTATTATAATGATGCAAAAAGAATTCATAGCTTGATGGAGTATCTATACTCCAAGTACCATTCTATAGAGTAGAAGCAAATAAACTCTTAGGAGGTTAATCTGGGGTATTGTAACCATTCCTTAATATGGAAGCCAATTCATAGTGTGAAGTTCAATCCATAGTGCAAAAAGTATCAGGTAGTGTAGATAAATAATGTGACTATTAAGGGATAAATCAATGCTAGGGTTTACATAAAATCCTATCTTCCGTCTCTCCCCCCCCTCCCGCGTCTGGATATGGGTTCGCTCCCCACTCTCCGCGTCTTTTTGTGGGGGGAGGGGGGGGGGCATAACAAATAACAACCAACGTCGGGGGAGAGGGTGGCCGGGCCGCCCCCCCCCCCCCTGGCGGGGGGGGGAGGCCGGGCCCTCCCCCGGCTGGCGCCCCCCCCCCGCCGCGGGGGGGGGGGGGTGGGGGCGCAAAAAATTATTTTGCCCCTTTCAACGGGGCGGGGGGGGGGAAAAAAATCCCGCTGTAAGTTAAAAAAAAAAAGGTGGAGTGCCCTTTTAAAACAGAGCCGCCCTTCCTTTTACCTTCCTTTTAAAAGCCGAGGGGCGCGTGGAAGATATAGTTTACCTAGGAATTAGGGTATTGATGAAGTGATTCAATGCACACAAAATTGGATATCCATATTTTACCTTTATTTTATGCATTCATTAGCATAATGGGTGCATTAAAAACTAGTGTAGGTACTCCACTTTCACGATGAAGCCTATGAAGTAAATGTATTTCTATGAGTGAAACAAAATTTCTTATGGAAATAGGAGCTTTAAAAATGACACTATGGGATATTGGAGTTGTACCTTCTCGAGTTGAATTCCTTTTATCTCCCTATTAATGGTAATTTTAATACAATGTTCAACTCCTTTAAAAAAAATTGTTTTATCACTCCTTGTAGAAAGGTTAATGATAAGAATTCTCAATATCTTCAAGATAGTGAAGTTGGATTCTCTATGTCACCTTAATTTTGAGTATGAAAATAATAAAATCCATCTTCCAAATTTTAAATTAATCTAAATTTTGACTTGATTCTACCTTTGTATATGAAGTTTCTAAGTTTCTACACATTCAAATTGGAGTAGAAATCCTTGTATCTCCTAAGTTAGAAATTTAAAATAAATATGTATTTGCAAATTAAGTTTCACTAACCTTATAAATCCTTGTTAAATTTTTCCAAATAGTTGAAGTAATAATAATAAATATTTTAATGCTTCTATTCTCTACTTCCTATCTCGTAGACACCAAAACAACACCAATCCGATTATGTGACTGCAAACACTGATCACATTGGCACACACAGCCCCAAGGGCAGCCCCCAGAGGTTAAACAGTGGTCCTAACCACTCTCACAGTAGTTTTGGAAGGTCAAAAATCATTTTGGCACCTTCAGGCACTTTGCTCAATATCCGTTCCACCCAGGGACGAATTCTAATTGGGATTCGCTCCACCTAGGGATGAATTCACAATTCGCTCCAGGGTGGGGCGAATTGCAGGTTTGACGGGCAAAAAGTCAAATCTTGACAAATGGCAGCTCGGATCCACCACCTAACGCCTCCTTCAGTTCATGGGAGCATGGGTGAGCATTTTCGAGCGTTAGAGGCTGTTACAAGGGCAGTCATGAAGCCCCTAATCAGGGAGGAATCTTCCCTCCCCTGGAAGGGCATGGCTGCCATGTGGCGCCTCTGCATGCTCATCCCAAGAGACCTCCAGGTCTATAAATTGATGAGTTTCCTCATCCCAAAATATACAGAGTAAGAGCAATTTGGAGCAACGAAGTGCTGCCATTTTATTTCCCCATACACCCTTGTGCGATTTGTGCCTTCTACATCCTTGATCTCTTTTAGAGAGGAGGTCATTGGGTGACTATTGGAAGGTCGAATATTGAGCCCAAAACCCGAAATTTGGCCATAGAATACCACCCAATTTGTCGACAACACCTTGTAAGAGATTTTGGACCCATCCCAAGTGGATTGGTGCCAAAATCAGGCCCCAAACGGTGGGCGGCCCGCCCGGGCGCCCCCACACTACTGTAGGCCTAATCGTCCCTTTTAGGAACGATTGGGAATCTGTGGCAGATTTTTCTTTCTATCATTTTCATTTTTTGCATTCAATTCTATGATGCTTAGATAGGTTGTCATTTAAATTTCGTCTCGTTTTGAACAATTTTGATCGTGTTTCTATATTCGTTCGCTTTTACTAACTTGCAGGTAGCATCATCAGATTCCCATTGATGGAGGTCAAATTGGGAAAATCCGACCATCTGGGTCTTCCCAAAATGCCCCCAATTAGCTAACCCCAAGTTTGCAGGTCTTTTGGAGCTCTCTAGGCTAGACATTTGGGACAATACCTTTTCGGCATTTTGTTGCAGGTGAATTCGTCCCGCCCCGAAGCGAATTCAAATCGGTGAGGAATTTCTTGACTGTTCTTTTTGTAGTGCCCTCCTGGTGATGTCTTGATGCCCCTATCAAATTTTTAGAGCATTTGGATTCATTTTAGTCATAGTTTAATTCATTTTTCTCATCCATTTATCGTAGGCTTGGGGATTGCATGTTTTGTTTTATCCGCAGGTGCTATTGATTATCTTTTGTTTCTTTGAACGTAGGACCAGAACATCGGAGGAGCAGCAAGGAATCAACATTCGTAGACACAAGTGGCGGTGACATTTTGGTCCGCCCATCTTACATGTGGGCACGCGGAAGAAGGAAGGCTATCCATGGATGTAACCAAGAGATGGATTTAACGCTCCTCGCCCCTGAAAAGGGAGGATGCGAATTGTAACCGAGTTGTGAAATACATCAATAAAAGAGAAGGGCTGTTATTTCATTTGGGTTTCAATTCATGCTTTCTCCATTTCATGCATTTTTAATTCGTAGGATTCAGCGTTAAGTTTAGTTTCATTTTTTGCATCGTGCTTGGAGTCTTTCCTTTCTTGTTTCCGTATCCTCGTGCTTTCAGTGGCGATCATGGTGGGACCCTGTCCTCTATTTTTAAGATCAGATATCTGATCCAAACTTGTTTGTTTTTGCTTGCAGGTGCCGAGTTTCACATGTTGGATGTTGTTCGTTCCATCAGGAGGCGGATACAGAGCTGTAATTCGTCTTACCCAGGGACGAATGGGAATTCGCCCCACCCTGTGACGAATACAGTCCTGTAATTCATCCCCCCTAGGATGAATTTTTGTCTATGCAATCTTCGGGCAGAAACTCAGAACCGACAGATTTGGGCAGAGAAGAGGTAAGGATTCTAAATTTTTCTTGTCTATTTTTGTCTTCAGTTTTTCTGTTCTAGGGTACTTGCTTGCTTAGGGAAAGTAGTTTTCCTTTATCGCTTGCTTGTTTCCATTTTGCAAAATAAAAATAACCCCACACACCACGTGGCAACTTAAAAACCAAGGCGCTGGTCGTAAAACCCCAGCCCTTGATCAAGACCAACGGTGGATTTCATCACCACCTTGGCTTGAATTTTGCATCCATTACCCCGATCGCAATTGTTGCTAGACGTAAATCCTGATGAAAGCTGACCGAGTGTAGCTGGGGTGATTCCCAGCACACGAGGATAAGTCTTCTATGGTAGGTGTCATAAATAGGGTGATTCCCCTTCCGTACCGCCTACGTTCCACGTACCATCTGCTCTCACGTACCTATAGTTTCCCTCACGTAAGGGCGGGTATATAGAGAGGTTGGTATATCGGCCTGGCAATGGTATATCGAAGGGGCGACCATTTTTGGGAGCCATAAGAGCCATCATTTGCATTTAAACGTTCTTTACAAAAACCTTCAAAAAAAAACAAAAAAAACAAAAACAAAAACCAAAAACACACTAAACCAGGTCTAGGACACACTTTCAATCTTTAAACGAGATAATCACTGCTTGTGTGTGTGTATGATCATTTCTGTTTAGTGTAGCATAAAAATTTCATAAAAAGAGATAAAAATCTACATAGCTTGTAGGAAAGCACCACCATGGTGTACACACGTAGCCAAGCCCAATCAAGGGCGAAAGCTATGGAAAGTGTACAAGGGGGCACAAGTCGCCTCCGCTATAGCCCTAAGGACTTAGTCATACCGCCTTGGCGGCCTGACCCACAAGAGAGTCCGCATCAGTCCATGTCAAGATGGAACTATAGGGACACCCCTTTGAGGGACACGCCCATTCATCATAGCCCCTTTCAGGAGGAGTCCTTACACGTGGCACTCAACATAGATAGGAAGGCTCCCTTAGAAGCTCGATATGAGTGGCCACCACGTGATGAAGCGCTAGAGCGGCATAGTTTCCATGAGGAGAGGCCACATGATGATGGCCTCCCCCCTTTGCCCCCTATCACTGTTAGAACCAATAGACAAAATCCAGAGCGCAAGGCTCTTCAAACCGGGTGAGCTAACTCTACCCGCCCCTTTCACACATATGAAAGGGAGCCCGAGGAAGATGATTACATTCCTCAAGAGCAATATACAGCATGGGGGCCATGCGCTTCCACACCAGCTAGATACCATGATCACCCACTGAGGCCAGAGCCTCGGGTGAATGCCGCCAACCTCGATAGAGGGAAGCAGCCTATTGAGATCTCGGATCATCGAGACCGGGGTAAGTGCATAGGAGAGGCATCCAGGCCTCCTAGGCTCAGGATGGCAAAGCAAATTGACCTGGTAGTCGCCAGACATGCCGCCCACCAAGCATAGATCATGCGGCTTGAGCAAGACCAACAACAGCTAGAGCATTTATATCACCTTAGCAAAGAGCGCATTAGGCGCCAAACAGATGAGCTGCTCCATAACCCGATGCCTGAGAGGGTTCCAACCCCGCGCACCCAAAGGGCGGAACCATATGAGAGGCGTAATCCCTTGGTGCGAGATAGGTCTCCATGACCTTACCAAGTGCTGCCTCCGAGACCTCCTAGACCTGAGCGGGAGGCCACTCCCCGGAACAATGATGGGTACCCTCCGTGGGGACCCACCCAGGGTCATAGGTCTCACCTAGAGACTCCTCAGGAAGCTTACGAGGAGTACGAGCAAGAAGAAGAGCGGGCTAAAATGCCCTACCTAGGTGGAGGAGTTGCCATCCGGCCACCCCTTCAGAGGCCTCAAGTCTCCCACAACCCACAATGGGAGCAAACTAAAGAGGAAGAAATTAAATCCTCAGATGCATATAAAGCGCTGCTAGAGCATTTGGAGTCTATGGAGACCAAAACTTCTGGGCCCCAAAAGCCCACTTTATGCCAACTCCATAGTCATCCTGTGCATCCATCAGTGCCAGCACCTCCTTACCCTGAACACTTTAAGCTGCCTCAGTTGGCAACCTTTAGAGGGGAGGAGGATGCTCAAGAGCATGTGACAAGGTTCTTGAGCCAATGCTTCGGCATTCAGGACAATGATGCTTTGTTATTGAGAACATTTATAACCACATTCGTAGGCCCTACCTCGGATTGGTTTACTCAGTTACCAAAGCACAACATTAACAATTTAGATCAGTTAGTGGATGCGTTCCTTGAATGCTTCACCTTCAATACCAAGAAGAAGGCATCACTGAGTGACTTAGCCAGCCTCAGGCAGTATGAGGAGGAGACCATGGCGGCCTATGGGAATCGATGGAGGACATTGCTTTCGAAGCTGCCCTACCTCCCCCCTATGTCCGACCTCACTCAGATGTTCTCCAAGAGTTGTTTGAGATCGATCTCTATGCTATTGCAGCTGCAACAATATGCCACCTTAGAAGAAGCTCTGGCGCAAGCCAGGATCATTGAAGAGATCAAAATACAGGATGGCGAGATAGCCAAACCTAAGAAAAAAGAGTGGACTAAAAACACTAAAGCTGGGACCATGCAACAAAAACCCGCTATGGTTAACCAAGTTGCTATCAATGTCCCTAAGCCTGCACAAGCAACACGACCTCAAAAGGCTAACTATCAGGCAGTGCCTCCTAACAACTATGATAGAGAAAATTAGAGGCAAGAACAGAGTCAACAGCGTCACCCTAGGCGACAATTCACACCCTACACAGAGTCCAGGGACTCCTTGTTTGACCGCTTGTTAGCGACAAACCTGATCAACCTGCCAGAGGTTTAGACTATAGATCCCAATGCGCCCAAGCCTAAGGGGTATAGAGAGGACTTGTACTATAGGTTCCATAGGTGGCGAGGGACATGACCTAAATGCCTATTGGAAATTTAAGGGCTTGGTGCAAGACCTGATTGATAACAAGACCCTAGCGGTGGATAATCCCGTCGCACCAAGCAATCAACAAATGGAGGTCTTCAAAGACCCCTTGCCTGCTCATGCTCCACAGGCAAAGACCCTACAAGTTAACGAGGTCACACAGAACTGCCCCATGCAGGGATATGTAGGGATGATCAGTATAGTGACTCGAAATAGGAGGTATCCGAGCATGAATGCTCCTGCAACAGCAATAGGAGAGGTGCCAACAACTTCGCAACCACAATAGCACCTTGCACAACCTCCTCCGCCTAAGCCGGTGGCCACACTTCGGACCAAACTAACTCAGAGTTTGAGGACCACCTCGGCTAGGCTCTCCATATACGAGCTTATACAACAATCTACGCCCCATCGAGAAGCTCTAATGGAGATTTTGAAAGCCATCGAGTTGCAGCCCCATGAGACAAATTCTTTCAACAACTTCGTGGGGCATGTAAAATGATGCACTGAGCCGGTCATCACATTTCGGGAAGACGAATTGAGATCAGTGACTGATGACATGGCGGATCCACCCCTGCACGTTATCGCGTGGGTCAACGGGATCCCATACAAGAGGGTGTTGATAGACACTGGCTCGTCCAGCAACATCATCACAACTGTGGCTCTCAAACATCTGAAGTTGCCCGCATCTCACATCACAGCTTCCACCTACACTCTACGAGCATTCAATGACGCAATCTGCTCGACAGTCGGCACAATAGTCCTACCAATCCAAGTGGGACAAAAGACCATACCCACATTGTGCCACGTATTGGAGGGTGAGATGGCCTACAACATCTTGTTGGGCCGGCCATGGATCAGGGACATGAAGTGTGTCCCTTCGATAGCTCACCAATGTTTAAAGTATACATTTGAAGGGGAGGTGCATGTAGTCCCGGTGGACTTGGAACCCTTCAAGTATTGTAATGCGGTGCAGCTGATGCCGCAATCGACCCTGCCATCAACGCATTTGGATTTCTAGTTAAATCCATCTAAATAGGGTCCGATTCCATAGGCATCCCCGTTAACAAGTTCTTCAAAATCCCAGCCGGGTTCATCTTCATCGTCTGGTCCTCCACCAACGACACCATCTTTGGGGGCCAAACAGAAGGACAAAGGGAAGGAACCCCTGGAAGAGGCAAAACCTTTGGAAGAGACACTGCCATCAGTGTCAACTATCTCTACTGAGGAGATGCCTAGCCGAATGGAAGTCGAGGCTCCTAGTCCACCCGACATGGAGTGGACTCAAGGAGAACTTCCATTCCCTCCCCCTCAACCGCCAACGATCACCGTTGAAATGGCCAATACGGGCCTGGGGGAGTATCTGGTGTGGAATATTGTAGCAACACCCACACTAGAATCCATGCAGGACATGGGGAGACCTCGACTCCCCATTGGCACTATTGTTCCCCTAGGCTACCCACCGAACTAGACAAACTTTGTGTATGGGGGCCTTGATCATGGCGTTGCACCATGCACGCAAGAGGACGAAGACGAAGAGCCTTTTGCTAAAAATGTCAACTATTTGTCTAACCCAGACTTTGCTCTGAGATACCTTGGCCAATGCAATTGGCACGGATATGGGTTAGGCCGATATGAGCAAGGGATACGTGTTCTTTGCCAACCAAGATACCAAATGCCATATGACAAGTCGGGAGTAGGGTTCAACCACCCCCTGCCCTTGGACATCTTGGTGGAGAACATGCAAGGCCTAGGGATAGGCAACAAGGGGGGATTGGCATCGGATCCATATGCCAACCCTAACACCACATATACATTGAGGGATTATCTCCCATTAACGGCAATCAACCTTGTTGGCTCTAGTAATCCCTTCCCTTCGCTCGAGAGAGGAGAAAGCTCGAGAGCTCATTTTCAAGGAGGGTCTAGACAATGTCAAGAAGGGTCCTCGGAGGACGAGTCGGAGTATGAACCAGCGTCGTATGACCCCTTCGAATCAGATAGCGATCACTCACAGGTGATCCCCATGGATGAATATCAAGAAAGCCTCTTGACAATGTTCCCCCTGGATGCTCCCATCGAGCAAGCGCCGCTCCAAGGAAATCAAGTCCCCCTGTAGAGAGCGGAACAACCTAGGTGGGACCACATTAATTTGCTTGAGCAAGGCGAGCCTTTAATACCGCAAGCAGTCGGAGCCAACGAAGGCCTTTGGATCTCCGATAGTGATTATGAAGATGAAACAGAAATGGCATATCTTAATCACATGCGGCAGATGTAGCATCGGCACCCCTTGGAGATTAACGACATATTTGAACAATTAAACATAGTGCCAGGGCATGAGTGGTACGTAGACCCAACACGGTGGGACCAAGTGTTGGATCCGCTACTCTGGGCATACGAAGAGCACCTTCCACCCAGAGACCCTATAGTGACATCAGTGTCGAGGGTAGACCCTGTCTTCCTATCCACACATAGGGCCGATCCATTCGTGCCCGTCCCTCTAGAGCCAGATCCAGAGCATAGAGAACATCTAGAATGTCCGAGTCATCACACCCATGGTAATGGAGACCAAAATCATTTCATCAACATGATCTCCATTGACTTAACCACCCCCATCCACAATCCGACCGATCCAGCATAGTCATTGTATCTAGACATAGATGCCATAGACTAGGATCACGTCAATTCCCCTCCATCCCCATCCGAGTACTGGCCTTTCGATGAAATGCTCCATTTTACCCCTAGGCCAACTCAGGATATCTGCCATGCTGAAGAGGGACCCGAGGTTCCTAACGATGATCTAAACTCAGCAAATGATATCCACTTGATCCCAACTCCACATCAGTTGGAAGATGGATCCCACATGTCGGTCGAGGAGACGACTGACGTAGACATCGGCTCAGATCCAATGAATCCATAGATCATCAAGTTGGGGGTAAGTTTATCCCCCGAAGAGCAAGCCGACTACATTGCCCTTCTCAAAGAGAAGAAGGAGGTTTTTGCATGGTCATACAAAGACATGCTGGGACTAGACCCATAGCTAGTCATGCATAATCTAATGCTTGATCCGACAGTCAAGCCAGTTAAGCAAAAACTATGCAAGATGCACCCAACAGTGGCCTTAATGGTCAAAGATGAATTGCAAAAGTTGTTGGATGCACAGTTTGTCATCTGCATGGATTATCCACCATGGTTGTCCAACATGGTGCCCGTCAAGAAGCTTGATGGGAGGATTCACATATGCACTAATTTTTGAGATCTAAACAAAGCGAGTCCTAAGGATGATTTCCCCTTGCCGAGCATCGACGCATTGGTAGATGCTACAACGGGTCATGAAATGCTTTCCCTCATGGATGGTTTCTCGGGATACAATCAAATTTGTATCAGCCCGAAGACCAGCTAAAAATGGCGTTCACAATGCCTTGGGGGACATTTTGTTATAAGGTCATGCCTTTTGGCCTTAAAAATGCTGGCGCCACCTACCAACGTGCCATGACATACATCTTCCATGATTACATGCACAAGACTTTGGAAGATTACATGGATGATTTGTTGGCCAAATCTCTTTTGCGCCTGGATCATCTCGGTGACTTAAGCAAGATCCTCGATCGCCTCATGGAGCATAGAGTCAGACTGAATCCCAAGAAGTGCATTTTTGGCGTCACATCTGGAAAACTCTTGGGTTTCATAGTCTCAAAATGGGGCATCGAGGTGGACCCAAACAAAGTCAAGGCAATCCTTGAAATGCATCCCCCAACTACCATCAAGCAGCTCAGAAGCCTACAGGGAAAGGTCGCGTCGATCAAGCGCTTCATAGCGCAGCTATCTGACAAGTGCCGACCAATGAACAAGTTGTTGCACAAGGGGGTAGCATTTCATTGGGATGACGAGTGCCAGTCGACCTTCGATGACATTAAACAATACTTGGCTTCACCACCAGTATTGGCACCACCTAGACCAGGAGTGTCATTCTACTTATACATCTCAGCTACTGAGGTGGCACTGGGAGCCATGTTAGCCCAGAAGAATGAACTTCATAGGGAACAGGCTACTTACTATCTTAGCCGCACCCTGGTCAGCTATGAACTTAACTATGCATACGTTGAGAAACTCTGCTTGGCAGTGGTGTTTGCTACCAAAAAGCTATGCCATTACATGTTGAGCAACAAGACGTATGTTGTGTCTAAGGAGAATCCATTGCGATACATGATGAGTCATACTTATCATAGTAGTCGCACGACGAAATGGATCATGTTGTTGATGGAATTTGACATAGAGTTTATTGGACAGAAATCCATAAAAGGTCAAGGTCATAGCCGATCAACTAGCAGAGGCTCCTCTCGAAGATGACCAGCCTCCGACTATAGAACTACCCGATGATGGGGTCTTCCATGTCTCGGAATCACCAGATTCCGACGAGCCCGAGTCACAGGCCGACATAACCCTGTTTTTTGATGGTTCTAAATGTGAGCAAGGTGGTGGCATGGGAATAGTATTCTTCACACCGCAGGGCGCTCCTATGCCCCTGTCATTTAAATTAAATTTCCCATGCACCAACAACAATGCAGAGTATGAAGCCTTGCTCATAGGTCTTCAGACAACAATCACCATGAACATTAAACGATTGAATATCTTTGGTGATTCGTTGTTAATTGTCAACCAAGTCAAAGGGGTATTCCAATGCAAATGCCCAGTTCTGCAGGCCTACAAAGCCCTTGTGGACAAATTCTTGGCAAATCTTGAATGGTACGACATCGAGGCACTCCCTCGGTCATCGAACCATTTTGCGGACACTATGGCCTCTTTGGGGTCGCTAATCCCACAAGACATTTCTGGTGATATGACCACCATTCAAGTCAAAACACTATCGCAATCCGCGATGGAGCGAGCAAGCTCTGATTTAACGCCAGGAATCCACTTGATCCAGATTGAGCCATCCATGGATAGGTTCTCTCGAATCCACGATCGTCTGAAACATGCCAACTAGGGGTCCTTGTTCTCCCCTACTCCCCTTAATAGCAACACAATGCTATTCTTACAAGTTCTCTCCCGCTCAGCTTTTGCTAGGGATGAACTTCAAGAGGGACTGGCTGTTCATACCATCGAGGCTTCTGATCAGCAGGATTGGTATTCCCCCATAAGGGACTACCTCAAGTTAGGTAACCTCCCACTTGGATTGATGCATGCCGCAAAATGTGCATTCAAGCAAAAAGTGGCAAAGCATGTCTTGTTAGGAGACATTTTGTACCATCATAGCTATGAAGGGATCCTCCTTCGGTGCTTGGACCAGCAAGAGTCCACTTGGGCGATCGCCCAAGCGCATGATGGTACATGCGGTGGCCACTTCAGTGGTATGGCCATCGCAAAGCGCATTCTTCGCATGGGCTATTATTGGCCATCTTTAGAGCGAGATTGTTGCGCATATGTCAGGAAGTGTGTGAAGTGTCAACACCATGCTAATTTGACACACGTACCTTCCCAGGCCTTGCAGCCGATCCAATCGGCTTGGCCTTTTTCGTAGTGGGGCCTAGATCTAATCGAAAAGATCTCCCCTGCATCGTCAGGTCATCACACGTTTATCATCACGGCCACAGAGTACTTCACCAAGTGGGTGGAAGCGGTTCCGCTAACCTCTACGACTGGACCCCGCATTGTGGAGTTCATTTTGCATAACATCATATGTCATTTTGGTATTCCATCCAAGATAGTCTCGGATAATGGGACGTCATTCAAGAACAAAGATGTGCGTGCTTTGACCACAAAGTACAAAATTCAGCATAGTTTTTTGACACCCTATTATCCACAGGAAAATGGGCAAGCAGAGGCATCAAACAAAATGCTAGTTGCCATCCTTAAAAATATAGTCATAGATAATCATAAGGATTGGCACATTCAGATCCCACTTGCCCTGTGGGCCTATCGCACTAGCATTCGGACACCCACTGGGGCAACTCCATTTTTGCTCGTGTATGGCTCCGAGGCTGTCATGCCTCTCGAGTTGGAAATTCCTTCCTTACGCATATCAATGCAAGAGTTCATCGATGATGATACTACATGGTAGGCCCGGTTAGACCAGCTTACGTTGCTTGATGAATGACGCGTTAATGCTCTCGAGCATTTACGTATCTATCAAGAGCGACTTAAGAAAGCATACAACATGAAAGTTCATTTGAGGGACTTTCAGGTCGGTGACTTGGTCTTGAAAGAAAACCAACAGAACTCTAGTTTGTCGTCCCATCTCAGGGACAAATTCATGGCAAACTGGTTAGGTCCCTATGTAATTGATAGCAAAATAGGACCTGGAACATACCGGCTAGCCTCTCTTGATGGAATCAAGGAACTAGAACCCTTGAACATCAGTCATTTGTGGCCATTCCATGCTTAGAAGAGCCATAGCCCAAACAAAAGCTCCAAGGATTTCCGTAATCGCTTGGTCAATCCCAAAAATGCTCCAAGGATTTTGTAATCGCTTGGTCAATCCCCAAAATGCTCCAAGGATTTTGTAATCGCTTGGTCAATCCCCAAAATGCTCCAAGGATTTTCGTAATCGCTTGGTCAATCCCCAAATGCTCCAAGGATTTCTCAAGGATTGTAATCGCTTGGTCAACCCAAAATGCTCCAAGGATTTCCGTAATCGCTTGGTCAATCCCCAAAATGCTCCAAGGATTCCCGCAATCGCTTGGTCAAAAACAAGAAAATCCAAAAACAATAAAATCATCAAAAATAACAAAATTTGCATCTCATTTCCATGCATGCTCAAAATCGTCACAAAAATAAAGAGCTCTATTTTGCATATCATCTTCATATTCACACAAATCAATCCATCAAAAACACAAAAACATATAGCTGCATTAAGCATCACATCCATACATTGCATATTTGTGGTCATAAAGGTCAAAGCGCCATAGACTGTCATTACTTGGCAAAACCATCATCTTCTACATTTTTTTGCTTTATCAATAGCTCATCGCCTATAACCGCCATTCACGTTATTCTCCCACATCATAGTCAGTTGTTTTCTCATGTATCGAGAGTTTTCATCATTCAGTCGTCATTAGCTTTCTAGCCATGTACTATACCAAGTCGGACAGATTTTACGAAGGTAGAATTATACTTGGATCACACCTTGTTACGTAGCATCCCAGCACAAATTAAAACACATAAAACATTCCCAAGTTGTGTGAACGAAAGATGAAACCTGCAAAGCAATCCAGGTCACCATAAGCGAAATGGTTATCTTGCTCATCCCCCTATGCGAATGACCCCAAGAATGCTGAGAGTTGGCAAAAGGACAAGCATCCTCCCTACCCAATTCCCCAAGAATCCCAAGTTCTCAAAAAGTTGCAAAACATCAACAATTTGCAAACGTCAAAACTCCAAAAAATTTGACATCACAACCAAAGTGCATACCTCAAGAAAAGCACATAAAATAGTGATTCTCATCACTCCATATCCTAATCCCTTGCTCAAAAGAAAAATATAATACAAAAATAAATAGTGATTTTTATCACTACAAAAGAGCAAGTATCCCAATACAATTGAAGAAAAGAAGGGAGTCGAACTTGAATCCCTGGAACTCTCAGCATTTCGACAGGTCATGAGGCAAACCTCAGTACCGGTTTGGTTGATAGCCTATCGGTCACTGGTGGTAAACCTCCCGCATGATGATATATCTGTCACATTAACTTGTGTGCAGATCAATGTTTGCATGTGGATGAGCTAGCTTATGGTATCCTACGATAGCACCATAGATTAATCTGACTAAATACAACAAAGGAGTTAGTGGAGCTAATCAGGTGATCCTCGATACAGGTTTGGTTGACAGCCTATCTGGCACTGGCGGTATCCTGACCAACACCACATAAATGAACTCAATTGCACACACAGGGATGTGAAATAACTTGGTCCAAAACAAGTCCGATTCATACCTTGTTCAAAAAGTCTTGTGAGATAAAGTACAGTCGTGGCTAGTTAGTTAAAACATCTGAGTCTCAGAAAACCTTAACTACATTTGAAACCAACTTGCTATATTTTATTCTCGCCATACCAAAAAAAAAAAAACACATGTATACATAAAAAGCTATTTACCGCAGCCATCGCCTAGGACAAAAAGCCATAAAGTTCTACACAGTCTATGGTGCGACTACCAAACATCACAAATTCAATTCATCCATTCCATTTGCATATCATATAAATTAGAAACATTTGCATTCATCAACAACATATGCATTCATCACTATAACTTAACATGCATACATCCATATTCATCAATCATCATGCATAAAATCAAATCATCACATGCACATAAACAAAATAAAGTCTGTATATATATATCATCAAAAATGCCCATAGGCTACAAAGAGCTGGTCCTCTAACCCCGCAACAAAATCCAAAATCTCAAAACCCCCAAGCCTAAGGCGTCGGCCACCATGATCACGCAGGATCGGTGCGATGGGAACTACCCCCATGGTGTGGGTCCTATGGGACCCCTCAGGGTGGCTGTTGCTAGCCCCCGCATCATGCCTACTACCACCTCCCTCATCCAATCACCTACGACGAGATGATGTTGACTACTCAGTACCACTGTCCCTCATTCGGCATGAAGAGCCACCTCCAGGGGGCTCAGGTAACCGCCCATCGAGGTGGATAATCTCTCCCTCCAAATCCATCCGATGTCGAGACCAATCTGTCTCCCATCGAGACCAATCTGTCTCCCATGCAACCACTCTACCTCCCATCGATGGTAGTAAGCTACTGCATCGTCCCACTGCACCAACTAAGTCCATAGGAGATCCCTCTCCTGCAAAGCCTCCCCCAACTCCTCATCTCGCCTCCATAGCAGCTCCACCAATCATGCATTCTCAGCATGCACCCCTACCTCCGTGTCCTCCACCATGGCCGGATGCATAGGCACCTCTGGAACAACAGCCTGCTCTGGCTCCCACTACTCTGGGACGTCCTACATCTCCGGCTGGTCCAGAGCCCCAAAATCCATGCCCAAGTCATCCACCTCCACCATGTCTACCTCCTCTAGCGGAGCTCCCCAACCCTCACCTGGTGCCTCCGCACCATCATCCCCTACCTTCTACCTCCGCACCTCCTAGTGGTCCCTCTCCCTACCATCATCGTAGAGTCCACCACTGATCGTACTCTATAGTAGTCTCGATGTCATCCATGTCTGGGACATCGATCATCGCATCTGAATCCTCACCCAATGGCATGATGACCGGTCGATCTAGAGTCCTCTCATCCCCCGATGTCGATAGACCACGGGCTCACCAGGAAACCCTTGGGCACCCCAAACTATCATGTCACCCGGTATATGAGAAGAACTCCTACTCGGTCCCATGCCGCCCAATCAGCCACCGCTCCCTATGCACCCATTGGAGCCACTCTCTAGCCTCAAGCTAGGCTAGACATTCCCGATAGGGATGCTAGAACACCTCCCCTAGAGCAAGCCGAGCAAAGGCATCGGCATAGTGCCCTACAACACCTTTCACCATCGACTCTGTCCCTGCTCCTCCGACCACCACCATAGAGCTATGTACCCTATATCCTTATCTTCCATCTCCACCCATGTCATCCATGGTAACCCCCTGGTCTCTCCACCACTATGTGCTGCCAACCCCAGCTCTGTAGTAGATAGCTACAGTTGATCCCCTTCCGCCTCTGGAAGCGGACCTCATATAGCTCCCCATAGAGCTGTGCCAATAGTGTCTATCCCCATCTCAGGACCAAAGGCTCCTGCATCGAACACTCCACCAGCCGATAGACCACATCCAGTAGGTTCCACGAGAACCTCGCACCTGACGAGTCAGGTAGCAACATGTTGGAAATGAGGCCCATAAGCAATGCGTGCCTCACTCCCAACACCCCCCTCTCAAACCACCATCGAACCAGAATCCCACCCATCTGGTAGTCAATCTCTGCCCTCTCCACTAGACCATCCACCCCCAACTCCTCCCCATGCCCGAAGCAGCGTGTCAGCATCGCTGTCCGCTGATCCCATGGTGTCGTCCTGATCGGCAGTCCATCTATTGGAATCCTAAGAATCCGATAGACATCCTCCAGAGTGACTGTCATCTCCCCTATTGGGAGATGGAAAGTATTAGTCCAGGGATCCCACAAGTTGATCAGGGCCATCAGGTAGGCCCGATCCCCAATCACTGGCTCCAGCCGAGTCACCTGCTTGAGCCCTAGGGCATCAAGCCACTCCTAGTCAGCCATAGCTAGCGCCTCCCGCGCTTCAAAAAAAATAGTCGGCATGTGATACCGGCTCTTCACAACCTACAATAGACAACAAAATAAGCACATTAGAATCATGAAAAATAGTGTACAGCTACAAACAACATAAATGCAAAACATAATTTAATTTATCAACCTAGGGTTTTATACTCTCAAATTGATAAATTTGAACCAAAAAAACTATAATACAAGAAAATAATAAAGAGGGAGTTCACTTACTGGTCTCGCTTCGGCTCCGCTGCTCGATCCGGTTCGTGCACTCATGGTGGCGAAAAATTTGGCAGCGCTTCACTTCGCAGAATTGACCTCCTCCTCCTCAGAGCTCCAAATCGCTAGAAAAAACAAGTGCAAATGAGCCCAAACCCTAGTTTTGGCCTTTAAATAGGCTTTTTGAGCCTGTAATCATTCCTCCCTGGAATGAGCACTCTGGTTAGCGCTCGTTCCACCCTAGGATGAATACTACATAGGAATTCGTCCCACCCTAGAATGAATTCAGCACACAAATTTCAAAAATAGCAAAAAAATGCACAAAAATGCACCAAAAATAGCAATAAAATTGTCCAATGAGAGTGCTTTTGCACTTGACATTCCGGGCATGCAAAATAGATGTCGGGGTCACAAATCCTCACTATCCTACTCCCTAATAAGGCTACCATAGTTGGACCACTCCACGGGAAGACGGATCTTCGAGAATTTCATCCCCAAATGACATCGCCAAAAGGGTCAAAACCCACCCAAAAATAGCAATAAAACTGTCCAATGAGAGTGCTTTTGCACTTGACATTTCGGGCATGCAAAATAGATGTCGGGGTCACAAATCCTCACTATCCTACTCCCTAAGAAGGCTACCATAGCTGGACCGCTCCACGGGAAGACGGATCTTCGAGAATTTCATCCCCAAATGACATCGCCAAAAGGGTCAAAACCCACCCAAAAATAGCAATAGAGTTGCCGAACGAAGGCGCCTTCATGCCTGACCTTCTTGGCATCCAAAATAGATGTCGAGGTTATAAATCATCACCATCCTACTCCCTAAGAAGGCCACCATGGCCGGACCGCTCCACGGGAAGACGGATTTTTGACAATTTCAGCTCCAAATGGCGTCGCCAAAAGGGTTAACACCCACCAAAAATAGGTCTAAATGTCAAAAAACTGCACACACATTCAAAGATAAATCTCTGAAGGCACCCTTACCTAAGTCATCTTGGGTCAAGCGACTCGTCGCTTTTCTCATGTAGGTCATTCCCTCATCGATTCGTCGCTTGAGGGGGTAGTCACACTTAGTCACCAATCAACAAATACACACCCAATCATGGAACTGGCATGCATTCAAAGAATCATTGGCAAAGACAAATCACGCCCCTGCTTGGGGTAGTAAACAAGCAATAATCACAAGCTGATCAATCACTTGGCATTCATGAATCATGAACTCAAGGTTCCCATAGACAAAAGGTTGCGCCCTTTGCCTATTCATGATTGATCAATGTCCAAGCTCAAGTAACACCTCACCGAAAAAGGTTAACACTTGAATTGAGTTCCTTCGCTCGTCAAAAGCAAGGATTCAAGAATGCATGCCCTTTTCATGCTTGGGGCATCAAAATTTGGTTAGGTTACTAAGAAACCCTAATCATTAGTGCTTTGGTTATCTATTTTTGCTCGACGCTGTGCCTTGCACAACGCATCCCAAAAAGGGGCATCTGTAGACACCAAAACAACACCAATCCGATTATGTGACTGCAAACACTGATCACATTGGCACACACAGCCCCAAGGGCAGCCCCCAGAGGTTAAAAAGTGGTCCTAACCACTCTCACAGCAGTTTTGGAAGGTCAAAAATCATTTTGGCACCTTCAGGAACTTTGCTCAATATCCGTTCCACCCAGGGACGAATTCTAATTGGGATTCGCTCCACCCAGGGATGAATTCACAATTCACTCCAGGGTGGGGCGAATTGCAGGTTTGATGGGAAAAAAGTCAAATCTTGACAAATGGCAGCTCGGATCCACCACCTAACGCCTCCTTCAGTTCATGGGAGCATGGGTGAGCATTTTTGAGCGTTAGAGGCTATTACAGGGGCAGTCATGAAGCCCCTAATCAGGGAGGAATCTTCCCTCCCCTGGAAGGGCATGGCTGCCATGTGGCACCTCTGCATGCTCATCCCAAGAGACCTCCAGGTCTATAAATTGATGAGTTTCCTCATCCCAAAATATATAGAGTAAGAGCAATTTGGAGCAACGAAGTGCTGCCATTTTATTTCCCCATACACCCTTGTGCGATTTGTGCCTTCTACATCCTTGATCTCTTTTAGAGAGGAGGTCATTGGGTGACTATTGGAAGGTCGAATATTGAGCCCAAAACCCGACATTTGGCCATAGAATACCACCCAATTTGTCGACAACACCTTGTAAGAGATTTTGGACCCATCCCAAGTGGATTGGTGCCGAAATCAGGCCCCAAACGGTGGGCGGCCCGCCTGGGCGCCCCCACACTGCTGCAAGCCTAATCGTCCCTTTTAGGAATGATTGGGAATTTGTGGCAGATTTTTCTTTCTATCATTTTCATTTTTTGCATTCAATTCTATGATGCTTAGATAGGTTGTCATTTAAATTTCGTCTCGTTTTGAACAATTTTGATCATGTTTCTATATTCGTTCGCTTTTACTAACTTGCAGGTAGCATCATCAAATTCCTATTGATAGAGGTCAAATTGGGAAAATCCGACCATCTGGGTCTTCCCAAAATGCCCCCAATTAGCTAACCCCAAGTTTGCAGGTCTTTTGGAGCTCTCTAGGCCAGACATTTGGGACAATACCTTTTCGGCATTTTGTTGCAGGTGAATTCGTCCCGCCTCAGAGCGAATTCAAATCGGTGAGGAATTTCTTGACTGTTCTTTTTGCAGTGCCCTCCTGGTGATGTCCTGATGCCCCTGTCAAATTTTTAGAGCATTTGGATTCATTTTAGTCATAGTTTAATTCATTTTTCTCATCCATTTATCGCAGGCTTGGGGATTGCATGCTTTGTTTTATCCGCAGGTGCTATTGATTATCTTTTGTTTCTTTGAACGCAGGACCGGAACATCGGAGGAGCAGCAAGGAATCAACATTCATAGACACAAGCGGCGGCGACATTTTGGTCCGCCCATCTTACATGTGGGCACGCGGAAGAAGGAAGGCTATCCATGGATGTAACCAAGAGATGGATTTAACGCTCCTCGCCCCTGAAAAGGGAGGATGCGAATTGTAACCGAGTTGTGAAATACATCAATAAAAGAGAAGGGCTGTTATTTCATTTGGGTTTCAATTCATGCTTTCTCCATTTCATGCATTTTTAATTCGTAGGATTCAGTGTTAAGTTTAGTTTCATTTTTTGCATCGTGCTTGGAGTCTTTCCTTTCTTGTTTCCGTATCCTCGTGCTTTCATTATCAATATAATCAAAAAAAAAATTATATATTAACACCTTATTAATCCTATATTTTAATATCTCTAGAGTATAAAGCGTAGTTGATTTCAACCTTAATACACTTTCAATATAACACTTACCTTTAATTCAAACTTGCAAGCTCTTTGTAATCAACTTGAACTCTTACAACTTGATGGCAATTAACTCCTTATCAAATTTACGATGCAACTTAAAGTCTTTACTTCTTTCTTCATCGATATGTGTGCTTTCTCCAATGTCGGTATTCAAACCTATGAGCGTCGAATACCCTCATCAAATGTGCTCTCCTTTGTACTTCTATTCAAGTGGAAATTGTTCTTTCCTTCAACATAATTTTGCTTAATATTCAAGCTTTTGTCTTATTGGTGGATGTGTTCTTCCACAATGTAAATTGCTTCAGTTTGCAAACTCCTATATCTATTATGTGTGCTTCTCTTTGATGTAGTTGTGCTAGCCTGAGCACTTGATGAGTTACTTGGCTATTCTCCCTTGATCTCTATGTTGCTTCACTTAATTAATGCACCTTAAGATCTCTCCTTCGGATTCTAGTTGACGTCACTTTTATGGATGCCACACAAACACTTCTCTTTGAGTTCATCTCTCTAGCTTGAAATGTAGTATGCCAAGTGGTGTTAGCATTATCTTGTTGCTTCAAAAATGCTTTCACCCTTCCTTATTCCAATTCCAAATGACAACTAGTGTTAGGTAAGTTAATAAATTCCTTTAGTGTCCTTTACCTGCAATTGATGCCTTCTTCAAGAGCGTTATATGAATAATGTCCAAGGATTCTCCTTTGCTCGAGTTGTCCTTGATATCATTGTGAATGCATGTAATGCCTTCTCTCATGTGGTGCAAGTCATTCGATTCTCTTGCCCTAACTAATGTAGGTTATTCAAATACTTATTTTGACCTTCTTGTTCTACTTCAAAATTTTCTTTTTATGGGATAATTATGGTTATTCTCCAACATTTGTATGGTATAAGTAGTTTCTCTTCAATGTTTCAATTGATTTTTGATCACGGATATGATATGGCTTAAGGTGATGAGTATCCTTCTTCAAAATTGAGACTTCTTTGAAATTGAAATGTCCTTGTTGTTTGCATTGCACTACGAATGATGTATCTCCTCCTTAGGATTATTGAGTTTGCTTTACAATATATCATTGCTTCCATGTTGGATACTTGGGTTGAATGGGATACTTGCTTTAGTGCAAGTTGCAAGTGTAAAATGGTGGCTATACTTGTTGTCAATGTAGCTTCATTCAATGTAAGTTCATGAACAAAATACTATGATGCCTTCACAAGTATGATGTGTCATCTAATGCTTTGAGGTAGACTTTGTTGTGCTCCTTGTGATGTCTACACAATAAATTTTACACTACCTTGAAGAATTGAATGAAAACTATTTATGCAACCTTTAAACCTTGAAACTAGTGCTCAATAAACTTGATAAAAAAATAAAATATAAAAGTTCAACTAATGAACATTTTGCACCTTTGTTGCATATATTTTCTCCTCTATATATGATGATATTTATGGTGATTTAAGTCCCCTAAATGGCTACCTTTTGTAGATCATATTTTAGCTCTTCTAGGCTATCCAAAAATAGCTCTTTGGATCACCTTTTCTCAGCTTTAACACTCCACTAATCTGTTGCTCGAAACTATAATTTTGTGGATCCATACTTCTTCAAGATGTACCTTTGAAATCTAATCCTTAGCAACTACTAATGGTATCCAAATTGTTACTTTTTTTCTATCTTCAAATATTAAAAAATTTAGATTGTAAATATGTCAAAACCTTCATCAAAATGCTATCCTTGAATCTCTCAGATTCGATGGTTTCTCTATCTCTTTTCTCTTGTCAAATTTTGACTTCAATATTGTCCTATAAAATGGACTTATTCTTAATATTCTTACCATCTTAAGGTCTACACTTTTCTTCTCTAAAATTTCATAATATTCTTGTCAAATCCTTTTCTCTTGGGCTTGTTGTTACTTGGGATATATTTATCCCAAGTTCTTTATCATATTCTTCTTATTGGTAGTAAATTTCTCTAATGAGTTCTTCTAGGAACTCTTCCAATGAGGCTCACCAAGACTTCTACTTGTTTCTCCTTGAGACATTCAATCTTGCAACTTCTAAAACTTTAATGAGACCTTCCTTCATCTCTTCAATATTCAACTATGGAAGTTTTACAATGAGATATCCTCATTGGATCTCCTAAATCCGCTACTACTAAAATATTACAATAGGAATTTTGTGAGTCCTTTTCTATCCGTAATCTTCCACTATGGAAGTTCTTTAATAGGGTCTTCTATGCACCTCCTCCTCAATGTGAAGTTTTCAATCTTCAACGAAGATCACCAATCTCTAATATTCAGTAGGACTCTTTTCCTTGAGTCTATTCTTCCTTCAATGGAGTCTTCCTTCTAGGACCTCCTCCTTGATTTGCAATATTCAATATGGCTTCCTTGGCCACTAGATATTTTCTCAATATCCAACTTGAAGTCTTCAATTTGCAATTATTTTAATGGGACCTTTCTCCTTAGGCCTCCAAATATTCAATCTCTACTCTTATGCAAAAAAGAACTAATCCTTGCATGAGGAAAACACATAGAATTTTAGGAAACAAAGGTGAAATTATTCTCTATCGATTGTAGGAAGTGTCTCAACTGTTAGGAGTTAATTTTCTACAACACAATATTAGAAATAATTTTTTTTGCAAATCTATAGAAAACGACCTTCACTAGTTGGATTGCCAATCTTTAGTAGAATTTTTAAGTATTGAAAATTAGGCTGCAAAAGAGAAGAGAAAAATGTTAATATAAATAAATAAAATATATGTAAAAAATGATTTATGTTATATATAATACTTACATCAGTGATATCTCTTGCAATTTTTGCAACTACTACTTTTATTTATTTGTTGACTACAAGTTAAAATATGGTTGGGCCTCAGAATTTAGGTTCTCTAATCCGTTCAACATAATTTTCAAAATTTTATCATTGTAAGAAGAGTTGGTGGTCACACTGTTGGATTCAACCTTATGTAATAAAGCATCAAGTTTTTTTGGTTCATTCTTTACCAGTGAAAACATATCCTTTCTCTTTGAAAAATTCTTGTATCAGGTATTTATTTTTTTTATTAAAATATTTGCCCAATATTACCAATTTTCAATCCTTCAATATCTACAAGCAAACTATTATTAACTAATGACTTCATATATTTGAGCCAATAAAACATTTTATGGAAAAGTAACTTTATCATCATTGGTTGGAGGATGTTGAGTAGCGGTGTGATAGAAGTGGGATGAGGTGGGTGCGCTGACATCTGCTCTAACAACTTGTTCTGCATCATTATGAGGATCCTGAAGCAGATCGCTTACCTTAAAAGGTAAATATTTAAGATTGGTATCGTGATAAATAAAATCATCATCAATATTACTAGAGGGTATTTGAGAAGCGCTCCAGACATTCACAAGCCCAAGGGAAAATTCTATGAAATTAGAAATTTTGGAAACGGTGCGTGTCTATGATTGAGTAACGATTCATCCTAGAGGAGGTGATGTAGGGAATTATTTTTCATACCTCATCATTTTTCCTCTCATCATTGGTTCTAATTGGTATGATTGCACTTGTCGTGGATCCATTTATGGTGGTTAAGGTAGTCGATGCATCTTTCTTCTTGGTCTTGTGAATACAACCGCCTCTTATAAAAAAATTTACATTAAAATATCAATTAAAATTTTTCTAAAAATTAAAAAAAAATGCGAGAGGAACAAATTAAATTTAACTATACTTACTAGAGGAGAATGTGTTCTGCATAGTAGAATCTTGCTTGGATTATGGATCCACTTGTTGCTCTAAAAACATATAAAAATGTTCCTTAAAGTAATTATACCTTTTAATCTATAAAATATATAATTTTGAATAGTAGTTTTGAATAGTAAGGTTATCTTTTGAGATAAAGCTAATTTCTTGAATGTTAACTGCAACATATCCCAAAAAATAAGGAATTGAAGGTGTACGCTAAGGAGGTGATGAAGACCTCAAACATTTTGCACTTCTTACGATAGTCAACTACTTCAGAATCTCCAGTGGCTTTTGGTATGATACCCCTTATGGTGGCATCCCTTTTACTAGCAGATCCAACTACTTTTTTTTGCATTCAAGCAAAAATTAAAAAAATCATTGGAAAGAAAAAAACATAGTTTTTTTGAAAATATAATTTTACCTGTATTTCTTGTTCGGTCATACCAAGAGACAACAAGCTCAGGTGCAATGTAGTTGGAGGTGGGGTATCCTAAACATTGTAATATTCTTCATAAAAGAGGGACATAAGGAAATTTTTGGATGTTACTACCCATGGTGTTTGTTGTTTTTTTTTGCATAGAAGATCCCATTTAATGAGGTTTGAAATATGGGTGTACTAGTCAAATATTATGCCAAAAATACATTGCACCAAATAGGTCAATTTCCAAAATGATATGTTTGTAGGTTGTCCCTACAAAACAAGTCTTGTCTAGAAAAATTATATGCAAGCATGAAGAAGTCTACAACGTTGCAAAGGTTTAAGCCCATTTTGGACTTAGTAGAGTGAATTGAAAAAATGACAACATTATCAAAAAAAATTAGAATACCTAAAAAATGTAGAGTAATAAAAATTACATTTAAAAAAATACCTTTCAAATGATCCAATTTGACACTGTATTTGCTCTCTAGCAGTTGTTTATCATCATCACTCTAAATGTATTGATTGGTCACTATTTAACCATCGATATACGAGATCCCTGTGACATGGTGCATATCTAATGGTTTCATAGTAAACTAAATACGCTTGCTATCAAAAGTCATGCAAACAATGGACCCATCATCATCATAGGAGTTTAAAGTCCCTTGAAAATGGTGTTGTTGTTAACTACACTATTTTTAATGCTCCTGCAAGTCCAGACTTCTTGATCCATTGCTAATCCATTCTAGATGTATTGAAAATATTTGAAATGTTAGGGTAAAATTTGTTTTTGAAGCTAAATTTAGCCACAAGAGGAGAGGAAGAGGTTGTCATTTGGACTATGATCTAGATTTAGGATGCACAATAATGACTATAATAGAATATGTAGGGTGTGGGACATAGACTATGGTAAAAAATTAGGAAAAAATAAATAGTAGGAAAAGGAAGAAAAATGATTTTGCATGCCTATTTATAGAAGTTCACATGCCAAAATTTTGTGGATGCACGATACGTGGTAGATGTTAGGACATGTGTCAGTATCTCATTGACAATCAAAAAAAGGTCATCCTATGTCTATCACCAGTAGAGGTCACCATGTGGTTATCACCAGTAGATATCACCATGTGGTTGTCACTAGTAGATGTCACCATGTGGTTGTCACCAGTAGATATCACCATGTGGTTATCACTAGTAGATGTTACCTTATATATATCACTAGTAGAGATCACCATATGGCTATCGCTAGTAGAGGTTGTCATCTAGCTATCACTAGTATAGGTTACTATCTAGCTACTGCCAGTAGATTTTACCACCTATTTATCGCTAGTAGAGGTTGCCATCTATTTACCACCACCTATCTATCACTAGTAATAGTTACTATCTATCTATTTATAGTAGTTGCTACCATTTATCTATTGCCATATCTTTATCACCAGTTGTCTATCACCAATAGTGGCTTCTAGCTGTCTATCACCATCTATCTATCTGATGATATCTATTGGTGATAGATAAAGCGTGATCACTATTGGTGATATATAAAGGGTGATCACTATTGACGATAGACACAATGGTGACCTCTATTGGCAACAATTATCATCTTTTGGCTATCACTAGTAGTGGTCACCTTCTATATTTCGCTAGTAATGGTCACCTTATAATTATCACCAATACATGTCATCATTTATCTGTCACCAACAATTTGTTTTTTGCATGTCATCAAATTCGCCAAAAATTTATGTTTTTTCAGGAAAAAATAAAAAAATGTACCACCTATTTTATATAAGTTTAGACATGATTTGCATTGATATTGAAACTGATTCACCAAATTTTTACAAGTATATTTTGGGTTCGACCCCTTATGCATAACCCTAGCTACAAGCATATAGTAACATATTTACAAGTTATAAGTAAAGATACTTCTTTTGATGAGTTAGTCAACATTCTTCAAGAGTATGAGGAGGAAAACACAATTAAATATGAAATGACTAACACTGATATGGTATCAAAAGATAATCCATAGGGAAAAATTGCTTCATCCTCAAAAGGATGTATATAAATTAATAACAAGTATTATTAGATATGCATGAGAAAACATCATAACATTTATCATTGTAGATTTTATCCAAGAAACCATAATCAAGACAATGAGATGAATAATTATCCTCAATTATAATATCGAGAGAGGAACCAGAAAGAACATCTAGCTCAAAATATTGAAGAAATTTAAGAAATAGAATAAGAAACAAATACTTATGAAATCAAATCACTATCAGCAAATTTAAGATATTATGAAGATACAGAATAAAAGTAAAAGCTCTAGAAGGAAGAATATCCATATTGAATATTAAAGTCTTCAATACCCAAATAATGTAATACAGGGGGTGTTAGAGTATATTACATCATTTGGGTCATGTAAATGTACCACCCTTGGTACATAACTAGAGTAGGAAGTTACTTGAGAGTAGAGAAAATTAGTTGCTTGATGAAGAAGTAATAAATACACAAGTGTCAGTTTTGCAAGTGTAAATATGCAAGGTGTCCACTTGTACATCAAGATAGAGCATTGGGCAAGGAATCCATATTCCTATATAAAGGGCCTCATAGTATGTGTGTTAGATATATATATAAGAGAGTAGTAGTTATTGTAGTAGTACAATAGATATATATTGGTGATGGAGTACAATGTAGTGCTATAAGCATCAGTTACTAGAGTTTCCATTTTTTCCATTATACTACATTGTAATATTTCTTATCATTTATAGATACAATATATTTTAGTATTGTACCAAAACTCCATTATTACTCATCTCAGCATATCTTAGATCTTGTGGTTGATTACTCCTGTATCATCAAAAGCTAATAGTTCCATGCTATGTAATATTTGAGTGTCATAAAATAAAGTTTCTATTAAGAATTTTGATTATCAATAAAGTGTATTTTATGCAATTTTTGAGTTTTTTGAGTTGTGTGATTATTAACAAGTGATTTAATGAGTTATGAGTGTGTTGTGATTATTGAAAAGTGATTTAATGGTCCTATAAAAGGGACCTATGATATATTTAGGCCCATTTACTAACATGCATTGGATGGGGTGAAATCCTACCAAGGGTGAAGCCCCTTTAGATATCACCATAAAGGATCTAAGACTCTAGCTAATGGAAAAAATCACCTTAGCTACCATAAAAGAGGCTCATGAACGATGGGTATTCTAGTCTAGTTGATTAGTTAAGATTCATGGCATGGGAAGCTTTAGGTTCCACATTAGTCTAAGGTGGAGGTTCTTCCTTGGCTGCACTTTTGACATTCTTTTGGTGTTAGTTGTTTTATAGGTTGTAGAGGTATTGGACTCCCTCATCTTGTTCTTAGTTGGATTCAAATAGTGATTTGATCAAAATTTATCAAAATTTCCTTCTTAGTAGGATTTTCTTGGTGTATCAATTCTTCACTACACTTAGGTTTAGTGGGAATGTTCATTCCTAAATTGAGATCATTCTAAATAGACAACTCCTTGTTAATATTTTGATCATATTGTACCATGTCCTCTAAGATCTGATTGATTTTTTCTTCACAGAATAAAGCCTCAAAAGAATTGGTATTTCTTCCAGTACCATTTCTTATTGGCCTCTATTATTTATTTAATTTTATTTCTCTAGGAATATTTTTTGGAAGTTGAAAACCATCCTCATTCATATCTATTTGTAAGTTTCTCTTGTAGTTTTATACATATGTTTCTGCTAGAAGCTTCTTAGAGTATGATATCTCAATATGCCCCACCTCATAACATATTCTACATCTAAAGGATATGTTTTCATATTCTATGTTTTGGGTCCATAAATTATCCTCATACTTAAGAATGATTGATTTTGGTAAAGGTCTACTTATATCAATCATGACTAATATTTGACCATAAATAGCCAAGAATCCATATTTTTAGTTTCTAAAATATCAAGGAATTCTACCAAAGTATTGCTTGTTGCCTTGAAGGTATCTATTTTCTAGATTCAATGGGTAATCTATACATCCTAACCCAAACTACTACTAGGGATAGATTTATATTTTTAGGTGAAAACGTTCTTACCAATGGGTAAGGAAGAGTCTTGCTCTTCCCATAAACCAAGAACCCCCTTTTAGGATTTTATCTCTTTCTTCCTTTGAAAAATAGCTAGGAAGAAACCTTTGGGAAGAATGTATAGACTCACACTTGGATATTTCTAAATCCTATCAATCATTTTCTCAAGGCTAAAGTCCCTATCCAAGACCCGTTAAATTTACCAATAACTATCCAATCTTTGACCAACAAGGATCATTGCTTTGTAAGGTCATAACTAACCTCTACTACTAGGGATAATTATAAGAATTTATCTATAAATTAGTCTATGGTAAGGAAACTATTACTCCAAATATACTAAAATTTATCAGAATATCCTATAATAATTATATTATTTGAAAATAAATCTATAATAATTTGCATGCAAAAATTCTAATATAATGAAAGGAAATAATAAACTTAGATGAAAAATGTATGACTATATAGAATGTCCTACCTTGTTGATGCCCTAGACCTTTGTTGCTCCTCCCATCATTTGAACCCTGGATGATAGATATTTATAATTTTTTTTTTTGCAAATTCATAGGGTTGTATCTCCATCAATACTATTTGGATTCAGTCATATGACCACTCATTTTAAATCTCTTAAAATTTTACAAAAAATAATCCAAGAATCATCTAAATTATACAACCCTTCACAAAAAAATAGCTCTTAAAAGTTGAGATATTTTTCAATAAAAAATTACCCTAATGTTGACCTAGATTCAAATGGTTATCTTCATATGGTCATATCTCCCTCAATAATACTTGGATTCTTTTGAATTATCACTCATTTTCAAGCTTTTCAAGTTCCACACAAAATGCCATAAGAATAAATGGCTCCTAACATATGATTCATTTTTTAGAAAAAAAATTTCTTGTCTCTTTCGATTCATTATTTTCTACCTTCTCAAGGCTTTTCAATAAATGATGTAGGTATTTTTAAAAAATACAAATAAATGTATTTGAGGTAAGATCTTTAAAGTCTATTTTTAGTATGCATGGATCGAGCTACTAGAGTCACTTTGATAGAAGCTTCAATACATTCACAATTTACATGCCAAATATTAATTTATTCTTCTTAGATATTTTATATTTTGAACAAAACTATACATACATAATCCTTAAAATTTGGTTTATCCCACCATAACATAATAATTTGGAAGAAATTAGGGTCTTGAATCCATATAGATGAAAATCAAAATGGATTTATATAACCATTATTGAGAAGATTGTATCTCAAGAGGAGAGGTTTGTAATTTGATCCTACTCATAATATACTCTACGTAAAACCATGAATTAGTTAATGAAAATACCTCTATTATTTTTCTTACTTGAGTTCTTCTAATATGTCTATTGTCCTATGTATGTTGAAAACTTTAAGGAATACATTTCTAAAGTTCATTTCAATTAAAAATGGAAGCAAAGTCCTTTGTTTATTTAGAACATTGTGAAACACTACCTTTCTTTTATAATGGATACAAAATCATGTTGAAGTCCTCCACCCAAGAATACATAGATCAAATTTTGAATCATCATTAAATTTAATGGAATTATTTCCACCCTAATAAGATAGTGGACCTAATGGATTTCCTATATTTTATTTTGGACTTGTCTAAAAGCGATATGTTGATATGTTGTATGTGGTTGAAGATACTAGGAAAAGTAAATTTATAACAAGTGACAACAATTCAATCTTTATTGCATTAGTTACTAAGAAACATAGTAAGCCTTTGTAATATTATTTAATGAGATAATTTCAAAAACTATGGAAAATAGATTGAAAATAATTCTAGATTGTATTATCTTAGAGGAATAGGTGGTATGATCATGTTAAATAAATTATTAATAATGAAATCATTACATAAGAGGCCATGCATTCTCTTCATTCCATGAAAAATCAGGTATGCTTGTAAAATTAGATATGAAAAATATGTGATAAGGTTTATTTAGATTTTATATATGATATTCTCAAAAACCATGGTCTTGATCAAGTTTGGTGTAAATGGATTAGATGTTATAGCAATCTAAAGTATTATATTTTGATCAATGAACCCCTTACTACATACTTTGAATCCTCTCAAAATACTTTGCCACCATAGCCTAATATTATCTTATGTATTTATTATTCTTGTTGAGGCATTGGGGAGAGCTTTCTCAGATATAAAAATAGAAAGAAAATCAAATATACTTAGTTACAATGAATGGGCTCTTTGAGTCTTATCTCCAATTTGTTGATGATACTTTTCTTTTGGGTCATCTCTCAATTAGTGAGTCCATGGAGTTTAAATCAATATTATCATGTTATGAGAAGGTTGTTGTAAAATTGGTTGATGCCACAAAATTTTAGAATTATTTTTATTGAAATTATCCTAAAATTATAATAGAATATTGTGGGTATTCATTTTTCAAATAAAGGAAATAAGAAGGATTTGTGGGGTTCAATTTTTTATAAAATTAAATCTTCATTGGATGGTTGTAAATGTAAATTCTTAATAATGGATGAAAGACTACAAATTATAAAGACTATATTGCAATCTCTCCCTATGATGACACTTTCAAGATTGGTATAAGGTTTAGAATCTAAATTTGATAAAATCTAAATAGGATATGAATAAAAATTTAGGTTTTCTCTTTGTAAATGGAATATAGTTTGCAAATGAAAGTGTAAGAGCCATGGGCATCCATAATCTATTGTGATCAAGGCATGCTCATGTCCTCCCTTGAATTGGGATACTTTTAATTCCCAAGGAATCTACTTGTTTGATGTGTAAATTTGAATAACACAATCTAGGTCCTTCTAGATCCCTATATACCTTTACTCCTTTTAGAATAAACTAAAAGAACAATAAAACCCAAAGAAAATCCAAGTAATTATAGGAAAGATGCATGAAAACAATAATGCAACAATACAAGACCCTAAGCTACATGAAATTTCAATTTAATAAAATTGAAGATCATTCTTCTTTTTTTCTTTTGAGTAATGGTTCAAGAATAAATGCAACATGTAAATATCTAAACCACATGAACTTTATTTCTTCCTTGCAAATGTAGCTAGAATGAGTGCAATTAAACTAATTAAACTAATTAAATAATTTATTTACTTGATCTAATGAAGATATACAAACTTCTAATAGAAGCATTCCTCTAACACAACATAGATAAAATCAAATCAATGCTAACAAAATCGATGCTTTAAAATGTACTAAAAATAATGGCACTTTTAGACTTAGTTTTTGATCAAATAACAAATAAAACACACAAAAGAAATAGAGTCCAAACTTTTACTACATAGATTAAAAAACCAAAATACATGAAAGATAATTTCTATTCTACTTAGATTTTTCAAGAAAAAAGAATGGGGGTTTGATAGATGATAAATAATACGATATACAATGCCTAATCCTTTTGATTTCCTTACAAATTGTAACCCTAAGATAATTAAGCTAACCAATTGCTTTTAGTGGCTAATTTAACCATTGAATTAATGTGATTGACATATGATGACGTCTGGTGAAAGTGCACCTCTATCAACATAGATAAAAGTACAACATTGTGGTGCTTTCAATCACATTGGGAGTAGTGGAGCTTTTGCATAGAGCCTGGGAATTGATCAAAAAAATGTATCTAAGAATTGATATTGCGTTGCAGATCTGCCAATTTAAACCAAACCGTATTGTATTGTTGTATAATTATTTTTGTTTTGCAATGGTTGGAAAGGGACAGAGGAGGAAGGGCAAAGAAGCAGTGGTGGCGAAAAACAAACAAGAGAAGACGATGCAGAGAAAAGAAAAGCGTACGCCGAAGAAGAAAGCGTCGCAGGATCGGAAGGTTCAGCGCCAGCACTGCCTCCTCCATCTCACCCAACGTGAATACGAAAGATTGAAGACTCTCGCCAAACAAGATAACATAGACTTCAAACAAGATAATCAGATTTTCATTTTTGCAGAATAAAAATTTGATGCAGAGAGACCCAGATAAACCGATCGACATGGAAAGTGTATTTTTTAAAGAAAGATTACATCATGCCGTTGCCGCTGAATATTTTGGAGCTGAGTACAGGTTTCTCCTTGAATTTTTTCCACGTACTTATATCATTCACTCCAAATAATGTAGTTTAATTAAAAAAAAACATGATTTACTTTGTATGGTATTTTGATTTTATAAATAATATGGCTGTTTTTTTAAAGTAATTTTGTTTTTTTTTATAAGAAACTTGGATATTTTTATAATAGCTTATTAGCCCTTTTAAACCTTTTATCATGCTTTTACATGTTTGTTTATATTTTTAAAATGTTTGACTGGTAAAATTAATATTATTATAGAAATAGTTTAATTTTCCTATTAGATTTTTAGAAATATTTGGATACGAAAATATTTTTGAAAAAATATTTAATAGTTATCATTCAGAGTTAAATATTTGATTTTTATACGTTTTACTAAATTATATTTGGAGATATTCTTTATTGGTTTCAAATAAAAAATACCTTGTAATTGTACTTGCCCTGACCTACCACTATCCAATCACTACATACTTGAGGTCACCAAAACCCTGTGTGGCCTTATTAATAGCATTGCTATATAAATTTAATGGCTTTTCTGGTATGTTATTTTATTGAACCTTCTCTAGTCTTAGTGTTACCCTTAGGTTCTTTATTGAACCTTCTCTAGTCTTAGTGTTACCCTTAGGTTCTTTTTGACATCCAAGCTATGCTAATAAAAAATTCTTGGTTAGTAGTCATAGTGGTCTTTTTTGTTAAATTTATCATGCTAGATATAACACATGTGCTTCTCTTATGATGTATATCCTATTTATACCATCTATTTATTTATTTTATTCTTTGGACAATCATACATTTGTTTCATATATATGGCTTCTTCCTTTTACCCATGTTTGTATCTTATTTAGGCACATGGGTTCATTTATATTTGTCTCCACACACTTGCAATCGTTACCTTGATTATTCATCATTTGTTCTTCATCAATTATTATGCAACTTGAATTTCTAATATCTATCAAAGATGTTCTTCATCTTCTTCAAGTTGTTTTGTTTCCTCTACCATCTCCTTGATATAATTTTATTAAGAGATGAAATCTACCTCATCTTGTTACTCTCTAACATCTGAGTTTTACCAAAAAAGAATACCAACATGATTGGATAAACTGTCTGCTACTATGTTTTATTTTATATAGATATGCTAACATTTCAAAGATATTGCCTTCAACACTAGTTGAGAGATAAGACAAAAAATTATATTTTTTAGCCAATCCCTAAATTTGTATTTCTTGATAAATTAATAATAATATCCATGATATCCTCTTATTTGTAGAATTTCACCTATAATAATTTTGCTTTAGATTTTTAAGGAAAGGAATATTAAGGCCTTAGAAAGAGAATCAAGTGAGCAAACATTTTTCAAAGAAAATTTGGTTGCTCCAAATCCTTATGTCTCTAGTTAATTTCCCCATATTTTGATAGAATTAAAACAAAAATATCTTTGTTGTTTAAAAATGAGATAATAAAATCTTGAAGCATAATTTGAATCTCATCCACCATTTTTTTGAGGTCCTCCCCTTCAACCAAGTTGCTAATAAAAATTCATGATTTGGAATTATTGATCACATTAATATACATTCTAACCTTTGAACCTCTATAGTCTATATGTGCCCAATTCAATGATTTCTATTTTAGATTAGAAATAAGAGAATAATATTCAACTATCAAATCAAAAAATTGTAGAATCCCTATCATTGAATGAATAGCTCATATAATCTATTTACAATGGTAAGGTCTTTGGCCTCTCTTTGAGAGTTCCAAGTTTCAAACCCCACTGAGTATGAAGGGATCCAGACCCTCATAAAAACCTATGTAAACTCATTAAAAACCAATGAATAGCTAATATGCTTCTTGATCAATTATAATATGAAGTTCCATGTTGTCAATCCCATAGGTAGGAGTGATGTTCTTAACAATTTTATTTCATCCATATGACCTATAGAGATATTCTTGAAGTAACATATTTTCCCAACTCTTTCCTTGATCTTGGAATAATCTTCAATAAACATTTGCTTGTAATGATAAACTTATAAGTTTACAACTTTGCAATCATGTATCTCTAATATTATTTTCTTTGCAAACCTTAAACCACTTAAAAAGAGAAAATCTAAAATTTCCTTCACACCATTTTCAAAATAAATCTCTTTGAATGTTGTACTTATTGTCAATCTTGATAAGTACATCATATATAGATATAGATTGCAATGTAGTCTTTATAAGTTGTGTAGCCTTCCATCCATGGTTAGAAATTACTTTTCCAGCCTTTGAAATAAGATTTAATTCTATCTAAAATTGAGTCCCAAAGCTCCTTCTTCCTTTATTTATTAGATTAAAAAGTACCTAGATAAGTTGATAGAAAAATTTCATGTTTAAACCCTAAAATATGCATAATAAACTATTATAAAGTTGGGGAAGTGTTAACAGTATTAACTAACTATACATTACCCTTATCGCAACATGATAATATAAATCTCCTCTTGAGGCATAAATATGAGCTTTCCTTTCCATTTTTCTATCTAGTCACCTCAAATCTCTGTCATTCCTCCATGGTTAATGGGATCTATTCCCTAAGGTCTCTATATTGTGTTGACTTGCAACTACACTAGGAAACTATGAAAATCATCAAACATGGAAAAGAGCTATGTTAGAGTTAGAGTATATTACATCATTTGGGTCATGTAAATGTACCACCCTTGGCACATAGTTATAGATTAGGATATTACTTTAGGGGAAATTTAGCTAGTTACTTCAAGCAATGTAATAAATGCTTAAGTGGCAATGTGTAAGTTGTAATGTGCAAGGTGTTTCGTTGTACAACTAGGTACAATGTTGGCCAAGGAATCTATCTTCTTATATAAAGGATGTCATAGTGGTAGATCAAATATCAAGTCAATATCAATTGTAGTGTAGTATATATTAGTATTTCTCATGTAGAATATTGCAATATATTTTCATCATTTCTATTTATAGTATATTTCAGTCATATTGCAAATTCACATGCTTTCATATTTATTGCATCTTATTAGAACATGTGTTATATCTCTTCCACTGCATATATCCTCAAAGGCTAATAGTGGTATCAAAGCGACAATGAATTAATATAGGAATAGTAGGACCAGTCATATTGTAAATTCACATGCTTTCATATTTATTGCATCTTATTAGGACATGTGTTATATCTCTTCTACTACATATATCCTCAAAGGCTAATACTAGTATCAGAGCGAAGGTGAATTAAGATAGGAATAGTAGGACCTATATCCATCATAGTTCCTCTCTACGCTTTTGAAAATCAAACTCGCCAGTGTGAACCATAATTTATAAAAGTCATCATCAGATAAGTCTAGTAGGTCAATAGGAATAGGGAGAGTCACAAGTGAGGATTGAAATAAATCTTAGTTGCAAAAAAATTGAGATTATATTTAGCTAGAGTATTTCCATAGAGTTGCAAAAAAAACTTGTGAAAACTAGGACTCAGTATTCATACCACTAGATTGAAAAATAAACTAGTGAAGATTATTACCTCCAAAATTATAAATTCTTAAATTCCAGTTTCTAACAGCTTGTTGCAACAAAAGGAGATTCAACAAAAGGCTAAAAAGCTTTCTACAAGATATTTAGGAAGAATATATTCTTAAAATAATTTTGCACTTGCAGCAATAAGGAGAAAAATAAATATTTTAAAGACCTCAAGAAATGTCCCATCATAAGAGCTACAATCGTGCAAATTAGAAAAGGAAATAAAATGCCACAATAGCCTTATAGCAGACTCAAGGAAGAACAAACTCTAGAGGTTGAATAAAATAAGGAAATAGGAGATTTATGGTTTCTATTCAAGATCAATACGTGTAAATTGTAGAAGCATAGAAGGCCATAGAAGCCTTGATCAATAAGAAGGTTATAGAAGCCTTAATTCTTAAGAAAAATTCAAAAAATAATTCCTGATTCAAAATATAAATTCTTGATTCAGAATAATACTCCAATACTTCAGAAAATATTTCTTGATTTAGAAGATAAATCCATGATTCAAAAGAATAATCCAAATAAGTTCCTCAGGAATACTTCAGAGAATATTTCCTAATTTAGAAGAAAACTCTAGAGAAGAGTCCAACAAATAGGATATTGGTGATCTGCTTTACTGATTAAATATTTCCTTCAAGAAAGAACTAAAGAGATCAAGAGAAAATCTCGTTGAAGAAATTCCATTTTAGAAAGAAAGAGAAGGACTAGAAGAGTCCTGTACAAATCCAAAAGTAACAAAATTAGAGATCCAAGAAGAAGATATCATCACCAACACTTCCAGAAGCATAAGGTTGAAGAAAAGGTCTCAGTTGGAAGACCAAATAAGTTGCAAGATATGAGACCATGCATAGGTCTCAACAAAGAAAAGAATAAGGCTTGGAGAGCCTTGTTGCAGAGCTTGACGAAGAATCATCAAAAGTATTCCTAGGAGAACTCATTAGATAAATCCACTACCAAGGAGAAGTTCCTAATAGTGAAGGACTTGGGATAATTATTGCCATCCAATAAAAATCCCAAGAGAAGAAGATTTTGGTAAGGAGTGTCGAATCCTAGAAGACAAATCCAGTGAAAACCCCAAGAAATTCATAATATTGAGAATAAGAAGATCTTGTTTGAAGTCAGAATTTGATAAGAAGTTTGAAGGAAGATTCAAATATAAGAAGCCTAAAAAATCTAGGAGATTTGGATATTACCTCTCATGACAAGAAGGTATGGTTGAGAGAAATAATTTATCTGAGTCTACAAGCAAAAAATCAAATATCACTAGAAGGATCAAACCACCAAATCCAAGGCTCAAGACAACAAGTTCAAGGCTTGTGAATGTGTAAAATGTAGGTAGATGATGTCTAAGATATCTCCCTTTACCTTATAGATAATTAACTTATAGATATCTTGTTGAGTGGCTCTAAAGAGATGCTTTCAAATGTTCAATGCACTGGTGTAGATGTTTACCCCCTCATAATCTCCAACTGACTCTCTTGGCTTCTCAAAATGATGGTTAATACTCCCTTTGCAGGTTGAGATAATTTGGAGTTAATATTGCCTTCTATCCCTTGGTAATTCTTACTTTGCTTGGTTACTTTCATACTTACTGATCCAAGATTTCCAATAACAATTTTGCACTATAGACTATGAAAATCTGTAGAGCCTTCTTTTGTTTACAAATAGTCAATAGATTGTTGATATGTTTCTTTCTCTCAAAATATATCTAACTTCTATATATTTTCTTGTGTAGGTTTTAAACTTGTACACAATAACTTCCGCACTACCTTGAAGACTTTAATGAACACTATTTATGCAACCTTTAAACCTTGAAACTGGTGCTCAATAAACTTGATAAAAAAATAAATATAAAATTTCAACTAATGAACCTTTTGCACCTTTGTTGCATACCTTTTCTCATTTATATACGATGATTATGCTTATGGTGATTTAAGTCACTTAAATGTATGCCTTTTGTAGATGATATTATAGCTCTTTGGCTCATCTTTTTGCAGCTTTAACACTTCACTAATCTACTACTCGAAATTGTGATTTGGCGGCTTCAATACTTCTTCATGATGTGCCTCTAAAATTTGATCCTTTCTAGCTACTAATGCTACCCAAATTGCTACTTTTTCTATTCTCAAATCTAAAAAACTTAGATTGTAAAGCAGTTAAAACCTTCACCAAAACACTATCCTTGAATATCTCACATTCGATGGTTTCTCTATATCTTTTCTCTTGTCAAATTCTAACTTTAATATTGGCTTATCGAATGGCCTTATTCTCAATATTCTTATTGTATTGAGGTTTACACTTTTCTTCTCTAAAATTTTGCAAGATTCTTGTCAAATCCTTTTCTCTTTTTCTTGTTGTCATATGGCAATAATTGTCCCAAGTTCTTTATTAGAAACATCTCCTTGGTAGTAAATTTCTCTAATGAGTTATTCTAGAAACTCTTCCAATGAGGTTCACCAAGTCTTATACTTGTTTTTCCTTGAGACCTCTCCAACGTATTATATATTGCAACTTATAAAACTTCAATGAGACCTTCCTTTATCTCTTAAATATTCAACTATGGAATTTTTACAATGAGATCTCCTCAGATATCCTAAATCCATTGCTACTAAAATCTTGAAATAAGAGTTTTGTTAGTCCTTATCTATCCTAAATATTCCACTATGGAAGTTCTTTAATGGGTCTTCTATGTACCTCCTCCTCAATGTGAAGTTTTCAATCTTCAATGGAGATCACCAATCTCTAATCTTCACTAGGACTCTTCTCCTTGAGTCTCTTCTTCCTTCAATGGGGTCATCCTTCTAGGACCTCCTCCTTGATTTATAGTCTTCAATGTGGCTTCCTTGGCCACTGGATCTTTTCTCAATATCCAACTTGAAGTCTTCAATATGTAATTATTTTAATGTAACCTTTCTCCTTAGGCCTCCAAATCTTCAATCTCCACTTTTCTGCAACAAAGAACTAATCCTTGCATGAGAAAAGCACATCTAATTTTAGGTAACAAACGTGAAATTATTCTCTATCTATTGTAGGAAGTTTCTCAACTTTAAGGAGTAAATTTTCTACAACAAAATATTAGAAATAGGAATTTTTGTAAATGTCTATAAAACAATATTTACTAGTTGTATTGCCAATATAGTGGATTCATTGTTGAGTTGTACTCTTCAAAAGGTTTTCTACAACTCTATGAAAAAACTCTAGCCAATGGTAAATTTTAAAAATCTAAAAATAATATTTACAATCTTCTCTCAATCTCTCTTGTGGCTATCTGATACCACTATTAGCTTTTGAATCTTTAAACTTAAAGGAAATGCAACCACATGTATAGAAATAAGCATGAAATATTATAACTATGATAATGGCTAAATAATATGCATTAAAATATGATAGAAAACTTGATACAAACTCAAGAAATACTCATATATGAAAGCTCACAAAAATATACAATGTCATGCAATGGAGGTCATTATCTCTCTATTTTGCAAAAATATGTATATATTGTATCTACTACTACTCTACCTATACAGTCCAAAATCCCCTCACACTTCTACTCTATGAAGGCATATTTATAATGAGTTGCAACTCTTTGCCTTCAATATTTCTATGACACCTCACTATTCTATTCTAAGGACTCATGTACATGTGGACTAGATGCACATTTATATCATTGTATATTATAACACTTGTGTATTTATTATTTTACTTTAATAAAGTATTTAACTCCTAATTGAAGTAAAAATAATAATCATTAGCAAATATATTATATGCCAAGGTTTATATAACATAGGCCATAGGCTTAAAAATAGCCAAATGGCAACAGTTTCCCCCAAGTCAGCTAACAACCTAGGAGTTCCCGCTAACTACTAACCAACTAGGGAGTTAACATAGTCAAGTTGACTACGACTACCTAGTTACCATAAGATATTCTAAACAGTGAATATCTTCATGGTAGAAAGTAAAAACATGTGGTAAAAAGTAAGAAATTACTTTTTACCATGTAGTAAAATAAAATCTACCTAAATGAGGTAATATTTATAGTTACTAACTCAGTAACTCTAACATCCCCCCTTATTACATTATTTGGGTAATACATACATATCCCTATTATACAACAATATTTGGGTAAAGTATATAACTACCCCAATATAGTGAAGAAGATGTTGATCTGATGGTTCTTTGCTCTGTCACAGTGCTCTAGCTTCTCCTAAGCAAAAAGTGGGTCATTCCTCACTTTGTCTTCACACTAACTAATGTCCTTATGGGAATCACATCATCCAACCAAATTGCATGGGTAACCAACCACTGCAATCACTAGGTGTAGTAGAATAGATCACTTCATATGAGGTTCATTCATTTTAAAATATGGGTTTGCAAAATATAAGGTAGCTAAGGTGTTGGTCGCTATCGAAAATGCACCCTTATAAGTTCCCCCCTTCTCGTTGCAAAACATGTTGTATTTAATTTTTGAAGGAAGTGTGACTGAGGTGTCGATCGTTACCGAAAATGCACCCTTATAAGTCATCTTCCCTTTTTACAAAAATTGTGAAGAAAAGAAATTTATATCCCCCTCAATTGCAAAAAGTGTGCAACACAAGAGTGTTGTGAAGGATTTTACAAATATTGCCTCCTAGACAATTTTACATCACAAAAAATTGCCCCTCTTGTTACAAGTACTCAAACACCTAGAATTTTCTATTTATGAAGCCTAAAAGAGGTAAAATCACCCCTTATTGCAAGGTCTTCAAACAAAAAACTTATGCTATTTATGAAGCCAAAAAGAGGAGAGAGATAAAATGGTGCTTTTGCCCAAGGGACACATGTGTTTTCCCTCTACAAAACTGTTCTAGCAATTAGCACTCTGTGTAATTTCTTTGAACCAGAATCATAATCTGTATTAGACATCTCATTTGCAACATTGCCTTGGTTTTTCTTTTGACCTTTCTTTTTGGGAGGCTTGTTCTTAAATCAACATCTCTTGGTTTAATGAGTGTCTTTGTCACATATTTTACAATGCTGCTTCTTCTTCTTAGTGTCTTGGCCTTGACCTTTGTTTTTGTTAGAAGAAGAGCCTTGTTGTTGATTCCACTTTTTCTTTCCTTGTTGTTTATGTGAGAAAAGTGCATTGTTGGATGCCTCATCTCTTTGGAATTGATTAGCTTCTTCAGTTTGAAGAATGTTCACCAAATATACAAAAGTCATTGTCCTACCAAAGACTTGAAGGGATGTAATCAACATTCTATAGGAGTCATGAAGAGCTATCAAAATAATTGAGATTAAGACTTTGTCTTCCACAGTTTCTCCTAGGGCTTGCAATTTTGTTTTCAAATCGGCTACTCTATAGAGGAATAGCTCTACTGTTTCTCTAGATTTCATGTGAAGTGTATGAAGCTGTGTTTGAAGGTTAAGAATCATGGATTGATTCTTTCCCTCAAATATGGTAGTTAAGGCATCCCATGCCTCCTTTCCAGTTTTAGCTTCACTTATATGAGGTTGGATATCATCAGTAATAGCTAGAAAGATCATTAAGGATAGTTTCTTATCCTTTTTATCAAATTCTATTTGATCTGCTCTAGGTGATTGAGGTCTACTTGTACTTCCATCTACTATAGACCACAAATCCTCTACAGTTAAGATAGCTTTCATATTAGTCTTCCATGTTGAATAATTTGAACCTTTGAGCAGTTGGCTCTCAGTGAGATACTTGTGTATCATGGCCATGGTTAAGGTTCCAAATTTGATATGACTAAGATGAATGTAGCTTGCACTATACCCTCAAAAGAGTATATGGAAGTTGTTTTCAATTTGCCTCTATAAGATATTTAATGGCACCTGCCTTAACACCCTTACCAAGGGATGAAAAGTTGGAGGAAATTAAGCCAAACAAATAGAGCAAATGAAAGGGGGTAGATTTGTGAAAAACTTTTGATTGTGCTCTCTAGGATATTTAATGGCACATGCCTTAACACTTTTCAAGAAGGATGAAAATTTTGAGGATATTAATCCAAAAAAAGAGAGTGAATCAAGGTGATTATGAATTTTTGACCTTTGATGGGGAGTAAAAAAATTGACTTGTTTTTAACCTATGCAAGATGTAGCATGGTTTTTGAGTGAAAGTTAGGTTTTGTGAAATGTTTCTTCAAATGTTTGTATTTGACTATTTAAATGCACACAAAAACATGAGTGTTAGTGCAATAATCAAAACATAAGAGCAACCCAAATTTTTATCACTCTAGATGTCGGATGCAACCAAAAATGCACCTAGTACAAGTAATTTTTAAGAGAAGGTGTTGAGTACAATCGAGAATGCACATTTCTTACTCTAAAATATCCCCCTTTTTTGTTACAATTTTGCAAACAATAGAATAAAAAAAACTGAATTCTATCCCCCCTTAATGTTTACAAAATGTAGAATTTAGAGCACTCCTTTCAAGACAAGTCGACACATGACCCACATTTGAAAGGCTTCCAGACCAGTCGATAAATGACTTGGTTTTGATGGACCCAAGGCTTCAAGTTCTTCTCAAGTTTGCAAAAAAATGTGCAATTTTATGTCTTATATCCCCCCTTTGGAGAAAACAAATGCACAATGCCAAGTTTGATGTTTTGCAACAAAATTTGATGTTTCTTTGTCTCTTTATCCCCAAATGTGGAGAAAACAAAAGAAATGAAATTGTTGTAGTTGCAAAAAAAAATAATTTGGCTTTTAAAGTTTTCCAATTTTGATGGTTTTGCAAATTTTGGTCCTCCTTGTTTTCCAATTTTGCAATATAGAATCAACTTTCTTGATGTTGTCCTCCTTTGAATTTTACAATTTTAACAAGGTGAGAAGAATTGAGGGTTAACTAAATTTGCAAAATGATAGGTGTTCTTCCTTGTCTTATATCTCCCTTTGTGGAGAAAACAAAAACACCTTTTGATTTGAAAAGTTGTAAAATAACCCTATTTCTTTAATTCTAATTTGCAAAATTTAAAGAAAGTTAATTAAAAAAATTTAATTGTTTTAAATAAATCAATTTAAAGGTTTAAAAGAAATTGATTTAAAAAATAAAACATTATTTAAATTTAAATTATTAAAAAAAATATTAAAACAAAAACTTTAATTAAATAACTATATGCAAAATAAAATAAAATAAAATTAAGTTTTAACTTCGAGCCCTTATGCGCCCGTTTAATAAAAAATAAAGGCACTTAGGCCCCGATAGGATTCGAACTCCCGATCTCCCATCGGGAGTCTTACCGCGGGCTACTGCACCGATCGGGCTATAGGGCCCAACGGAGATCAATGGAAGGTAGCTTCAATTTGAAGCTTACCTTCCATGCGGAAAAAAATAAAAAAATGTGGGACTTTTAGTCCCACATTTATCCCGCGACGGAGGAGAAGTGGTATAAAACCAATTCGTCCCCCATGTATTGTCGACTGCCTTTGGGCAGTCTAGTTTGTCTGCATTTTGTCACACAAACCGATGAGCCTTCTCTTCATGCCACGTGTAATGTGCCCAAGCCACAAGCCACTCAGATAATGACATGTCATCGCCCAGTCATGGTTCTTCCATTTCAACGGTCCTCAAGAGTCATGCCATCCAATTTGACACATTGGATCCCTCGAAATACGTGCTCATCAGGTCCACTTGGACAACCAAGTCACCTAGGGTTTAGGTTTCTAAGTTTTTGTGTTAGATTTTGGTCTCTGATCTAGTCGGCAATGATCGGAGGGCCGCCTGCACTCTTAGATCTCGATCATCGATCAAGATCTGTGTCCTCCCATGGAGGGCATGCCTGCCTTCACATGGTGGTCAGCCACCTAGGAGTGCATGCCTGCCCTCCTGTCAACAGTATCGACCCAAGCCCGATCATTGGAGTCGACCAAAGGTTGGACTCTGGTTACCAGGGGGCATTGTACAATGTGTTCTTCATGGCCAATCAGAGGGTGCTCCTGCCCTTTTGTCATGGTATGCCACCTCAGATCGAGCGTCGGAGTCTCCTCTTTAGTCACCTGTTAGAGGCTAGGTGGGGCCTAACCAGGTAAGATGGAATTATAAGAATAATTAAATTCAAACCAAATTTCAAAGTGCAATGCCTTCCATGCAACGCCTTGGAATGAGAGAATTCTTCTCGCCTTGTCCAAGTGCCTGCAACGAGAGAATTTCTCTCGCCTTGTCCAAGTGCTTGGAATGAGAGAGCCCCTCCTTGTCCAAGTGTGTGCCTTGCCTCCTCCGTAACTGCAGCTCTGATACCAATGAAGTAAAAATAATAATCATTAGCAAATATATTATATGCCAAGGTTTATATAACATAGGCCATAGGCTTAAAAATAGCCAAATGGCAATAGTTTCCCCCAAGTCAGCTAACAACCTAGGATTTCCCGCTAACTACTAACCAACTACGAATTTAACGTAGTCAAGTTGACTATGACTATCTAGTTACCATAAGATATTCTAAAAAGTGAATATCTTCATGGTAGGGAGTAAAAAAATGACTTGCTTTTAACCTATGCAAGATGTAGCATGGTTTTTGAGTGAAAGTTGGGTTTTGTGAAATGTTTCTTCAAAATGTTTGTATTTGACTATTTAAATGCACACAAAAACATGAGTGTTAGTGCAATAATCAAAACATAAGAGCAACCCAAATTTTTATCACTCTAGATGTCGGATGCAACCGAAAATGCACCTAGTACAAGTAATTTTTAAGAGAAGGTGTTGAGTGCAATCGAGAATGCACATATCTTACTCTAAAATATCCCCCTTTTTTGTTACAATTTTGCAAACAATAGAATAAAAAAAACTGAATTCTATCCCCCATTAATGTTTACAAAATGTAGAATTTAGAGCACTCCTTTCAAGACAAGTCGACACACGACCCGCATTTGAAAGGCTTCCAGAACAGTCGATAAATGACTTGGTTTTGATGGACCCAACGCTTCAAGTTCTTCTCAAGTTTGCAAAAAAATGTGCAATTTTATGTCTTATATCCTCCCTTTGGAGAAAACAAATGCACAATGCCAAGTATGATGTTTTGCAACAAAATTTGATGTTTCTTTGTCTCTTTATCCCCAAATGTGGAGAAAACAAAAGAAATGAAATTGTTGTAGTTGCAAAAAAAAATAATTTGGCTTTTAAAGTTTTCCAATTTTGATGGTTTTGCAAATTTTGGTCCTCCTTGTTTTCCAATTTTGCAATATAGAATCAACTTTCTTGATGTTGTCCTCCTTTGAATTTTACAATTTTAACAAGGTGAGAAGAATTGAGGGTTAACTAAATTTGCAAAATGATAGGTGTTCTTCCTTGTCTTATATCTCCCTTTGTGGAGAAAACAAAAACACCTTTTGATTTGAAAAGTTGTAAAATAACCCTATTTCTTTAATTCTAATTTGCAAAATTTAAAGAAAGTTAATTAAAAAAATTTAATTGTTTTAAATAAATCAATTTAAAGGTTTAAAAGAAATTGATTTAAAAAATAAAACATTATTTAAATTTAAATTATTAAAAAAATATTAAAACAAAAACTTTAATTAAATAACTATATGCAAAATAAAATAAAATAAAATTAAGTTTTAACTTCGAGCCCTTATGCGCCCGTTTAATAAAAAATAAAGGCACTTAGGCCCCGACAGGATTCGAACTCCCGATCTCCCATCGGGAGCCTTACCGCGGGCTATTGCACCGATCGGGCTATAGGGCCCAACGGAGATCAATGGAAGGTAGCTTCAATTTGAAGCTTAACTTCCATGCAGCAAAAAATAAAAAAATGTGGGACTTTTAGTCCCACATTTATCCCGCGATGGAGAAGTGGTATAAAATCAAATCGTCTACCATTTATTGTCAACTGTCTTTGGGCAATCTAGTTTGTCTGCCTTTTGTCGCACAAACCAATGAGTCTTCTCTTCATGCCACGTGTAATGTGCCCAAGCCACAAGCCACTCAGATAATGACACGTCATCACCCAGTAATGGTTCTTCCATTTCAATGGTCCTCAAGAGTCATGCCATCCAATTTGACACATTGGCTCCCTCAAAATACATGCTCATCAGGTCCACTTGGACAACCAAGTCACCTAGGGTTTAGGTTTCTAAGTTTTTGTGTCAAATTTTGGTCTCTGATCTAGTAGGCAATAATCGAAGGGCCGCCTGCCCTCTTAGATATCGATCATCGATCGAGATCTGTGTCCTCCCATGGAGGGCATGCCTGCCTTCACATGGTGGTCGACCACCTAGGAGTGCATGCCTGCCCTCCTATCAACAGTATCGACCCAAGCCCGATCATTGGAGTCGACCAAAGGTTGGACTCTGGTTACCAGGGGGCATTGGACAATGTGTTCTTCATGGCCAATCAGAGGGTGCTCCTGCCCTCTGGTCATGGTATGCCACCTCAGATTGAGCGTCGGAGTCTCCTCTTTAGTCACCTGTTAGAGGCTAGGTGGGGCCTAACCAGGTAAGATGGAATTATAAGAATAATTAAATTCAAACCAAATTTCAAAGTGCAATGCCTTCCATGCAACGCCTTGGAACAAGAGAATTCCTCTCGCCTTGTCCAAGTTCCTGGAACGAGAGAATTTCTCTTGCCTTGTCCAAGTGCTTGGAATGAGAGAGCCCCTCCTTGTCCAAGTGTGTGCCTTGCTTCCTCCGTAGTCGCAACTCTAATACCAATGAAGTAAAAATAATAATCATTAGCAAATATATTATATGCCAAGGTTTATATAACATAGGCCATAGGCTTAAAAATAGCCAAATGGCAATAGTTTCCCCCAAGTCAGCTAACAACCTAGGATTTCTCGCTAACTACTAACCAACTACGAATTTAACGTAGTCAAGTTTACTATGACTACCTAGTTACCATAAGATATTCTAAACAGTGAATATGTAGTAAAATAAAATCTACCTAAATGAGGTAATATTTATAGTTACTAACTCAGTAACTCTAACACTAATATACTCATAATCTAAATAAGTACCCATGATGGTACATAAGGAAGGAACCAAGTAATGTAATGTATTCCAACAATTTTGACCAACTCTCCAATTCAACCTTAGAAAATAGGCATCCCTCTTCCAGAATAGGGAGGTCAATGTTAAGTTTTGAAGAATTCATTTCACAACAAATGCTTTAAAAATGGATAAATGTAGACACCCATGTTTACACATTAATTGGCCATTAGACATGTTGATAACCTCTTTTGACCAATTTGGACAAACTACTTTTTTTATACTTAAATTTGAGAAAAAAAGACATAATCAACTTTTTCATTTGCAAAAATTGACGAAATCACCTCAAATTTTCATAAAATCAAAATCATTGAAAAAAACTCAATGAAATATTTTCAATGAGTATAAACATGACAATATTTGACTAAAGTCTAACCCCTTAAACTACCCTTTAATGAAAGCACTATTTTGCAAAAGTGACACATAATTTTGAATGACACTTGCATACATTACTTTTATCATCATGTTAGTGCCACAACTCTTTTGTGGTCCCACAATGCTTTTATAAAATCATCAATAACATTTTTGTCTTGATAGTCAACTCCCCATCACTTCTATTTTCATTGATCTCATATCCAAATGATTTTGCATGCATTAAAAAGGGAAACTTATCAAACTACCAATCAAGAAAGTTGATCAATCAACTTCATGCAAGATCAGTTAACACTCCAATCAGGCTATGTAACTAACTGGCTTAACTAGTCATCTCATCCATTGAAACTACACACATCATTCCTCTCTCATGTGCTACTTAATGGATCTTATAAATAGATGAAGAATCTATTCTGAAAAAAAAATGGGAGACAAAAAGAAAAAAAGAAAAAAAAACAAAATTTCACACATACATGCTGGTGAAATTGTTGTAGGAGGAAGGAAGCTTAGTTTTTCTTCACCATTATGTTAATAATATTCTTTTACTCGAGTAAATGCTTCCAAACGGACATTAAAGCAAGGATCTATTTAAGCTAAGAAACATCCATCAAAGAGACTCATCCTTTTCTTCTATTCAAATTTAACTTCAAAGTTACAAAGGAAATGGGGCTTGATCCTTGCACCAAGAAAGATCCTTATTCTTAATCAAATTTGGAAATCAAAATGAGATTTACCTGAGAAAAAGGATTATATCATATATATTTTTTTAGAGGATAAAGAAATCAAAATGAGATTTACCTGAGAATATATATATATTTTTTTTGTCTGGTTAAGTTGGCAGTCCTTGCGATCCATCTGATTTCCAAACCAATGCTCCTGTAGATTGAGAACATAAACACTTAGTTAAAGCTTTTCAATATGTAGATTGATAGATCCTGTTGTTTGAGAACATACCACTACCACCTGCACATAAATCCAAACTCAAAAACTATGCATTCAAATATAAAATGGAAAAGAATTATATCATATATATTTTTTAGAGGATAAAGAGATCAAAATGAGATTTACCTGTGAATACCCTATTTTTTTTGTCTGTCTGGTTAAGTTTGTAGTCCATGCGATCCATCTGATTTTCAAAACACTGAAAAGTTACAAATTGATGTCTGCAAACACGAACAGAACTTTGAGATAAATAATGTTACAAATTGATGTAAACTTGCCTTTCTGTCCCGAACTTTCTTCGCTGCATCTTTAAGAGTTAGTTCTAGGTAATCTTTATTTGTTTAAAAATTAGTATCAAAGAAATGTAACTATCTAATTAAGATTTCTATTTCAATACAGATTAGAATTTTTAGAATAAAATGACCATTCTAATGTCCAATAAATGAAAATAGACTATCTTACCTCAATCTTGCAAATTGACGCTGCCGTGAGTGCTGCTCATATTCGATTCTTTGTCTTGCAAATTGACACATCCTTTGCTGTTTTCACGAATGAATGAAAAAATTAAAATGCAAACAGGGATGTGGAATACCCTTCCAGTCCAACTGCAAACAAAAACCAAGCCTCAAAATGCATTCCAACTGCAAACAAAGATAAGCCTCAAAATGAAAACAAATAATGCACAGGCAAGAAATGGGGAAGGGGAAGAAATCTTTAAAACATGGAGAGTGGTAGATGATTTCTTTTTTGAGATGGATTTGGAAAAGCTGAATCCTCTTAATGTGGTGTGTTTTGGACGCTTGGGACACCTGGAAGCTCTGTTCTCATTGACGACGTCGGGTGTTTACACTTGTCAGTAGAAGAAGCATTGGACCACACTGCAATAATAAATAAAGGTGCCTAGTGTGCGGATGAGATTAAATTGGATGTGAGTTTTCAATGTTTTAGAAACAATTGGCATAGTACTAAGTACGTCGACCACGACACATATTCCTGCTCTTCATACTGATATGACTATATTAATAAAGAATAATACAGAATAATACTGCATTTAAATAAATGCAATTGTAGAAGGACTTATTTTAATGATTACATTGTCACGTTCTAACATTCAGATTAATATTACGGATTAGTGAGTGGACAATATTATGTTAGACTATATTATGTCCGTAGTAAATTTGTTGATAGACTATAAGGATACATGCAATCATTAGTATTAAACTGAGGTAACAACGAAACATAAGTTTGGCTAAGGCTGATAGGGAGCCTTAATGCCTTTCATTTTCTATATCATTCATATGTGTAGGATTGGTAATATCATTTTGTATATGTAAGGAATCATTAGCATGTTTAAGCTTGTTTTTATTATAACAATTCGTGGGAATATAGTTTTGGTATAAAAAGGAAAGGATATGATTTGTTGTTCAAGTTTAAAATTACAAAAATGCTTATATTTTGAAAGTTGAACATATACATTATATATCGGGTGTTAATTTGAGTCGTAAGATTATAAAGGCTATACATTGAATATATAGTAAGTTTTTTAAATTAACATATATTATATTTAATTTTTAAGATTTTAAATATTAATATATTATTATTTAATTATATGTTAATTTTTTTGGGTGCTAGTTTAAGTGGTTGTAATTTTTATAATGAATAATGTATTATTGATTAATATTTAAGACATTAATTATATTGACCATTAGGGAGTTAACATTATTTCATAAACTTCAGTCTAAAGAGTCCAAAGAGAAATTTTGTGGGAATGTTAATTATATGTCTAAACCTTCCTTTGCTATACGATATTTTTAATGTTTTCAATGACAAGGATTTGTCTTAGGTTGTTATGAGTAGGGTACATAATAAGTCCTTGATCCACCTTATCAAATGCCTAAAGACAAATCAGAATTGGGCTATCACAAGAATTGCATAGCTACCCTCCATGAGGAAGCTTTCCCATGTATTAACCTTAATATTGGGAAGGACAATTTTGATGATCATGTTGAAAGTGAGGACCCTTGGATAAATAAACCTCTCTCCCCACATTTCATGGTGGATATTCCTGTGGACTTCATACAATTTTTGACGATCAACATTAGTCCATCTAATACTTTTAAGGATGAAACCGATGAATGATTAGATTATATGCATCTTAAAAATTTAGGTGCTACATATCAACATGCTATGACATATATCTTTCATGATTATATGCATGGCATTGTGTAAGATTACGTGGATGATCTCTTATGTGGGTGATCTCTTAGTTAAATCTAAAATGCATAATCAACATGTTGATGTTTTGCATAATATATTTTATTAGGTTCTTGAGCATAATGTTAGACGAAACCCTAAGAAGTGTGTCTTTGATGTTACCTCTAGCAAAATTTTGGGACTTATTATCTCTCAATAGGGTACCAAAGTGGACCCAAATAAAATCAAAACCATAATAAAAATGCTTACCCCTACAAATATCAAACAATTATGAAGCTTGCAAGGAAGAATTCAAGTGATCCGTCACTTCATTGCACAACTATAAGATAAATGCAAGTCATTTAATCACCTTTTGTAAAAGGGTATTACATTTACATGGACCCAAGAATATCAAGATGTTTTTGAGTCTATGAAGAAGTACCTCACACCCTCACCAATTTTATCCCCTTCTAGGTTAGGTGTCCCACTTTATTTGTATACTTTTTACCACTTATTTCACCTTTGAAATAATGTTGGCCCAAAAGAATGAGACCAATCAAGAGCATGCCATCTATTATATTATCTATACATTGGTGAGTTATGAAACCAAACACACTATATGGGAAAGTTGTGCATAGAAATAGTCTTTTCCACTAGGAAACTTCACCATTACATGCTTAATCATACCACCTATGTAAACCCCCTATAATACATGATGGGTCAAACATAAAATAATAGTTGAACCTCTAAATGGATTATCCTCTTAACAAAATTCGACCTTGAATTCATCATCCAAAAAGGCATCAAAGGTCAAGTCATTGCTGACCAACTTAGAAAAGCTCCACTCATCGATAAAAAACCTCTTGTCATTGAACTTCCTAATGACTCTTTCTTCAATATTACTAAACTCAAAGAGTATGTCCAATTTGAAGATTAAGTTGACCTTACATTGTCTTTGAATGGTTCTAAATGTGAACAAGGGGAGGTGTTGGAGTTATTTTCATCACGCTACATGGGGCTCTCATCCCATTATCATTCAAACTTGCCTTACCTTGTACCAACAAAAATTCTAATTATGAAGACCTTATCCTCAGCCTAAAAGCTATAATTGCCATGTGTATCAAGTGATCAAAATAATTTGTGATTCCCTTCTCATTTTAACCAATTGAAGGGTATCTATCAATATAAATACCAGGTCATGAATGCATACAAATAAATTATAGAAGAGTTGTTATCACACTTTGAGTGGTATGATATAGAAGCCTCCCAAAGGTCCACAAATCATTTTATTGATATGATGGCCTCTCTTAGATCCCTCATTGTCCAAAACCTATATGAAAAATCCACCCACATACATGTTACTACTCCCTACAAATATTTTATTTCCAAGAATATTTCTCTAAACGAAGTGGACATCAATTTTATCCAACAAGGGCCTTATAATTCTTAGTTTTCACAAGGATTATAATAACCTTGGTGTTATTCCCCTTTATTTTTATCATTCCTTGAAGTTAATTTTTAAGCAAAAACTTGTGAGATACACCCTCTTGGGGGACATCTCCTATCAATGAAGCTATGATGGTATTAACATATGTTGTCTCAAACTGCATGAATCCAACTTTGTCATGTTTATAGCCCATGATAACACTTGTGGTGGCCATTTTAGTGGGATTTACATCGTAAAGTGCATCTTGTGCATGGTTTATTATTGGCCCATAATGGAAAGTGATTGTTGTGCTTATGTCAACAACTGTCTCAAATGCCAATAATATGCCAATCTAACCCAGTTGCCATCACAAGCTTTACAACCTATCTAGTCATTGTGACCATTTTCATAATGGGGTCTTGACCTCATGGGAAAGCTCTATATAAATTCATATAGGGGATATAACTTCATCATAATGACTACTAAATAATTTACCAAGTGGATCAATGTTGATCCTCTTCTTAAAACGATTGGTGCCAAAATTATTGAGTTCATCTTACACTGTATCATTTTTTGTTTTGGCATCTCATCTAAAATAATTTCTAACAATGGTTTATCCCTCAATAACAAGGATTTTTGAGCACTATGTGACAAGTATCACATCCAACATAGCTTCTCTACTCCTTATTATCCTCAAGGCAATGACCAAGTTGAAGTCATGAACAAAAACATTATCACGATCTTATGTAAGACCGTTGCAATATCATATTGATATTGGTATACCCAAGTACATTTAGCACATCTATTAGGGAAAATTTATTTTCATTAGTTTATGTTAATAATGCCAATATGCTCCTCGAACTTGAAATCCCATCTTTGTGAATCTCACTACAAGTGTTTATTGATGATGAATCTACTCATAAATATTATTTAAACCAACTTACTCTTCTTGATGAACATCAAATAAATGCTCTTGAGCATTTCTATGTTTACCAAGATCATGTAAAGTGTTCATATAAAAACAAGATTCATGAACGAGAATTTTAGGTGTGAGACCTCATGCTCAAAGAAAATTAGCAAAAACAAAACAAACCATGTCATTTATGGGATAAGTTCACTCCCAATTGGATAGGTACTTACATAATCAAACATATGTTTGGCTCTAGTACCTATAAGCTAACCACTATTGAAGGGGTTGAGGAACCTGAATCCATCAATATCCTTCACCTTCATGACATTTATGTGTGATGATGTTCAAAAAGCTCTTTATTATTGCACAAGATAATAAAAAAAATAAATAACAAAACCAATCAAAAAACTCCATAGCACATTCAATCCACCCATCACATTATTTGGGATGGCACTTCCATGTCCTTTCTCACCTTTCATTATGTGTCCATCTCACCACCAAAATAAAATTGGAAAAAAATCAAATACCACCCAATTGCAACAAATATCATTAGTGGATAATCATAACGATGTAACCAATCACCTTTATATGTTTTTCCTCATCACCATTGATCGCACCCACAAAAAAATAACAACTTGCATTTAGAGGTAAACAATTTTTACCTACCCCCTTTTCCTTCATTCCACCCACCCCAATTGCCACCCAAATAAATTCACTAAAAATGCTTTGGGGCTTCCAAATTAAAATGTGTCACTTCCAATCGATTCATATTTATACTACCAATTATTTGGACTCCTATATCATTATTTTTTACAATGACATCATTAAAATATAGGCCCATTTTGAAATCAACATTTTGAAATTGTCAAATAAAGAGTGTCCCTAAAAATTTGACCCTATTTTTTTCCAAATGAAATAAATTCAAAAAAAAAAATCAATCACTCCCAAATACCAATTTATCATTTTTCTAGCAATATTAAACATCCAAGTAATTGTGTGGACCCTTTCATTTACTCATATTTATCCATTTTTATTCCTAATTAGTTTCATTTGAAACCTATTGTGGCTGCTCCACAACGTACCCCAAAATTGGGGACCCACCTTTTTGCATATTTTCCAAGAATACTAAAGTGGCCCATATGCTAAAGATCAAAGAAAAGCAAAATACCTCAAGGAGAAAAAAGTGTTGCGATATCGTGACATGTTGCATTTTCACGGTTCAAAGAAAAGATAAATAACAGGAGGAAAAAGTGTCGCGATATGGCGACATGTTGCATTGTCGTAGCCAAAAAGGAAAAAGTGTCGCGATATCGCAACATGTTGCATTGTTGCAGCCAAAATAGAAAAAGTGTCGCGATATCGCGACATGTTGCATTGTCACGGCCAAAAAGGAAAAAGTGTCGCGATATCGTGACATGTTGCATTGTCGCGGCCAAAGGGGAAAAAGTGTCGTGATATCGCGACATGTTGCATTGTCGCGACCAAAAGGGAAAAAGTGTCGTGATATCGCGACATGTTGCATTGTCGTGCCCAAAAGGGAAAAAGTGTCACGATATCAAGACATGTTGCATTTTCACGGCCAAAAGAGAAAAAGTTTTGCGATATTGTGACATGTTGCATTATCGTGGCCAAAAGAGAGAAAGTGTAGCGATATCGCGACATGTTGCATTGTTGCAGCCAAAAGAGAAAAAATGTCATGATATCGCAACATGTTGCATTTTCACGGCTAAAAGAGAAGAGAAAGAACAAGAAAGAAAAAGTGTCGTGATATCGTGACATGTATTTTTGTGGCCAAGAGCAAAGGAAAATGTGTCGCGATATTGTGACATGTTGCATTTTCGTGACTCAAAAGGGCAGGCAGGCAGAGAAACAAAAGTGTTGCGATATCATGACATGTTGTATTTTCGTGACTCAAAAGGGGCAGGCAGGCAGAGAAACTAAAGTGTCACGATATCGCGACATGTTGTATTTTCATGACTCAAAAGGAGCAAGCCGGTAGAAAGACAAGAGTGTCACGATATCATGACATGTCCAATTTTTGCCAAGGGAGCAGAGTAGTGGACAGTGTGTTTGATATTAGTGATGAACACTAGGATAGTAAAACTGAATACTGCATAATGACATGGACACATAAGAACAAAATCCAATGAATAATACAAGCATTACATAAGGAATATTTAATGATTTGAAATCATTTAAGATGGTCGTTACACATGGAAGGAAGGGGACGCGCGCCCATGTGGAGAAAAGGAAACATTTTTTTTTAAATAAAATGAAAAGTGAAGAAAACCAAACAGAGGAAGCCAAACCATGGGAAACGAAGGGCCACAAAATAGAAATGAAAAGCCTTTTTGGAAACCGAAACACATGCATGCACAAGGGAAGGTGAAACGAATAGCCATTGGAAAATGAAACGAAAAGCTTCCTAAAAATTTTAAATATGCCAGGAAAGGATGTTTTGAGGGGTTGGAAATTGTTGTGAGCAAAGTTGCAGATTTGAAGGCAAGAGGGCCATTCTAGACTTGTTTGAGTCATTTTCTTCCATGGACTAGTTTGAGAAAAACAAAAAAATTTGTTATTGTAAAATGACAAATTTTTAATACAGAAAATTTCAGAAAGTTGCATCTTATGGACAAGAAAGGAGTCATTTTTTGCATGCAATATTAAATATCTATTTTTCCCCTTTTCATATTTTAGGCTTGTAAATGGAGTTTATGCAAGTTTTCTTGGTTGCTTCATGCGAATGTTTAAATCTGAAAACATCATTTAAAACCCTAGGAGCCAGCACTTAGCTTAAATCGAAGATCCAATTACAAGTTTCACAAAATAAAAGAGAGAAAATGCAAGAATAAATATAGTTCCCAAACACACTTCTCCTTGATACCCTCATGTATTACCGATGACTCCACCAAGGCTATGAATCCTTGTTTTGCAGTGGAGCTTTGATGAGGGATTATGAGGCTAACCTCCACTAAGGCTAGAGATGCCTAATTGGTATTGGAGTATACCTTCTAAGTGGTGATATGTCTATCACATTAGTGATATTATATTGTACAGACCTATGAATGCTCATGGATGAGCTAGCTAATATTGGCTTGAGTTCACGATTGGTTAGTCCAACCTTACTCAAGATGGAAAATGAACTTCATTGCACACGTTTTAGTCCATGATAGGCTTGATATTATTTGAGATGGTCTAGATTTATGTGGGATATTGACTGACCATTAGATCGGTTTGATTGTTTAAACTAGGGTGTTTGACTTTCCTAAGATTCTTCTAGCATCTAAAAACCCTAGGATAGATGGGCAAATCACATATTGGCTATCTTGGCTAATCGCTATTCAATGTAAATATGTCCTAAGTATTTATTCATATCATTAATTATTAGTCATTTTCCATTGTTTATCTAGTTCACCAAATTATTCATTTCATTTTGTCTTAATGTCTATGTTCTCACATCACTTTTACAATGTTGATTTTTCTTGTTCCTTATTCATTGTTATTAAGTTCATTGTTAATTTATTATCCCCATAAGTCTACCAATTATCATTATTAATATTGTGTTCACTATATTTATTATCTTGTATTCATTGTTTATTATTTTGTCTTATGTATTCTTGTGTTGTGTTAATGTGTTTATTATAACTGTTAAATTATCATTGATTAATTAAGCCATTTTAGATTGTGAACCTCATACACAAGCATCCAAAAAGTGATTAAACAAACACATGTGGGTCTAAACCATGTAAATAAATATAGGAAAAATCATACATCACATAAGCATATTGTATCCATATCATCTAACATGTCATGTCTATCTAATCATATACATCCATCCATCATAAAATTAAAAAATCATAAAAATATGCACCTCATCATCCTATATACTATATGTAACTACTACATCACATCATTCATCCATAACATCATTTCGTTTCAACAATAAAATAATCATCATGTGTATGTATCATGAAAGAATAAATATTATCTATGAAGTCCATCAAATATCTATATACATACAAGTTATCATCAATACATGTACATACAAAATTAGTGATATGTCATCATCATCAATGCCCATATGACTACATCAAAACTACCCCTAGGGCTACATCATCATATATCCATGTCGTAATAAATACATCATCATCATCTCATAAAAATATTGCACAATCATGGCCAATATACCACATCAAAAATAGAATCATTGTTGTTGATTTATTGGAATCTATCCACTTGCCTCCTATCCACAATCTCTTTTATTTGGTCCTCACATTCCTCAACCTATCTAGGAGTGGTGTGAACCTATGTCAAGGTCACACTGCCTCCCCTACCATCATACTATCCATAATTCCAATTTTCCTACTTAACTAATAATTTCCCTATATATTTCCCATCCCAACCATCCATCTATCATCATATCAACCCCCTTGATCACCTTTCAAAAAAAAAAAATGACACACCCACAAGTTCATTTTAACTTTTCTAAGCTAGCATCGATATTTATGGTTTCATTTCACTAAAAATAGGCCCTAGGGTTTGTTTTATCCCAAAAAACACAAGCAAGAGAAAAACAAACGAACCTACACTGTAATCCCTCCACAAATAGATCCCATACCATAGTCATTCATCTCGTTCATCCATGTGTTAAATTCTTAGCCTCACATATCACTCTCACTCTTGGTTTTGCTAATATGCACAATGCAAATAAGCCCCATGCACCCATTTTATTTCTCAACCTGATCCATCGATATGGTTGGTTGTTGTTTGCATGGTTCTCCATTAGCCTTATGGTCACTTTTTAACCACCTAATGTCTATTAAATTATAATTTTTTAATATTTTCTTTTGTCTTATAGACTATTTTTCCTAACCCTTCCACCCCATTGTTGCACAACGACCTTTGGTCAAGTGTTTCATTGTTGTGTTATGTTTATTCATCCATTAACTCATTGCTTGAGGAGGAAGATATTACCCATTAATTTTATCTTAAACATGTACAATATCCATAAAGATATTACCCATGAATATTATCTTGAACATGTACAATATCTATACACTCAATCCTAGAATTATGTTTGTCCAAGAACTTTGCTTGATACTATCATTAGCCCTCCTTTGCTAAGGAAAACACAAAATTTCTCCTTCTCTTCTTCTTCTTATCTTAACTCAAACTCTAATCCAATCCCAATTTAGTACACTCTATGCAAATAATGTATGGGTACCCACACACTCACTTCATTGAGGTGGTTACTTAAGCCCACTTATTTAATCAATCAGAGTGACATGAGACTACATACCTATGGTTGGTTAGATTGCTCAATCAAGTGAACTAAAAAATCTATCAAAGGCAAGATTCAAGGATATTCATCCCTTCCATAATTGGGGCATCTTACATTATTCATGATTTGAGATAACCTTATGTCTCCTACCTCAAATGTCACTATGATGCGCTTAAAGCCATGATCAACCATTATCATCCATTATCAATCCATTATGGTCATAATCAACTACCCATCTAGTATCATGTATTTTTGCACTACATCATGGCTACACACAATGCAATAAAAAAAGGGGTAAATGTAGATACCTAAAAATGTCACATTATCGCGTGTTTAATGTTAGTGTTTAATTATTTTAAAATTGCTCCAAAACTTACATTTATTTATTATTGTTACCTTAAACATTAATCTATCCACCTTAGCACCTTTATCCCATTAAGCCCCGTCCTACACCTAGACCATGGTCACCATCTGACCATACCACTCATCTAGCCTATGTGCACATCACCCAAGTCTATCCTACCACCCTATCCAACCATCCTAGCCTACCCAACCCATCATACCCCTTAATATTCACATCCCCATGGACCCACACACACCCCAATGCTAATTTATTGCATATGGATGGAGTGAATACTTCTTCCATTGATAAATATTAATGAGGCAAGGTGTATTCATGCCCCCTTTGACCATCCAAAGGAAAAACCCATGTTGGGTTTTCCATGCCCTCACCATACCTTGTCCCTCACTCAAACCACTTGCATGCCATGTCACCTCCACATCACCATACCATCACCCTTGATGAAAACATATAAATAGCCCCATTTCCTTTCATTTTAGGGAGAGTGAAATTATGCTTAGGGATATTGCAAAAAATGCTCCAAAATCCACTTGTGTATATTTGTGAGAAGTTATTTTTCTTTAGTACTAACACCATGGATAACATTGTGTGCTTCTTGTTGTGTGTTTTTATTTTGTGAATAGGTTGCATGTCCTTACTCCAACAGTCACTAAAATTTGATAGCAACTTCCTAACAATAGATTGAAGGCCTCCATTGAAGGAATTTTTACCAAAGTTGACACAAAAAAAATCATCTAGACAAGGATGATTTACAGCTAGAACCATATTGATTGGGATGGTTCATGTCGAAACCAGATTTGACTAAGGCATAACAAGTAGATAATTAAAAATGTGGACAATGAGGTATATTTTTTTTAGGTCATTTTGAGCTTTCTCTGCTACATTAACTTAATTATATTGTTTAACCCCTTAACAAGTTTAGGTCCAACTTGGGTGGATCGAATGAGTGCTACTAATTATGTAGTCTTGAGATTCTACTTAACTAATGGTGGTATGTGATCCCACCCATATTGAGATGGCTAATTAAATAAGGAGTGCCAAATATTGCATTGTGAAAGAATTCCACATTGGAAAAACATGTTATAGTCCAAGAGGTATTTGTAAAATCAATGTTGTAAAATCAAAGTTGTAATATCAATAATGTTTAATGAAAGGATACTTTTCTTGTCAACATATTTAATTAGACAATTAATCCCTAGTTATATTTACAATTGTTGTGAAAATAAATAAAAGTGATTGAATACAGAAACATGCAAGGTGTAAATAAAATAATATTATAGGAATAAAAACCAAATGATACTACTACACTATAATAGTAAAATATACACAATAATGAGGAAGATAATTTTTCTAGTGAGCACATAGAGGTAATTAGCATAATTTTCTAGAGATAATTTGTTATAGTGTTTTGTTAGCGTGAGAGTATGAACTTATTGATCTTGAAATTCATTCATTAATTTATTCATTCATTGTTGATTCATTTCTCACCCTTTTTTGGAACGAGTATTTATAGACACAATTTCAAAATTATATTTTTTAACCATCGTAGGGGATGTGAAATCAATATGATACATTACTACATTAGATGATGGTCACTAATTCATGACAACAGGTATGAGAGTTGTTCTTCACATCATATTATGATTAGGTATGATTGATGGAAACATGATTGCTTTAGTAGTTGTGATCAATTTCTAAAACAAGCTAGAAAATATATTTTAGAAAGGGATTAGGAGAAACATTTTAATATTTTTGTTTGATTTAGTTCATGAGAAAATATTTCAATTAGTACTCTTTTCGGGCCACTTTCAATAAATTAGTTGGTGTATTTATTACAAACTATAGTATAGCATACTTATTTTATAAATGCATTTAGTCTTCAATTGTAATATGTCTATTGTAGTCCATCCTAGGTGGTCCTTTATTTTTCCTTTCCTTCGAGGTCCTAGGAATAGGCAATAGGAGGAGAAGAAAAATAGGTGTGCCTTAGTTTTCCTACTTAATTGTTACCAATGACATAACTATTGCCTTAGCATGTCAAATATTATTCTAATGATGCAACCAAAATCCATAGTTTAGTGGAGGATCTATAGTCCAAGCTCCAGTCTATAGTGTAGAAGAAAATCCATACTTAAGAGGTCAATCTATAGTATGTAAATTATTCCTTAGTATGGAAGTCAATTTATCATGTAAAATTTAATCCAAAGTGCCAAAGGTATTAGGTAGTGTAGATAAATAATGTGATCACTTAGGGATTGATCAATGCTAGGGTTTATAAATTTATGATGTGTGGAAATATATGTGTGCCCCATGTATTAAGGTGTTGGTCAATTAAGTCAAGGCACACAAAATTCGGTATCCATATTTTATCCCTTTTAATGCATCCATTAGCACAATGGACACAATAAAAACTAGTGTAGGTACCCCACTTTCATGAATAATTCTATGAAGTAATGTTATTTATATTTATATGGGTGATATAAACCTTCTTATGGAAAGAGAATGTTTAAACATGACACAATGAGATACTAGGATAGCACCCCTCATGTTCTAAGGAAAGGGAAGGATTTTTACAAGAACTTGAAAAGGGAAATTTTGTTTTGAATGTTTCACATGGAAGGAAAGGAGAGACAATAGTGGGGAGATGAGCATCGTAAAATATACTATTAATACAAGCAATGGAAGGAAGTTATCACAAGGTAATCAAGAGATATAGTCCCAAGTGATGATACTAAAAAACCATGTGTGTTGACAACTAAAGTGTGGTTTATAAGGTGACCAACTAGGAGAACACAAAGGAGGATTGGAGAAGGATTACACAACATGTGATGGTGAGAAAAAATTAAGAAAGGATATAAAATTTATAGGACATTTCATAGTCTAGAGGAATAGTCTCACAACATGAGGTAAGTGATTGTGTTGGAAAGTGTGTCAAACCAATTGAAAAAGAAAAGAAAATATAATATGTAATGTGAAGGTAGAAACTTGGGTTGTAAACTTGGTGGCATTGAAGGTAATTTATTGTGAACCATTAGGTTTATTGGAGATGCAAAGGTATAGATAACTTTAAAGTGGGCAGGTTGTATGACTTACTTTCATTGGTTAGACAAATATAATGATGAAATAATAGTAGTATTTGTGACAAATTAATGAGAAGGCCAAATTTAAGCGTAGATATTAGAGGTTGATGCCTTAGAGGTAATAATAGCAAGTGTGACAAGGTTACACATGGAGGGTTAGAGGAAATTTTGGAAATCCCTACCAACTCATCATGCCCATGAGAAATTATTCCTTCCTTATGAACATAGAACATGAGAGATCTTCAAAAATGGGATGATAGTGTAGATATTACTACCAAAACTATACAATGTATTCATGTTGTATTTCATGAAATATTTTATTAAAAATGGGAGGTTCTTAATGGTTAAAATGAACTTAGATTTTTGTTGTATGTAAAACAAGGTGATGAAGTTGTGGAGTACAAACTAAATATTCCATATTTTTATCATTATTAGTGGAATTTATGAGCATGTTCTATAGACAACATGGTAGAATTGAGAGTTTATCCCATAATGGGTTTATAAAATTGTTAATAATGGACTAGTTGACACAAACATGGCTGAATTGGATAGGGTGGTTGGAAAGAGGATGTGATGCTCAAGATATGTCAAGGAAGGAGGCACAATTAGTAGTAATGGTCGACAAACAAGTAGTGAATCAAGAAATTAAAATGGGTAGTATAGAAATATATATATGAATGGGCATAAGGTGGTAGGAGAAGCAAGTGTGGGAACCATAATTTTAGAAATAGAGTCCACTACAGGATAAATTAGGGAAAGAGAGGCTTGGGGATCCATGGGATAAACTAATATGGATAGATATAGAAAATAGAAAATGTATTATGATGGAGGAGACAACAAAATTAAAGAGACAATTGTAGGAAGTGCACAAACATATTGTAAAATTGGAAATCAAAGTAGTGCGATGGAAAAGAGTAGTAGAATCCCATTTGATAGAAACAATAACTAGGCTACTATAGTTGCTACAAGGATCTATAAATGAATGATGGATGATGGAAAGGGTTATGATTGGTGAAGCAGTGGTAGGCCTTTCATGTGTGCAAGGATTGAGAGTATTTAAGAAAAAAAAAAACCTCAATGTGAGTTTCTAATGTGGTAGGTATGCTACCACACCTAGCCATTTTAAGGACACAAGCCATGATAATGGTAGTAGCAGATAACGAGATACAATACAATATGGTGGAAAAATAACTAGATGAGAATATGGATAAATTGTTGGTTAAGCACTAGAGATTGGAGAAAATAATAGAAAATAAGGAAGAGGGGATTGAAGAGTTACAGAAAGATATGGAATAAGTGTAGTCAAAACTAGAGTCATTAATGACAGAGGAGCATGGTGGGAATATTATTCTATTTCATTTTAGAATGTAGAAGTCCACAATGTGTATATTCCATGATGTTGCAGGACCGTTGGATTATATTCAAGATTTGAAAGGTGTTATCATATTCAATGTATGAAACAAAAATTCAAAATAAATTATACACTTTCTTCATCAACAACATGTTAGAGCACCAAGATATATTGTGAAAATTATATCTATACAACTTGGTTGTGCAAGGGGATACAAAATGAAATCCAAACTCATTCATGGGGGGTATCCAAATGTGGGCTTTCTTGTCAACAATGAAAGAGGAGGCATAAACAAGTTACCTAAGGATGTGTTATCAAAGGGTGGAATAAAAGGATATTTTAGTAGTAAGAGCGAAAACAAATTTCCAAATTTAATCATCATAGACTAGCAAGCCTTGTTGTCACATCTACAATGCTAGGAGAAGATAAAGCAATATGTGGAGGTTCAATATGGTATCTATAAAATATGAGAAGGAATGTCTAATTGAGATCCAACAATGATTTTTGGGACTATTAGATGTGCTACAAAGATCAAATCCAATATCCACAACAAATTAGGTTGTAGCAATTTTATGGGCTAGGATAATCATGAGGTAATTAAAGGATGATTGATCAAGATTGATCTGGATGCATTTTCAATTCTTGCTATTATAGTACCCATTACAAGACTACCAAAGACTATTTATTAGGAGCTTAGTCAAACTAGAAAAATAATTTGATGATCATGTTAGAGTACATGGGTATCACAATAGAATGAAAGTAGGATATGTTGATGCATATAATTTTATCCAATGGATTGTGAAGAACTATTCTCTATAAGGATGTTAAAGAAATATAATATTTTGATGTGATGAAATAATTATGAATAAATGAAAATGCTATGGTGTTTTTTTTGGTCTGTCAAAAGTATAAATGGATGTGAATGAAGTGATTATGTTGTATTTATTAGAGAAATAATATGAAGATGACAAATTTATATCTAAATGGTGTGTTCTAATAATTGTAGAATGATCATAAAATATACAAGAATAGTATAGAAGATAGAATTCATAATAAAAATGATGTCGAGAAGCATTAGATGAAATATATGATAGTATGATAGGAAGATGAGTAAATTTTTGAAGAGGTCAATTATATTTTGGTTATACTAAAAATGTGGAAAAGAGAATAAATTTAAGAAGAAATAAAATAAAAAATAGGATGAAGATATGAGGTAGGGTGGATGTGTATATGAGGTACTATGGATGTGGGTATGAAGTATCACATATGAGGTATTGAGTTAACTTAAATGCCGGTTAGGGATGAATTTAATACATATGGATATCCAAAACTCAAGGTACATTACAATGGATATAGACATGTAGCAAAGTGGGAAACAATCCCAAGGAAGAAGTCATGAAGTGTGTGAGAGAGAGATCTTGAGTACACTAATAGAAGATCAAAAAAAGGTAGGTGACATGGAATGGATTTGCAAAGTGGTAAAAAAAGTAATGAGAGACACTAAGAATAAGAATGGAAAGGTGAAATGGATAAGAAGTAGACTAATTTGTGTTTTTATTTTAAATAGATATTGAGAGGGAGAACAATGCATGAGTGTAACAAAAGAGGATAAAAAGAAGGAAAAAGACCATCCAATATAGGGATTTTAATATTAGGTAGTGGTAGCAAAGATACACATGGACGTCACATAATATCAAAGTCCAAAATATACAAATTGGATCATCAAAAAGAAAATAACATGGGAAAAATGGAAAGGCATCTTAAAGTGGCTACAATTTTTGAAAGGAAAGGATGGGTGGAGTATTTTAGAGGCTAAAAGGTTACAAGTTGGAGGTTGATGTAGAATTTTCAATAACTTGAAACATTTGTGAATGAGGGTCTGTGGGGTAGATATAATGGTATCCCAAGAGGCAATTTCTAGAGTTACCAGTTTACTAGAATGGGGCAAAGAGCATTTCAAAGAGCCATTCAACATGGAATAGGGGATAGAAACCTTATTTAGTACAAGCAACACACATGCAAGGTGGTGAGGGGTTAAGTGGTGAGTTCATTACTACCTATTCCCTATGATGTACTTATATATTTTGGGCTCAAGAACCTAAAAAATAGCAAGTGGTACTCGATGCTAGTAGGACATCATCTTGGATTCCTGATACACCTCAAAATAGGGAAGGAAGATGAGTATTTTTGACTAAATTTGCCATATTATCTCACCCACTCAATGGAGTATGCGAGTGATTAGTTTTGTTAGAGTGAAAAAAAGAGGGCATTAGTGCATCATGTCTTGATGGCCCAAGTAGTTTGAGATATAATAGAGAAAAGAGGACCACCCAAGGGTATGTTGTATATGACAAAAAATAGTCTACCCATAAAGACAAAATAGAATGATCATCTATTATTGATAAGGATTGGATTACAAGAATTGACAAGAAGGAGGTTGGAATCCTAGCCATGAGTAGAGTAGCTTATGGTCATAGATCCATAAGGGATTGAAGAAGCATCAAATAAGTCAAGGATAGTGGAGGTCCTGAAGAAAGTGTGAGTATAGTTTGAGATATAATAGAGAAAAGAGGACCATCCAAGGGTATGTTGTATATGACAAAAAATAGTCTACCCATAAAGACAAAATAGAATGATCATCTAGTATTGATAAGGATTGGATTACAAGAATTGCCAAGAAGGAGGTTGGAATCCTAGCCATGAGCAGAGTAGCTTATGGTCATAGATCCAAAAGGGATTGAAGAAGCATCCAATAAGTCAAGGATAGTGGAGTTCCTGAAGAAAGTTAAATCCCAAAGTTTGTCAGCACTTAGGGTTTTAACTTTAATTTTAAAACTGACATATAAATAAAAAACACAAAACAAATTCAAAAATAGGTTGTCAGCACTTAGGGTTTTAACTTTAAGTTTAAAACTGACAGATAAATAAAAAACACAAAACAAATTCAAAAATAGTTTGTCAGCACTTAGGGTTTTAACTTTAAGTTTAAAACTGACAGATAAATAAAAAACACAAAACAAATTCAAAAATAGTTTGTCAGTACCTAGGGTTTTTAACTCTACGTTTAAACTGATAAATAAAAAGAAAAACAAAACAAATTCAAAATAGTTTGTCAGTACCTAGGGTTTTTAACTCTACGTTTAAACTGATACATAAAAACAAAAAAAATCAAAATCAAAATAACAGTTTTTCGTTAACCTTAGGTTTACAATTGAAGTTCACAAATGAAAAATCAGAATAAAAATATTTTTTCTAAAGCTAGGGTTTGCTCTCAGTTTAACCTAGGGTTTTAGTTTTAAAACAATAAAAACATTGCATTTAAACCTAGGGTTTCTTATACCCTTAACAAAAATACAAACAAAAAATAAAAAAGCATTTATTTTTAGCCTCGGGTTATACCTTCGATTAAACAGAAAAACAAATTAAAAATAAATTGCAATTTTAAAACTGTAAAATAAAACACAAGCTAACTAAACGAGAAGGAGCACTTATCGGTCTCACTTAGGCTCCGCCACTCGATCCGGTTCATGAAATCATGGTGTCAAGAAAAATTTGATAGTGCTTCACTTCGCAGACTCGACCTCTTCCTCCTCAAAGCTCCAAATCACCAAAAAAATCGAATGATAATGACCCCAAACCCTAGTTTTGGCCCTTAAATAGGATTTTAGCCCTGTAATCATTCCACCCTAGAAAGAGTGCTCTAGTTAGTGCTTGTCCCACCCTAGGATTATTACTAACTGGAATTTGTCCCATCCCGGGATGATTACAGAGCAAGAAAAACAAAAAAAATGCAAAAACAACAAAAAAAATGCACCCCAAACAAGCCATAAAATTACCGAACAAAGGTGCATTTGCGCCTATGCTTCTTGGCATGAAAAACTGACATAGGGGTCACAAATACTCCCTATCCTACTCCCTAATAAGGCTACCATATCCGGACCGCTCCACGGGACGACGAATTTGCGAGAATTTCATCCCCAAAATGCGTCACACAAAAGGGTCAAAACCCAACCAAAAAATAGCAATAACATTGCCAAACGAATGCGCCTTTGTGCCTAACATTTTTGGCATTCAAAAAAAACATTGGGGTCATAAATTGTCACTATCCTACTCCCCAAGAAGGCTACCATAGCTGGACCACTCCCAGGCAACACGGTAGAATCCTGAAGTATTATTGGAAGAGGACTATAAGAAGTCTCATATAATATTATCAAGATTATTATAGCAATATTTAGATGGGACCCAATAGGAATAATAATAAACATGGGTGATTGCAATGACTTTTGTGCAAATTTAAATTTTACCAGTAAGGGAAAGTTTCTTGGTGGACCAGTAGGTAAGTTTTTGTTCCACCTTGTTAACAACATACTTCCATAACTCAGGCAATGACCCATTAAAGGCAAAAGGAATACGTAAAAATTGAAAAATTTCCCCCTCTTGGATGATCTTCTATTGATATTGATTAAGCGAGTGGGGCATTGGGTTGAGAGACTACCTATAACATTGGGTATTTTTCCATTGAATGGAGGATCAAAAATCTAGATAAAATGTATCCAATCAAGCAAGTGCTTGTTGAATGACACCTTATTCCTTAATAAGACTGAGGAAAGAGTCATTAGCAAAATAACCATTGATTGACTGAGTATCACCTCCGAGGAGAGAAATTCCTCAAATAGAACCATGAGCAGCATGGTAAGCTAGGAAATAGCCAAACCCTTCAGTAGAAAGGGCATAAAGGGAAGGATATAATGGGTAACCTTGTCTAATGGATCAAAATATACCAATGGATAAGGACTTGTGTCTGTTAATGGAAAAAATAGCCAAATCCTTAACAAATAATATTTTCACAAAACAAATGAAGCAAGACCCAAAACCAAGAGCTTTAAGCATGACTAGAATGAAGGACAAATCATTCTTGTTATAAGCTTTCTCAAAGTTGATTTTGATGAACACATATTGTTGGTTAGAATTGTGAGCCCACTCCATACCTTCCCAAATAGTAATAATATTATCAAGGATGAACCTATCCTGAATGAAGCTAGTTTTCTCTAGGTGCACGATAATAGGAAGAAGATGTTGAATGCCTAAAGTCAGGGCTTTGGAAATTATATTATAAGAGATATTATGGAGAGTAAAATATCTCCAATTGGTGATGATTTCAGGATCACCATCCTTGGGTATGAATTTAATAATCCCTTGATTAATACTAGGGCCCAAAGAACCCTTAGAGAAGGCCTCCTAATAGAATTTAAGACATTCAAACCCTACGGTGTCCCAAAGGGATTTGTAGAATTCATAAGGGAAGCCATCGAGACTAAGGGATTCATCATTGGCCATCTGAGAAATAACTTCCTTTAGATCCGTCAAAGAGAAGGCCTTTTCATAGGTAACTCTTTGGGACTCAAAATGTCATTCTAGGACCGCAAAAAGGGAATTTAAGGGCCTGGTCATATTGCGAGGAGTGGGCCTATGCCACAAAAACAAACTATTAATGCTCTTAAAAAGTAGAGAGAATACTAGAAATATTATAAGCAAGTTCTCCATTAGTGTTAAGGGCTTTAATACCTAAAAATTGATTACGAGGATGCAAGCACTGAAATAACTCCTTGATAACTCTGTCTCCAAATTTGAGCCAATGCAACCTCACCTTGATTTGAACCCCTTTGGCATCATAGTGCTCTACCATAATAAGCTAGTGTTTAACCATAGTGAGGTTCCTATGAAGCTCCTCATTGAAAATATTGGATTAAAGTTGAGAAGATGCCATTTCCAACTCCCGCTTAAGACACTTAAGAGTAATGTTGGAGCGATGATGAAACTTATAAATCTTATGTCCAAGCGAGTGTAGGAAGTGGGCAGTACATTCGATACCAACATTCCACCATTTAATCCATCCTTAGGTCCCTTCTGGTCTAGGGATAAGGTTCTAAATTCTGATAACATAGGCCCTCAACACGGGGTGGTGCAAAATAGAGGTAATTGTAAATGAGGAAGAGGAGGGGGAGTAGAAGAAATCAACATGGAAAAGAAAATGGAAAAATGGTCAAACAAGCAGATCTTAGGGTGGATAGATATAAAAGAATAAGAATATGAGGATCACTTGAAGGATAAATTATAAGAATATAAGAGCATGGCTCTATCCAATATATGATTCTCACCTTTTTGATTGTTAGACCATGTAAATCAAGCACTAGCTAGGAATGAAGAGGGTAAAAATTAGCTATTGAGGTCAAAGAGCCCCAAATTTTCTTTCATGAAAATTTGTGCTTATTTTTCCCTTGCAACCCACCTCATGGGAAGAAGACCCACTTTATCATGTGGGAATTTGATTATATTAAAGTTTTGATAGAGCAACAAAATAGCAATGGGAAGAGAGAGTGTTTCCCATCACCACAAAATACAATGATCATTGGCATCATTAGGAGTATAGATGTTGAGCACATCAAGAAGATGGCCATCAATATCCATCACAACCCAAAAATCAAGATTAAAAGGGTCACAACCCCAAGAGATCAATTTAGAATGATAAGGTTCTAAAAGATAAATTACTACCCCTCCTTTACCTATGTCATGCATAGTATGAAAGGTGTGGCCTCGAGGCTAGATAAAGGATATCAATATTATCATTTTTTAATTTGAATTCATCTAGACCATGACTAACTATGTACTTGTGCATAAGATTTGTCAAAACCCTGACATTCCAAGATATGAACTTCATGATACATGATCGAGGAGCATATTTCCTTCAAGGACCTCAGAGTCCTAAAAATATGCTAAATATTCAAAAATATTTGTGAGAATCCTATTATAGTTTTCATAAAAAAATATGTCTGTCGCCACTTCTCCAAAGGGATGCTTGAGGTCTCTCTAACTGGTGTACGAGATCAATGAGGATTTAATGAGGGAACTTTGCTAGCTATTTTAGTTAGAGAAAAATGGAATTTTCTTGAGGGAATTAAATCTAGCATAGATGATGGATTAGCCGATTAGGAGGCTTAAATAATTGGGGAAATTGTTTTGTTATTACCAGAAGATGTACCTATAGGAAGAAAAACAAAATTTCTTTCTATAGAGGTTGCATGAGAAACCCCTTAATGAGAGCTCGATTGAGACTCTTTTTACCAACTCCCATAGATGGTTGTGGTTTATTTCCTTTGTCGTAATTCCTAGGGATAGTGTTAGAACTATTGAGTTGTCATTGATGTCAAAGGCTGATTTGGTTGCTGGAAAACAATGGCATGATTGGGTAAATTATTCAAGGAGAATATTATAAAGTTAAATGAAGCTTTAATGTTTAATATTATAATATTTAAATATTATAATATAAAAGTAATTTTAAAAAAGTGGACCGACATCTTGGGCGCCACATGAAAGATTGCATATAAATAATAAAGTCAAATATTATTTCCATGGATGTTTTTTTATGAAAAAGGTTTGTGATATAAAAGCAACACATGAATAGGAGTTACAGGAGGTGTGAGAGATTGGCTACTTATGATATCCGTGGAGACAGAGTGGAGCATAGGATATGAACTTGTGCAAGGTGAATGGTTATATAATTTTAAATGGAGGTTACGAATTTCTCTGAAATGATGCAGTGAAGTGTGGTGAACCTATGCATATAGAAAGTGAGAGCACCGACCTCTTGGGCACCAAGCAAGAAGGAGCGAACGATAATGGAGGAGACATGGTAATGGTGAGCATTGTGTTTTTAGGAGCTGAAGAGACACAGATGCACGAGCCAAAGGAGATCACCTACGTAAAATAGTATGTGGAGGAAAATACCAAGCATAGTTCATTTCAAAGAATTTTGAGTGATTGTATTCAATTCACACAAGTAGCACTGGATAAAAAAATAAGAGCAGCAAAGGAGTTTTAAAGGAGGACAACCATGATAATTTGATGTGGCGTGTCGATTGTAAGAGAGAAAAAACCAAAGAATGAATTAGAATATCTTTGATAAATAATAGAAAAATGGATAAAAATAAGAAGTTGGATGCAATTAAGTTTTGTTGCCAGTAGAAGTGCTATCACAATCAAATTGTAGGTTTCATATGAAGAGAGAAGGAGAAAAGGGATTAATAGTGAGTCGAGCATAGCAAGTATGAGAATTGATTTAAAATGTCTTTGATAAAGGGCATGGAAAAAGTGATTGGTTGTAGTTGCTATTCAGGAGGAGATTCAAATTAATATCAAGCATTGAAGAACCATCACCAACACTATGTAGGAGAAAATAGAAAATAGTAAATAAGGTCACCTGAGAAATATCCACAAGCTGAGCTATATTAAGGTTTATTATTCAATATTTGTTTGTTGAATATTTTCTAACGTTAAGAGGAAGAGTGCACATGCCACTTGGCACCTTGGAAGGTACGTTCCAACCACTCAAGGATAATAAAGTTTTGAATTTATTTTTATTAAGTGCTTGAAGGAGAAATTGAGCAATAGACGAGTTGAAAGATACAAAGAAAGTACAATGATAGAGGATAGATGCTGCATTATCAAAAGCAATTGGAGTGATCTATTACAGTGGATGTCTCAAATTTTTGGAGTCGAATCACGTTAGAATAAGGTAATAATATTGTTGATAAGACATGTGGTTGTTACATTGTGAACATAAAACAAATAATTTAAAGTATCGCAGATGAGGTATGGTTGGTGGTTGTAGTGGACATCCCTATGAAATTGCCAAGATGAAGCTAAAATCAATCTAGGAGATTCTCTGTGATGTTGGATATCCATTACCCATATGAACATCTCACTCAGAGGTATTGAAGAGTTGAAGATAACATTACAATTTGCCATGTTAATTCGTGGACAATAAAACAATAACAAGCAACACAAGGTAATTGATAATAATTAAAGCTACATTGGAAATCAATGATGCAAAATTTTTAGATGAAATATTTAGGGCATAATACTTCATGAAAAGCAATGAGAGCTTTCAAAATATTTAAAATCAATGGAGCTGATACACACATAAAAATAGACATATTTATATAGGATAAAAAGTGTAGTATTGTAATGTACGATAGTAAGTGCTTGTGTTGTGCCTGAGAGACCTTTTGAAAGAGATACAATTATTGGTTGCCAACACATGCAAGTAAAAACTGGTGTCAAGTTTTTAAGGAGGATCTAGGCATAGGTATTAGCTAGCCATTAATTAAAAGCTAATAGTCATATGTTGAATAAGGCACATCACCTCCACATAAATCATCAGTTTGGCTAAACTCGCATGTCACATTGGTTGAGAAAGAAATCATGCTATGGGTGATTGGCTTAGCAAACCAGAGGTGGTTATCTTCATCGCATAGTAAATAAAGGATTAGAGCAATATATAAAAATAAGGTCAAATATTTTTTTTATCATAGCACTGTTGAACACATACAGACGGTTTGTGCGGTAGCCAAAAATAAGAAGATTCATCAGATATTATAGTTATTGAAGTAGTGCATTAAGAGGAACATTGTCAAGTCCATGTGGATAGAATAAAGGGTTAAATGCAACAAGAAAAATATTTAATTGATTGATTGGAAGTGTAGATATCATCATTATTATCCAAATGAGTACAATGTAATAAGGAATCATAGGCTATATTCTCCTAGGAGTCTACGATGTTATCAGTGTGTGCATTGAGGAGCAACATGTCAAACGAGCAAGGTTGTTTAGCGAATCATAGATAGCATTGAAGCTCATAAAGGAAAATTCATGACTAGAGATATAACACATTGAGCTATGTGTAAAAATGTTGTGTGTAACATTTGGTAGTAAGGAAGAGACTTCACAGTAGGTTGTATTTGGAGAATTAATAATTGTGTTCATTGAATAGCATTAATGATCAAATTTAGAAGTAGACATGAGCAGATCTAGGAGTAGACATGAGTAGTGTTTTTTATTAGACTCTAGAGTAAACTTGAGTGAGCTTGTTGATTAGTTGTGAGCATAGGGTTTGTCCCTTCTCCTGTAGGTTGGTTCTTGCACTATTGTACAAGGAGATTAGTGTCTCCTATGGGTTTGTTCCCACAAACTTGTATAAGGATATTGGTGTCTCCTATGGGTTGGTGCACACAAAATTGGATAAGGGGATTGGTGTCTCTTGTGGTTTGGTGCTTACAAAATTGTAACAAGGATATTGGTGTATCATGTGGGTTGGTTCCAATGAAATTATATAAGGGTATTGGTGTCTCCTATGGATTGGTGCCTACAAATTTTATTGAAGAAATATAAGAAATATTTTTTCATTATTTTCTCCCGAGAGGGTGTTTCCATGTAAAATATCTCTCTTGTGTGTGTGGTTATTTGTGCATTGTTTCATTATTGTATTCATATTATTGTGGTTATTTTTTGGAAAGAAAAGTTTTATCTTATACTGTTGACCCCGCATCTCAGTATAAGTGTGTATTTATTTAATTGGTATTAGAGTGAGTTCCTTCATGAAAGCCTAACAAATTGAAGGAAGATATTACAAGAGCACACATGGCTAAAAAGGTGAAAGAAGATTCTCTTGTTTTCTAAAACCAAGAAAAGGAGAAAGATCCAAAAAATGAAGAGGAAGCCATAGTTGACATACAAGAGGAACTTATTTTTGCTCTTGAAGAGGTGAAGAGGCTTAGAAAGAAGAAATAAATATTGAAAAATCAAGTACAAGAGGATGATAAGACAAAAGTAAAGATTTTGCAACAACTCATGGATTTAAAAGTAAAAATTGAAGAGGAAAAGTGAATTGAAGAGGTTATGGCTGCACAGTTAAAGGAAAAAGTGTTGGAATGTGAAAAACTAGAACATGATGTTATCTCTATAAGTAAGGAAGTGGAAAAATCTAATGATAAGCTACAACAAAATATTAGGTTTGAGAAAAGCATAAAAATATTGGATGATATTATCAAAGCACAGATATATTTGGTTATAAGAATTGGACTTGGTTTTGAAGAAGGTCAAAAGAAACAAAATGAGTCAATCTCAAAAGGAATATAGGCATCAAAGAAAATAATTAAAGAAGAGCCTATGACCTATGTTGATGTGTTGAGAAGTGGAAGGATCAAGAAGAGATAAAATAAAGCATCATCAAAGAATAAGGTCCATAAAAAAAACACCAATGAGAGAACCATGCAACCATATCCTCCAAGATAATAAGATAGGTTTCAATATTTCTTCCATGGTTATTGTTGTTCATGTCACCTATTTTTTCATAAATCTGTAAATTGTAGGGTCTGTGATAAAAATTATTTTGGCTTCACTGAGAGGAATTTTAATTTATTTGCACCTCTCATGGATTACAACATCATTTATTACAAATGTAATAATTTTGGGCATAGACCTAAATGGTGTAGAATGATGTTCCCTAAACTTCCAAAATCAATTAAGAAGGAGGATGGTCAAACTATTCAAAAGGACATGTTGAAGAACATAATCTTATACTAAGTGTAGACACCAAAACAACACCAATACGATTATGTGACAACAAGCGCTGATCACATTGACACAAACAGCCCCTAGGGTAGCCCCCAAAGGTCAAAAAGTGGTCCTAACCACTCCCAAAAGTATTTTGGAAGGTCAAAGGTCAATTTGGCACCTTTTTGACACCTTGCTCTCTGCTCGTCCCACCCCAGGATGAATAAAAACTGGCATTCATCCCACCCAGGGATGAATAGTAGCATTCGCCCCAGGGTGAGGTGAATAGAAGGTTTGACTAGCAAAAAAAGTCAAACCTCGGCAACTCTGCCAGTTAGCTGAGGCTTCAGGCCATGCAATTGTGAGGAATAGATTTTATTCAAGAAGAGAGACTTTAGTGATGAGTGTATTTATTTTAGAAACCTCGTGCAAGAATATTTTTAATCAGGGAGTTAGCTTTTCTCTAAAAATAGGATAGCTAACTCAAGTGGCACCCTCGCATGCGCAATTCAAACAAGGAGACCCTAAGGTCTATAAATTGGAGAGTTTTCCCACCCAAAATATATACATATAAGGAGCATTTGAGCAATGAAGTGCTGCCAATTTACATACCTACTTGCGATTTGTGCTTTTACATCCTTAATCTCTCATTAGAAAGGGAGGTTATTGGGCGAGTACTAGAAGCACGAATCCGGACCCAAAACCCAATTTTTAGCCACACAAATTCCCAAAATTTGTTTACAACACCCCATAACCAGTTTTTGACCCATCCCAAGTGGATTGGTGCCTAAACAGTGCCTCAAACGATGGACGTCTTGCCCCCGAGCACTCCCCAATCTGTCATAGTGAAATTCGCCCCATCCTAAAATGAATAGAAATATGTGATAGATTTATCTAGTTTTTATTTTGTATTTTATTCTAGATAGGTTAAATAGGTTACAGTTCAAATTTCACTTCATTCTGAGCAATTTTGACCAGGTTTCTGTCATTTCCCGCTTTCACTAACTTGTAGATGGTACCAGAAAAATATGGGTTCTAGAGGCCAAATTGAAAAAATCTGACCATATGGGTTTTCCCAAAACACCTCCAATTAGCAAACCCCAACTTTTCAGGTCATTTGGAGCTTCCTAAGCAGGACATTGAAGAGGGTGATTTTTGACAGGTTATTGTAGGTTAATTCGTCCCACCCTGGAGCGAATACAAATCCGTGAGGAATTTTCAGACTGTTCTTTTTGCAGTGGTCTTTTGTTAACATATTTATGCTAATATGAAATTTTTAGGTTGATCCGAGGTCATTTCATTATCGTTTTAAGGTTTTCATGCATTTACTGACAATAGGCCTTGGGAAATACATGCTTCATTATGTCCGCAGGTGCTATTAATCTTTTCTATTTCTTTGAATGCAGGTTTCTAACAGCAGAGGAGTAGGAAAGAGCAAATAATCATATACACAAGTGGTAGCGACGTTTTGGTTCGCCCATATTACATGTGGGCATGCGGAAGAAGGATTGTGATCCATGGATGTTGTGACAAGAAACACATTTGACACTCCTATCCCCTAAAAAGGAAGGAGACATATTGTAACACATTTTGAAAAGTGTATCAATAAAGAGATTACGATATTTCATATTGCTTTTATCTTGTGTCAATTTGCATATGTACTTTCTTGTTCTTTCTTGTGGCATATTCCTTTTTGTTTCTGTATCCTCATGCTTTCAGTGGCGATCACGGTGGGACTGTGTCCCTTGATTTTTAAGATTAAAATTCTGATTAAAGTTTATTTTTTTGTTGCTTGTAGGTACAAATTTTTCAAATGCTATACTATTTCAGGCAAAAATTCAGAGACATCTGATTTAGGTAGAGAAGAGGTAGAGGTTTTAAACACCCTTTGTCAATTTTATGTTTTCTATTCTCTGATTTTTGCTTGCATAGGAGAGTTTAGAGGCTTGCTTGTTTCAATTTTGCAACTTAAAAAGAACCCCACACACCACATGGTAATTTGAAGACAAGGATTTGGTCATAAAAACCCAACCCTTGAGAATGACCAACAATGGATTTCATCATCACCTTGGCTTGAGATATTGCATCCATAACCCCGATCGTGACTGTTGCTAGACGTAAATCCTAATGAAATCTAACCAAGTGTAGCTTGGGGTGATTCCCAACACATGAGGATAAGTCTTCTATGGTAGGTGTCATAAACAGAGTGATTCCCCTTTCATATCTCCTATGTTTCACGTATCATCTGCTCTCACGTACCTATAGTCTCCCTCACGTAAGGGCGGGTATATAGAGAGGTTGGTTGATATAGAACTAAAACAACACATAGAAAATTAATGCAATGTCGACAACAGAGGTCTTTCAATTTGGAAATACAACACTTTCATTCAAAATATCCAAACCCCCCCAAATACAATGCATGCACGACCCCTTTTATCCCAGACCCCAGCTTCTCCCGACATCATTACACAAAGTGTGGGATTCCCTGTAACCATCCGCATGAATGTTCTCTGGCCATCTGCAAGATGCTACCAGGTGCCCCGTATTCTCATGGTCTGTAATGGCGGAGTGCGCTGTAGCCACCTGTCAATCCATCCGCCAAGTCATCATTCATAGGAATGTGCCAAAGTCGCTTGTAATTTGTTGCCATGTGTCCCTTTGTCAGAGTCCCAGCAACCGCTTCATACTCTAGGGCTGCCTGTAACTTTACGCCACGTGTCCCTCTACAACAGTCTCTGCAACCACCGACTGGTCAGGCGTCGTGAGCATTCTATCACGATATCGCGACGTTCTTGCTCCCATACCTTCTCTCTCCTCTTTGGTCGCGATATCGCTACGTCTTGGCATTGGCTTCTCTTTTCTTCCTTAGGGGCCACGATTTTGCGACACGTCACAAAATAATGACGTCTAAGCATTCCTTACTTGCTTTCTACCTCCAGGCCATGCAACCGCTACATGTCATGATTTTACGATGTCTTTGCCTTTCGTACGCAGCCTCTTCATTCGGGCTACGAAATCGTGACATGTCACGATTTTGTGAAGTCTTTGCTTTCTGTACGCAGCTTCTTCATTCGGGCCGCGAAACCACGACATGTCACAATTTCATGATGTCTTTGCCTTTCATACGCAGCTTCTTCATTCGGGCCACGAAACCGTGACATGTCACGATTTCGTGATGTCTTTGCACCTTCAAGTTTTGTTCCTTGGAAGTGTCACGATTTCGCGACATCTTTGAGCCTTGGAACTTTGCCTCCGAAGGTGTCACGATTTCGCGACCATTTTGTGCCTTCCAGTCTTGCCCTCGGAAGTGTCATGATTTCGCGACGTCTTTGAACCTTAGAGATTTTCCTCCAAAGGTGTCGCAATTTCGCGATGTCTTTGTGCCTTTGAGTCTTTCCTTCAGAAGTGTTGCGATTTCACGACCATTTTGTGCCTGAGAACTTTTTCTCTGAATATGTCACGATTTTGCGACGTCTTTGTGCCTTCGAGTCTTCCCTTCGGAAGGGTCGTGATTTCGTGACCATTTTTGTGCCTTGACTCCAATGCTTCGAAAATGCCATGATTTTGCAACCATTTTGTGCCTTAGCCTCCTTGCTATAAAAATGTCTTGATTTCGTGACCATTTGGCATCTTGGCTTCGTTGCCTAAAAAATGTCATGATTTCATGACAGCTTCTCACTTTGGCCCCTTTGCTTCGAAGATGTCATGATTTCATGACCATTTCGCATCCAGGCTGCTTTTCTTCGAAAATATCATGATTTCGCGACCATTTGGCACCTCGGCCATTTTCATCAAAAAGCGTCACGATATCACGACACTTTGGCCCCCTTAGCGTCCTTCTTCAAAAAGCATCGCGATATCGCGATGCTTTTGGCACTTAAAGAAAGAAAGAGAAAAAAACATTTTGGGTGATGCAAGATTGCTCCTCCGCCTCCGGATGCTCCTGCATCAGACACTCGGGATGAGTTTGAGAAGTGACCTTCACTTCTGATTTGTCTGAGGTAGACCCAGGTGATCAACCTCTACCTTTGATAACCAAGTCGCATCTTCTAGGGGCCTACCTTTCCATTTGACTAAATACTTAGAGTAACTCCTGTTCCGAGTGCTTCGGCCCTCACGCATAGCAAGAACTTCTATTTCGTCCGCAATTGGATGGACTACTGGAATGCTCCACAGATCTGGGCTGGGTACCTCACTGCTTTCTCCTTCATGATACTTGACCAAATCTAAAATGTTAAACATGGGAGAGATGTTAAGTTCACTTGGTAGCTCCACCTCATATGCATTACCCGAATCCCGTTTGCCAATGATCCTGCATGGCCCAAATTTCTTCATTTTTAGTTTGTTATAGGTCTTGGCAGGAAACCGCTCCTTCCTCAGATGGACCATGACAGAATATCCTACTTTGAACTCCTTAGCTCAGCGTTTTTGGTCCGCCCTTGTCTTGTACTGAGCATTCATCTTGGCAATGTGTCTTGTCACTTCCTCATGCACTCCCTTCAGGTGTTTGGCAAAGTCTTCTGCCTCAGCACTGCATTTCTCTCTCGTATCTATGCTTCTCAACTCTGAAGCATTTCTTGGGCTGCTTCCATAAATGATCTGGAATGGTGATTTATTGGTACTTCGATTGACCGAGTTGTTATACGCAAATTCTGCTTGTGGTAGAACTAGATCCCATCCCTTGGGCTTGTCCCCTACCAAGCATCACAGTAGATTGCCCAAACTCCTATTAACCACCTCTTTTTGGCCATCTGTTTGGGGGTGGTATGCAAAACTGAACTTTAAATCCATCTTCAGTTTCTTCCACAGGGTCCTCCAGAAGTACCCGACAAACTTGGTATCCCTGTCCGACACAATGCTTCTTGGTAGCCCATGAAGGCATAACACTTCCTTAAAGAATAAACCAGCTACATGGACCGCATCGCTAGTCTTCTGGCACGGGATAAAGTGAGCCATTTTTGAAAACCGGTCCACTACCACAAATATGGAATCGTGTCCCCTTTGCATCCTGGGCAAACCAAGCACAAAATCCATACTAATATCTTCCCACGGTCGTTCAGGTATAGGTAGCAGTTGATACAAGCCAGTAGGCTGCCTCACACCTTTTACCATCTGGCATATCCTACAACTCTGCATAAACTTTGCCACATCCTGTTGCAATTGTGGCCAGTAATAGTTTTCACTAACAAGTGAGGTAGTTTTGTCACGACCAAAATATCCAGCTAGACCTCCATTGTGCTTTTCCTTGATGAGATTTTCCCTCATTGAGCTCCTCGGAATGCATAATTGGTTCCTCCTGAACAGCATCCCCTCTTGAACTAGGTAATTCAACCACTTAGTCCTGTCCAATGTAACAAGCGCAGTGCAGGCTTTCCAAGCTTCTATGAAATTGGGGTCTGCAGGGTATAAGCTCTTGAGCTCAGCAAACCCTACAACCTCCACTTTCATTTCCATCATCAGACATTGTCTCCTACTCAATGCATCTGCCATCCTATTGGACCTTCCACTCCGATGCTTCAGCACAAAGGTATAGCTCTGTAGGAACTCTACCCATTTTAGATGCCTTTGATTCAATTTCCCTTGACTGTTAATATACTGCAGCGCCTGATGGTCGGTATACAGAACAAACTCCTTTGGCAAAAAATAATGCCTCCATTTCTTAAGTGCTTGAACTATGGCGTAGAACTCCTGATCATATACCAAATACTTCCTTCTGGCATCATTGAGCTTCTTGCTAAAATAAGCTACAGGCCTACCCTCTTGGCTCAATACGACTCCTATGGCATTGCCACTCGCATCGTAGTCTACCTGAAACACCTTATTGAAATTTGGGAGTGCTAAGATGGGTTGCTCGTGACCTTCTTCTTCAACATAGCAAAGCTTTTGTCTGCTCCAACTGTCCACTGGAATTCCTTCTTATTCCCCTTCATTGTTTCCGTAAGGGATGCACAAATACTGCTGAAGTTTCTAATGAACTTTCTGTAGAAACTGGCCAGGCCATGAAATGATCTAACCTCGGTCACACTTCTTGGAGCAGGCCATTCTAAGATAGCCCTCACCTTTTCGGGGTCCATTTTGAGACCATTTGTTGAGATAACAAATCCCAGGTATATCGGCTCCTTCTTCACAAAGTTGCACTTCTTTAGATTGATCAGTAACTGCTCCTCCCGTAGTCTCTCAAAAACCCTCCTGATGTGCATTAGGTGCTCCTCTAGGGTCCTGCTAAAAATCAGGATATCATCCAAGTAGACAATAACAAATTTGCCCAAAAATTCCTTCAATACTTCATTCATTAACCGCATGAAGGTACTCGGTGCATTGGTTAGCCCAAATGGCATAACCAACCACTCATACAACCCCTCTCTAGTTTTAAAGGATGTCTTCCACTAGTCCCCTTCTCTAATGCGAATCTGATGGTAACCACTTTTCAAGTCAATCTTTGTGAAGTACTCAGCTCCACTTAAATAGTCCATGATATCATCCATCCTTGGTAGTGGGAATCTGTATTTGATGGTGATCTTGTTAATTGCCCGGGAGTCTATGCACATTCTCCACTCTCCATCCTTCTTGGGTGCTAGTACTGCTGGTACTGTATAGGGACTAAGACTCTCCCTAATCAGCCCTTTCTTCAACAGATCTTGAACTTGTCGATTCAACTCCTCAGTTTCCACAGGCATCATTCGATGTGCAGCCTTGTTTGGCAAGCTCGATCTAGGCACCAAATCTATGTGGTGACTGATCTTCCTAACAGGCGGTAAACCTTCAGGAACATTATCATAAATGATATCTGGGAATTCCTCTAGAAGTCCCATGACCTCCACTGGAATATCCTTGCTTCCTTCTTCCTTAACCCTAGGGATTATGGCATAGCACATATGATCTGACTTCAGGCCTTCCAAAAATCTTCTGCCATCAACTAGATAGACTCGGGCACTGCTGCATACTTTCTCATCCGCCTCCTTCAAGGGTTTTAGCTTGTGGCAAACTCCATTCTTCGACAAAGAATATGTGTTGGCTCGACCATCATGTACAACACTTCGATCAAACTACCATGGTCTCCCAAGCAACAGGTGACATGCATCCATAGGCAAGATGTCACATAAGACCTCATCTCGGTAAGTTCCAATATTGAACTTCACCAGGCATTGCTCACTTACTAGCACCCGATGGTCCTTTTGCAACCATGCGATTCGATAAGGGTGCGGGTGCTTTCTCCTTTCCAACTGCATCTTGGCAACCATTTCCTCAGAAACCAAATTCTCAGTGCTTCCATTATCGATAATGACGTTACAGACCTTGCCTGCACACTTGCATCTTGTTCGAAATAGGCTATTCCTTTGGTCTACCTTTTTCTCTTCATTCAATAGGACTCTTCTGATGAGCATTGCTTCTCCCATTTTTGCGTCCTCAGAGTGCTCAGATTCTACACCTTCATCTGCTACAACAGCTTGGGCCTAACCCTCAGGTCTTTGATTTGGCCTATCTTAATGTTGCGGGCAGTTGTATGCCCTGTGTCCTTCTTCTCCGCAGTTGAAGCAGGTTCCTCGAAAGACACCTCTTCCAAACCCTCGCCCAGGCCTACCTCTTCCTCTCGGGTAGTTGTTGTTCTGATTGCATGGGCGTTGGTCATTCTCCTCATTTCCTTTTTTTTTTTTTGGCTACTTCTAGCTTCACCAGTTTTCCCCAAATATCTGTACCTTCCTCCATTGGTTCTTCCACCCCTGTCCTTTCCTCTCTACTTTCCATAAAATCTCCTATTCAGTTTCTCCTCCACTTTTAATGCAAACTGGTATGCATCCTCCACCATGCTCATCCTAACCAGCCCCAGCTCTTCTTGAATGCTGGTTCGCAATCCGTTGATGTATCGTGTGACTTTCTCCTTGTTCGCCTTCGAATGGCCGGTTTTGATTGAGATTTGATAGAACTCCTCTGTATACTCCTTGACAGATTTGCTTGCCTATCGAAGACTGCATCTTTCTCAACAAATCCAATTCGTAATCTGCAGGGATGAATTGTCTATTCAATTTCTCCACCATCCTATCCCACCTGGTGATATTTTCCTTTCCCCTCCTATTCCTTTCCAGCTGCACTCCTTTCCACCATATTCTAGCATGTCCTTTCAACTTGGTTTTCGTGAACCTAATCCGATTTGGGTCTGAGATCTCTTCATATTCGAAATACTCCTCCATGTCGTTGATCCAATATATCAACTCCTCGAGGTTGAGGTTCCCAGAGTAAGTAGAGACATCAAATTTTGGCTTCTTCCCTATTTGGGAGATGGCTCTATATAGCCTAGCCTCTGCTGGATCCAAGGCTTCTTCTTCATCGGATGGACCCTCTTCTTCCCAGACTTCATCCTCATTGGGTTCCTCCCTTCTTGGCTCAACTCCTCTTCTAATCTCCTCCTACAGGGCTTCAACTTGCGTTTGCAAGGCTCTAATATCGACCTCTGCTTTTCTGTTCCTCACACCACCATGGTTCCTATGCGGAGGCATCCTGCTTCTTCTTCACAACCCACAACCGCAATCCTGGCACAAACTGCCTCACTTTCAGTGATCGGTTTGCACACTCAAAACCTTTTGGATATGATACCACTTGATATAGAACTAAAACAACACACAACAAATTAACGCAATGTCGACAACAAAGGTCTTTCAATTCGAAAATACAACACTTTCATTCAAAATAGCCAAACCCCCCCAAATACAATGCATGCGCGACCCCTTTTATCCTAGACCCCAGCTTCTCCTGACATCATTACACAAAGTGCAGGATTCCCTGTAACCATCCACATGAATGTTCTCTGGCCATCTGCAAGATGCTTCCAGGTGCCCCGTATTCTCATGGTCTTTAATGGTGGAGTGCGCTGTAGCCGCATGTCAATCCATCCGCCAAGTCATCATTCATAGGAATGCACCAAAGCCGCTTGTAATTTGTTGCCACGTGTCCTTTTGTCAGAGTCCCAGCAACCACTTCATACTCGAGGGCCACCTGTAACTTTACACCACGTGTCCCTCTGCAATGGTCTCTGCAACCACTGGCTGGTTAGGCGTCGTGAGCATTTTGTCACGATATCACGACGTTCTTGCTCCCATACCTTCTCTCTCCTCTTTGGTCACGATATCGTGACGTCTTGGCGTTGGCTTCTCTTTTCTTCCTTGGGGGCCGTGATTTCATGACACATCATGAAATCACAACGTCTAAGCCTTCCTTACTCACTTTCTGCCTTCGGGCTGTGCAACCGCTACATGTCACGATTTCGCGATGTCTTTGCCTTCCATACGCAGCTTCTTCATTCAAGCTGCGAAACCACGACATGTCACGATTTCATGACATCTTTGCTTTTCGTACGTAGCTTCTTCATTCATGCTACGAAACCGTGACATGTCGTGATTTCGTGACGTCTTTGCCTTCTGTATGCAGCTTCTTCATTCGGGCCACGAAACCGTGATATGTCACGATTTCACGACGTATTTGCGCCTTCAAGTTTTGTTCCCTGGAAGTGTCATGATTTCACGATGTCTTTGAGCCTTGGAACTTTGCCTCCGAAGGTGTCATGATTTTGCAACCATTTTGCACCTTCCAGTCTTGCCCTCGGAAGTGTCACGATTTCGCAATGTCTTTGAACCTTAGAGATTTTCCTCCGAAGGTGTCGCAATTTCACGACGTCTTTGTGCCTTTGAGTCTTTCCTTCGAAAGTGTCACGATTTCATGACCATTTTGTTCCTGAGAACTTTTCCTCCGAAGATGTCACGATTTTGTGACATCTTTGTACCTTCGAGTCTTCCCTTCGGAAGGGTCGTGATTTCGCGACCATTTTTGTGCCTTGACTCAAACACTTCAAAAATGCAGTGATTTCACGACCATTTTGTGCCTTGGCCTCCTTGCTGTAAAAATGTCATGATTTCGCGACCATTTGGCGTCTTGGCTTCGTTGCCTAAAAAATTTCGTGATTTCGCGACAGCTTCGCACTTTGGCCCCTTTGCTTCAAAGATGTCGCGATTTCGTGACCATTTGGTGCCTCGGCCCTTTTCATAAAAAAGCGTCACGATATCGTGACGTTTTGGCCCCCTTAGCGTCCTTCTTCAAAAAGCGTCGCGATATTGGACAGTTTTGGCACTTAAAGAAAGAAAGAGAAAAAAACATTTTGGGTGATGCAAGATTGCTCCTCCGCCTTCGGATGCTCCTGCATCATTGGTATATCGGTCCGGAAATGGTATATTGAAGGGGCAACCATTTTGGGAGTCATAAGAGCCTTCATAATTGCATTTAAATGGTTTTCACACAAAGATTTCAAAAACAAACAACAAAACACACTAAATCAGATTTAGGGCACACTTTTAATCTTTAAAAGAGATAATATCGCTTGTGTGTGTATGCTATTTTATGTTTATTGTATCAAAAAAATCATAAAAATAAAAATCCAAAAAATAATCTACGCATTTTTAGGTAAACATCACCATGGTGTACACCCGTAGCTAAGCCCGATCATGGGTAGAAGCTGCAGAGAGTGCACCAAGAAGGACAAGTCACCTCTGATATAGTCTTGAGGACTTGGTCATCCTGCCTTGGCGACAGGATACACAAGTTAGTCCCCATCATGTCATCACCGAACAAGACTATAGAGGCACCCCCTTGAGGGGCACACCCACTCAACATAGAGACACCTCCTTAAGGGGTACCCCCACTCAGCAAAGATCCTTTCAAGAAGAAAACCTACATGTAGCACTTGACCTAGATATAAGGCCCACCTTGGAAACTCGTTATGGGTGGCCTAGTGATGAAGTGCTTGAACAACAAAAGGTCCAAAAGGAGGAACCATATGATTTTGTTACTCCTAATTTACCCCTAATTACTGTCAAAAACACTAGACCATACCCAGAGTATCAGGCTTTCCAGATAGGGCAAGACAATTCTGCCCGCACCTTTTATGTATATAACAGAGAGTGTGAGGAAGACCACTACATTCCTCAAGAGTAGTACATAGTGCGAGAATGATGCACGTCCGCACCTGCAATGTATCAGATCGCTCATTAAGGCCAGAGACTCAAGTGACTATCGCTAACCTCGATAGAGGGAAGCAGCCCATAGGGGTCTCAAATCACTATGACCAAGAAAGACATGTAGGAGAGGCATCTAGGACTCCTAAACAAGAGACGATGGAACAAATTGATTTGGAATTTACAAACTAGCCACCCGGAAAGCGCAAATTACGTGGCTCAGGCAAGACCAACAATAATTAGAACATTTGTGTCACCTTAACCAAGAGTGCATTCAGTGTCAGACAGTTGAATTGCTTCACAACAATGTGCCTGAGAAGGTCCAGCCCCTCGTGCACGATGGGCACCATCCGTGGGCACCCATCAATGTTTATAGGCCTAGGCCAGACACTCCTCAAGAAGGTTATGAGGATTATGAACAAGAAGAAGAATGGTCTGAAATGCCCTATCAAGGCAGAAGGGGTGCTACCCATCTACCCCTCCAAAGGCCTCAAGTTCCCCACAACCCACAGCGGGAGCAAACCAAGGAGGAGGAGATCAAGTCCTTCGATGCATATAAATTGTTGTTAGAACGCTTAGAGACTATGGAGTTCAATACTTCTAGGCCTCAAAAGCCTACTTTACGCCAACTCCATAGTCATCCTGTGCATCCATCAGTGTCGGCACCTCCATACCCTGAACATTTTAAGCTGCCCCAGTTGGCACTCTTTAGAGGAGAGGAAGATTCCCAAGAGCATGTGACTCGATTCTTGAGCCAATGCTTTCGCATTCAGGACAATGATGCTTTTCTATTAAGAAAATTTATAACCACATTCACAGGCCCTGCCTCGTATTGGTTTACTCAACTACCAAAGCATAGCATTTGCAACTTGGATCAGCTAGTGGACGCTTTCCTAGAACATTTCACCTTCAACACAAAGAAAAATGTCTCATTAAGCAATCTATCTAGCCTCAAGCAGTATGAGGAGGAATCTATGGTGGCATATGGGAACTAGTGGAGGACGTTGCTTTCAAAGCTACCCTATCTCCCTCCTATGTTTGACATAACTCAAATGTTCGCAAAGAACTGTTTGCGATCGATCTTTGTGCTATTGCAGCTACAATAATATGCCACTTTAGAAGAAGCTCTGGCACAAGCTAGAATCATCGAAGAGATCAAGATACAGGATGGCAAAATTGCCAAGCCTAAGAAAAAAGAATGGAACAAGAGCACTAAAACAGGGAATACACAATAGAAACCCGTCACGGTCAATAAAGTTGCTATCAATGCCCCTAAGCTTTCCCAAGCAACACAACCTCAGAAGGATAACTATCAGGTGGTGCCTCCAAACAATTATGATAGAGAAAACCAAAAGCAGGAACAAACTCAGCAGCGTCACCCTAGGCAGCAATTTACACCATACATAGAGTCCAGGGACTCCTTGTTTGACTATTTGTCAACGGCAAACTTGATTAATCTACCAAAAATTCAAACGATAGATCCTAATGTGCCAAAGCCTAAAGGGTACGGGGAAGACTTGTACTGTTGGTTCCACAGACGAAAGGGACATGACCTTAATGCCTGTTGGAAGTTCAAAGGATTGGTGCAAGACCTCATTGACAATAATACATTGGCAGTGGATAACCCCATAGCGCCCAACAACCAACAAATGGGAGTTTTTAGAGACCCTTTGCCCACACATGATGCACAAGAAAAACCTCTTCACATCAATGAGGTGCAATAGAATTGCCCCATGGAGGGGTATGTGGGGATGATAAGCATAGTGACAAGGAACAAGAGATACCTAGGAGCTGCCCCCACGGTAGCCACAAGAGAAGTTCCATCAACGTCACAACCTCAACCAAACCCTACATAGCTTCCCCCACCTAGACTAGTGGCCATGATTCGAACTAGACTTACTCAAATTCTACGGACCACGTCGGCTAGGCTCTCTATATATGAGCTTATTCAATAATCAGCACCCCATCGGGAGGCTCTCATGGAGATATTAAAGGCAATTGAGTTGCATCCCCACGAAGCAAATTCTTTCAACAACTTTGTGGGCCATGTGAAACAATGTACAAAACCATTCATCATATTTAGAGAAGATAAATTAAAATCAATGGCTGGTGATGTGGTGGATCCACCCCTGCACGTTATTGTGTGGGTCAATATGATTCTGTATAAGCAGGTGTTGGTAGAAACTGGTTCATCTAGTAACATTATTACAACCGCTGCATTAAAACATTTGAAGCTTCTAGCCTCTCAGATCGTACCTTCCACTTATACGCTTTGAGCATTCAATGATGCGATATGCTCGATAGTTGGCACAATTTTCCTACCCATACAAGTGGGACAAAAGACCATTCATACATTGTGCCACATTTTAGAAGGTGATATGGCTTACAATATCTTGCTGGGGCGACCTTGGATCCGGGACATGAAGTGTGTCCCTTCAATTGCTCATCAATGCTTGAAGTATACATTTGAAGGACAGGTACATGTAGTCCCCATAGATTTAGAACCTTTCAAATACTGCAATTTAGTGCAACTAATGCCGCAATCGAACCTTTCATCAATGCATGTGGATTTTTTGTTAAATCCATATAAAAATGGTCTTATTCAATAGGAATCTCTATTACCAAATCAATCAAATTCCCAGGCAGGTTCATATTCTTCATCTGGTCCTACCACAATGATGCCACCTATGGTGGCCACACCAAATGACAAAGGAAAGAAGCCCCTGGAAGCAGAACCACCCTTAGTATCCAACATCTCTACAGAATTGAAGCCTAGTAGAATGGAAGTCGAGGTGCCTGGTTCACCCCACATGGAGTGGACTTAGGGCGAACTTCCATTCATTCCCCCTCAAACGCCAACAATCATAGTTGAGATGGCCAACATAGGATTTGGGGAGTATCTAGTGCAAAACATTATAGCAATGCCCAAAATTGAGTCCATGCAAGACATGGGGAGACCTTGACTCCCCATCGGTTCTGTGGTTCCTCTAGGCTACCCACCCAAGACAAACTTTATTTATGGGGGCCTGGATAATGGCGTTAAACCTTCCCTACAAGAAGAGGAAGATGAAGAGCCCTTTGTTGAGGATGTCAATTATCT